>CM060109.1:24601800-25201800 GCA_030522415.1 Channallabes apus
GATGTTTATTATACCTGTAAGAGACCCTGCAGGGGAGAAGATTACCCACAATTGCACAGCGCAAGAGAGAGAAAAAACATTGGCTCAGTTGTGATCCTGAAGAAGAAGAAGAGCATGCTTGAAACATGATACTCTCTATTCGTAAGCCAAGACTTTTTTTATTTAAAAAAATCTTTGCTCGAAAAAACGCATTACTCTGAGGTTCCACTGTATAATTTATCTTCAATGAAAACTACACCGCGTTCCAAATTATTATGCAAATTGGATGTAAGTGTCATAAACATTAAATGTTTAGTTTTTAAATTAAACACATGGATGTTATTGTGTCTCAGGGCTGAAATGAATCTCAGACACGCGTGATAATTAGTTTGCCAGATGAGCCCAATTAAAGGAAAAGTACTGAAGAAGGTTGTTCCACATTATTAAGCAGGCCACAGGTTTCAAGCTATATGGGTAAAGAAAAAGGATCTCTCTGCTGCCGAAAAGGTTCAAATATCGCAATGCCTTGGACAAGGTATAAAAACATTAGATATTTCATGAAAATTTAAGCGTGATCATCGTACTGTGAAGACATTTGTGGCTGATTCAGTGCACAGACGGATTCGTGCAGATGAAGGCAGAATGAAGAAGGTTTCTGCAAGATAAATTCATCAGATTAAGAGAGCAGCTGCTGAAATGCCATTACAAAGCAGCAAACAGGTATTTGAAGCTGCTGGTGTCTCTGGAGTCCCTCGAACCTCAAGGTGTAGGATCCTTTAGAGGCTTGCAGATGTGCATAAACCTACTATTTGGCCACCCCTAACCAATGCTCACAAGCAGAAACTGTTGCAGTGGGCCCAGGCATACATTAAGACAAGTTTTTAAACAGTCGTGTTTACTGATGAGTGTCGTGCAACCCTGGATGGTCCAGATGAATGGAGTAGTCAATGGTAGGTGAATGGCCACCATGTCCCAACAAGGCTGCAACGTCAACAAGGAGGTGCCGGAGTCATGTTTTGGGCCGGAATCATGGGGAGAGAGCTGATAGGCCCCTGTAGGGTCCCTGAAGGTGTGAAAATGACCTCTGCAAAGTATATTGACTGACCACTGTCTTCCATGGTACAAAAAGAAGAACCGTGGCTTCCGTACCAAAATCATCTTTATGCACGACAATGCACCATCTCATGCTGCAAAGAATACCTCTGTGTCATTGGCTGCTATGGGCATAAAAGATGAGAAACTCATCGTGTGGCCAGCATCCTCCCTTGACCTCAACCCCATTGAGAACCTATGAGGGTGGGAGGCAGTTTGATTCGAAACAGCAGCTCTGGGAGGCTATTCTGACATCCCGCAAAGAAATTCAAGCAGAAACTGTCCAAAAACTCACAAGTTCAATGGATGCAAGAATTGTGAAGGTGATATCAAAGAAGGGGTCCTATGTTAAGATGTAACATGTCCTGTTAGGATGTTTTTGATTTCAGTAAATCTCCAATGACCTCCTAATGCTGCAAATTCAACAAAAGTCTATCTTCAGTTCTTTACAACCTATAAAATGTTTTAACTCTGTTGTGCATAATAATTTGGAAAAGTGCGTTTTCAGTTTTTTATTTTTAAAATAAATATTGTTATCATTAGGAGGTTTGTTCAATAAAATTAAAATTATACCCTAATAGTTGATGACTAGAAAATTATATTGACTGTCATTTGCATTTACTAATTATGAAAATCAGAGAAAGATATAATTTGCGTAATAATTTGGAATGCAGTGTAATACTTATAAAATACTGATATTTTAACAGTACAAACACAATGTGTCCGTGTGTGTATATAGGTGACTCTAAAGATGCTTCTGCTGACGGTCGTAGTGAGCATGTACAAGAGCTTCTTCATCATAGTGGGCATGTTCTTGCTGCTCCTTTGTTACGCCTTTGCCGGAGTGGTGCTCTTCGGAACGGTCAAATATGGAGAAAACATCAACAGGTACAGTATTGTGGCGGAGATGAAGCAGTGTCAGCATGCTTTTTGTGTGCAGCATAGGGATCACTATTCGTCGATTCATGTCGGCAATCCTACTTTTTTCTGCTCCTCCTACTGTAAACCGTTTATGGGAATTTGACCAATTCGGAGTTTGCCCAGTACATTTTTACAGAAAGCATAAAGGTACTCTAGTTGTTAAACTTTCTTATATAAGATTTTTAATCTAATCTACTGTAACAGTCAGAAGTTTGGCTAATGTGGATACCACAAGGTGGCCCTCCTTTTTTTTTTTTTTTTTTTTTTTTTTTTTGATAGTCTACAGCTGAATGTGAGTCAGGAAGATTCAGAATTTATTTATTTATTTTTTTTGCTATGATGCCGCTATAATTAGCTTGCCTTGCTGAGCCTATTCTCCTCAGTAACGGGAGGTGCAGGGTATGATTTGCCATATTCTACAGTCCATATATAACTAATAATTGTAGTGTTATGGGGAACAGGCTTGTATAGTTGATATTTAATACTGTAGATGTGCACTAGCTATGTCATTGTGTCGCCTACCGGCGAAGTATAGGGGATACTTGGGGATCACTATCCATCATGTCATGTCAAGTCATCATCGTCCATCATACGGTATGTCGTCATCTCACTTCCCCTATCAACAACTCCTCCTAAACCATTCACGGGAATTTGACCAAAACAGAACCTTTATTAGGAATCGTAGATGTGTTCTTGTGATTTCATTTTTAGAAGTAGCACACTCAGTGGGCCCGACAGGTGTTCCTTATCATTGTAAGAATGTGAAACATGAGTCTGTGATCTTTTTCTGGTGTGCCACATTCCCTCCCTTTTTTTTTTCTTTTGGTCTGTCAGACACGCAAACTTCTCAACCGCAGGGAAGGCCATCACGGTGCTGTTCCGCATCGTCACAGGTGAAGACTGGAATAAGATTATGCATGACTGCATGGTAAGCCTACAGTTATCTCTGCGTGCGCACTCCAGGGTTAAGACCTTGTGGATCTCTGCATCAGTAGAACAGCGGGGCGCTGATAACTGTGTATAATTTAGCATGCACATAACTTTGAGAGAAAATAATCTGTCACTGACATTTTTCATGGTTAATGATAATAATATTACAGTAAAAATGGTAGACCATGTCCGTAAGAATTTCCCCTGCAGGTTGGTCCTGCCCTCCTTTCTGGGTCTCTTAAGTTGAGTGTGTATGTTTACTGGACTGGTCCTGCAGGTACAGCCTCCGTTCTGCACACCAGACAAGCATCGCTACTGGGAGACGGACTGTGGCAACTACGCCGGCGCCCTTATCTACTTTTGCTCGTTCTACGTCATCATCGCATACATCATGCTGAACCTGCTCGTTGGTATGCTCTATTTCCCCCAACTCAATTTCCTGTTTTATTTCCTCCTCCGTCTGGCATTAGCCAAACTAGCTAATGAAATACGATAACATGCCCCAGTCTCTCCCCGACAGCAAGGGAGTATTATTAGCACCTTTTGTCCTTGAAGTGATTAAGTTTCTTCCTCTTAATGATAGAATCATATTTCCTATTTGAGAATATTACAGATTAGTACTAGGAGGATGTCCCGGCAGAACGTGAATGAGTTTCTGAGTAAATTTGGTTCCAGGCCAGCCCTTTGTGTCTGTCCTCCTGGGACAATGACAATGAGTCATCCCTTTGTGCTATTTTTTGCAATACAGTACCTGCACTTTCCCTTAGGGTTGTGAATCTAGAGGAATTTAAGAGAGCTCTTCAAACATTTACAGTGGCACTTTTTCCTCCACCCCTCTCTTTCCCCAGCTATCATCGTAGAGAACTTCTCTTTGTTTTATTCCACGGAAGAGGATCAGTTGCTAAGCTACAACGACCTGCGGCACTTTCAGATCATTTGGAACATGGTGGATGACAAGCGGGAGGTAGGGTGAGGATGTTCCATTGATCCGAGGTGTGATGTGTTAATGTCAGACCGTGCCCCCTCAAATGAGAGCTTTGGAGGCATTGACATTCTCACCTCTTGAGTAATCCTAGTTATTACTGTCTGTCACAGAGTGGTAGAGGAGGAGCTGGTATCTTCATTAGCAGGCTTATCGAGAGCAAGGGAGGAAGAGGTGTGATTAGTCAATACCATGGGCAGTCATGAAAAAGCCAGCTGTTCTCCAGTAATATTTATTCCAGAATACAAATAAATCCCATTAGCAAAAAGGTATTAAACTTGTAAAGACTTGGGGTTTAAACCAGTGCACTGAACTCACCATGAGAACAAATCTAAGACAGGTGTGTCAGTGTGTTCAGCAATATTCGTGACCCCTTGTGAAATGAGGTGATGGTAAAATGGTGCTACTCTGTTGGGCAGGGTGTGATCCCCACCTCGAGGATAAAGTTTCTGCTGCGACTGCTCAGGGGCCGGCTGGAGGTGGACCTGGACAAAGATAAGCTGCTGTTTAAGCACATGTGCTACGAGATGGAGAGACTGCATAGTGGTGGAGATGTTACCTTCCATGATGTGCTGAGGTAGTCAGGGGGTTTTAATTATATACAATAAATGAATATTTTTTTATTCAGTTTTATAATGTATAATTTATACATTTTTTCCCAGACTTTTCAGTCTAATTTCTTTGATTCTGTTAAGCTGCTTTGCGAGAATGATCATTGTTTAAAGCACTATATAAATAAATAAATAAAAATAATTTAATGGATGTCATACCATAAAAGCTTGATTCATTTCAAGACTCTAAACAATGTATGTTGTTAACCTTTATGTCATATTCATTGTTTCATGTTCCTTAATGACTGATTTTTGAGGCTGTTGGTTGATGGCTAAACAGTATGTGTCTGTCAGCATGCTGTCATACCGCTCAGTGGACATCAGGAAGAGTCTACAGCTGGAAGAGTTGCTGGCACGAGAGCAGCTGGAGTACACTATAGAGGAGGAGGTCGCCAAGCAGACCATCCGCATGTGGTTGAAGAAGTGCCTCAAACGTATCCGAGCTGTAAGTCACATATGCACGCACCGCCCAATGTCTGTGTAGCCCGGGTGCTGTATCATAAGATACAGACAATGTATCGTAAATTCACCATCAAACATACAACAGTAACCTTGATTTCTTAAGTAATAATTACCCTAGGTACCTTAAATGAATTTTAGCTGTCTGTTCAGACCCCGGGGGCAGCTGAGTAAAAGAGCACCTCTAACTTCGTTCAGCAATGCAATTACTAATAGTAGTCATACTAAAAATACTACTAAACAAATCACAGTTTATTAATAATACCATGAGCATGTACTATATAGCTTCACATGGCATTTGTTTCTGGTTTGAGTGAAGAATAATATAAAACCAGTCTAGACACCACCAAGGTGAACTGATTCAGTCTCGATTCTAAGTTGATGGATGGGTGATGTACTGATGCTTGCCATATCAAAAAATTAATGATAATGTCAAAGCTATCAGGTGCCCAGGTATTTAATAATACAAAAAGAGAGTGATGAAATCCTTTTATTGTCAATGACTGTGTGGAAAAACTGTTTGTTCAACACAAATCAGCCTATGAACAGTCCAAAAGATGTAGATTCATGAGAATACTGTTTGTTGCAATGTTCTCATTCTCCTCCCTCAGAAACAGCAGCAGTCATGCAGCATCATTCTGAGTCTGCGGGAGAGTCAGAAGCAGGACCTGCGCCGCCTGCTCAACCCACCTAGTATTGAAACCACTCTGCCCAGTGATGAAGCCAATACCAACAATCAGGACAACCCCACCCAGCCTGAGGTAACCAACTTACACACACACCTTAACAAACACCACACATGCTCCTCTCTAAAGCAGCAAGTGTACAATTCTAAGGCTTTACGTGGTGCCATTCCCCAGCAGAACAGTGGCTTACAGACCTTGCTGAGCCCCACTCTGTCAGACCGTAGCAGCTATAGACAAGACTCTGCAGATCGGCCCCAGAGGAAGCTGGGCCAGTGGAGACTGCCTACAGGTTAGTACCACTTACCAAGGTTTTCCTTTTTTTTTTTACATTTCTCATTGGCATGAACATCAGTTAAAATTAGTGTTAATCGGAATCTCATTCAGTAGCATTTGTATTGTATGAACTAAAAACAAGAAATGATTTTTCCTGTACAGATAAAATGAACCATCTACTTACTTAAGAACATACCCAAGATGATAATCCGTTTCTAAGGATACTTACTGAAGTCTGTAAACCATTTTAAAATATAAGTAGAAATACAGTAGAGCCCTAAGATGTGTCAGACATAAGATATTATTCAAGGTACTAATAAAGAGCCTGCAACGTTTGATTAAAGCGGATGTAAGAGTAGTATAAATGTAAATCTAAATCCCTATACATTCTAATACAAATGGACTTAAGTGTTAATGCACCTTACATTTATAGGTCTTACGAAAAGAGACACTATGTGTATCTTATGCAACTTATGAAGGTGCTTTTAATAATAATAATAATAAGCAAACTTGCAACATTTGGATGAAAACTAGCAACATCACAACCTTTCAGCTCAATGATAATGCATGACTGTTATTCTCTTGTTTTTGTAAAGACAAAGTTACATACAAAACGTCCAATTTCATCTCATGCACTGTGACATAAGCCTTTCATAGATTATCCAGCATTGCTTTACTGTATAGAATATTTACGCAATGCTTGTATATGTGTACAGCTTATATAAGGCTGTATGTATTTATTGTTTCAATAAAGTGTTACCAAGACTTTCATCTAATAATAAGTGTTATTAGAGAAGTGTATGGTTTTAAAACATGTGTAAATATATATTACAGGCCTAAATCTTTCTTTGTAAATGACTTTGGAACTGACTTTTTTTTTTCAGTAGAGGGAAATGTTTCAAAGTGACTTATTCCTGATAATCGGGTTAAATTCCTGTTCCGTTAGTCCTGCAAGAAAGAAAAATAGATGCAGTTCTGTACAAGTATATTACAAATAATTCGATTTAAAATACACTGGTAAGGGTGTGCGCACAACAGGGAGTATGATTACACTGAGGATGTTACTGTATGTCTTTGAGTTTTTTATACTTCTCTACGAGTCCTGCTAATCGATGTGCTTGCTGTGTCCTTCAGGACGCACCAGCGTGAAGTCCATGGTGTGTAAGATGAACCCAGTAAATGACGAGGCCTCCTCAGGGTCAGAGGTTAAAAAGTGGTGGACTCGACAGTTGACCGTGGAGAGTGATGAGAGTGGCGATGACCTCATTGATATTTGAGAGACTATAGGTTTCAAAGATGCAAAAACACTTTTAAGCGCCCAAATATAATCTGTCAGAAAGAGTCCTTTCTGCTCATTCCCTTGCTGGAGTATCTTATAAAGGCTCCTTCAGTTTGAGCAAAGTGATAGCTACAGATGGGGAAGATATATGCATTTAAACATGCTTATAATATGCATTGTTGAAGTATGCAAATGTGCAGAGAAGTCTACTGTATATTCCATTCAATCTGTGTTTCTTTTTTTTTTTTTCCTTGATGTTGTTTGAAACTACTGGTTCCAAGGTTGCCACTTGTTTTAAAAGCTACCTTTCATCTGTAGTTTAACAGCAGTCCAATAAAGACACATATTATGAATGCATCACCATTACTGCTGAAAGGAATGTGTATTGATTTATACTGGCTCTTTTTTAAAATAAAAAAAGCCTGCTCTTGCTCAGCTGCATCTGAGAATGTCTTGCTATTGGAGGAAGATCTCCGTAAGCTTTAGTGTTAATAGTGTAAAAGAGTAGATGGACCGAGCCCTCAGGAAATGTAACAGATTAATTTGCAATCCAAATGCATTGGCTATGATGAAAGAGTTTTAGTGCCAATATGTGTTCTTGTACCCTAAACCGATATGAAAGCCATACAGAGTTTTTCTCTCTTTGTTTGTTTGTCTTTGTGCCAATGTCTTTCTTTGTTCCATAATGTCCAAGGTTGCTCATGAGTTGCTAGGGTTATAAATGTCTGTCCTGTGTAGCTGCCATTGTGATACAGTGAGCGACGGTCTTTAAACTGCAGACAAGACAGTGAATGTACCTTTGTGTGTTCAAGTTAACTGTAACAATAGTACAGTGTTACATAAATTATCTTAAGTTATTTAATATATAAAATAAGCATATCATAAATCTATTTTGTAAAAGAGCAGTTTATAGATATACTGTGATTTTAAATGATAAATAATAAAGCTTGGTAATAATATGGTGTTCTGTCTCAGTGTTACTTAAATTGTTTATTTCATAATTGATCAAAGACAAGGGTTCAAAAATGCTTTATTCACGGTCAGCATGTTAGCAGGTCGTTTACAATAACATGGTGCGCTTTGATTTTTATTTTACAAAAGTGTTAAGTGATTCTTAAGAGGTAGTCTATAAAGTTCTGTACCATGTGTTAATTTTTGTCTCACCAAACAAGCAAACATACATAGATTGTAAATGTGCATCACTTCTTGTGTTAGGTGAGTATGAATGCATTTGCCACTGAGCTAGGTCCACAGCTCCACAGGCATGATGCCCTCTTTAGAGTTCAAGGAAGGGAAAAGGTTTTCTTCAGACAGGAAATAGAAAGGGAACTGGACCAAGAAGCCGCGAACTTTCCTCAATTCAGTGCAGGCATGGCTGGGGTCCTCAGTGGCCAGGCAGGAGCGGCACATGTACTCTTTCAGGATCTTATAATTCAGCACTGCGTCCGTGGGTAAGCACCGGAATACCTGCTCATACAACAATCCCATAGCCTGTAATGATCTCAGCAACATTTACTAATAGTAGTTGAGCGCAGTAAGGATACTTAATACCAAAATTGCATATAACAGGATTCAGACTTTAGGGATAACTTGTAGACTATTCATTTAAAAACAGTATGCTTAAACCTATGAAGACCCTAAAGTCCCAAAAGATGTCATTTTTTTCCCTTTAGTCGAGTTATCGGAAACAAATTATCCTGTGCATGCAGAGTTCACCTTGCAAATGAACTGTTCAAATAAAGCAGTGAATAAATAACGTAACTGAAATAAATAAAAAAAGGTTAAAAAAAAAAAAAGACACCTCTTGGTACTTAGGAGACCTAGTTAAAAGTGGTGGTGTCAGTTAATGTAATACATTATATTATATAATAATGTTTAATAATTTACTATATTATATTATAATACCCCCCGCCCCCACATGTCTGTGTATGCATGTATGTAGGACAGGGGTAGCTCAGTGGTTAAGGCATTGGACTACGGTTCGGAAGATCCCAGGTTCAAACCCCACAACCACCAAGTTGCCACTGTTGGGCCCTTGAGCAAGGCCCTTAACCCTCAACTGCTCAGATGTGTAATGAGATAAAAAAAATGTAAGTCGCTCTGGATAAGAGCGTCTGCCAAATGCCTAAATGTAAATGTAAATGTAAATGTATGCGCGCGTGTCCTACCACGGTCATACTAAATAGGAATAAACTGTGGTCACCATTGGCCTCCATGGTCCCTAGCTGGACTAGAGCGGCTCATAAATGGATGGATATATTATATTATATCATATTATATTATATTATATTATATTATATTATATATAAAAGATATTCATATTGAAAAAGGAAAAGTGGTACTACTGTATGCTTTCAAAACTGTAACAAAAAGGACCTGGTAGTAAACCTAGTAATAAAGTGAGCTGTAACATCAACTGATGCCTTCTCAGTCAGCTTGTCATAAAAGCAAAATATAAATTAACTTTTACAAATACTGGAATAGGCAACTGTTGCTTTTATAACTTAACTAATGATCATTAAGAGACTGATTTGCTTCTGTGTGAGCTGATTAAATATGGCCTATACATCTTATGTCTCAGTTACATAATACACAACGATGATTATGTATTATACGCCTATCATCATATATCATTATTAAAACACATAAGCAAACACAGGTGGCATTGCTAAGCAGCCCTTGGAGTGCAAGCAACAGCTGTATCAAGGAGAGTCTTGATTGATGATCTAATTTCACCACATTGATGAAAGCGGGCCTGGTCTAATAATGACCTAATGGGCTCGTCTTGTGAACAGTCCAATCACTCCATCTACAGTATTATTTACCTTGTCGTAAACACTGGCGTTTTTGGCTGCAGTCACCATCCAGATCTCCTTGTAGAACCTGTCGCTGATGGGATCGTTGATATCCACCCTGTAGTCTCCCAGCAGTCCAAGCACGACCCTACCACATACACACAGCTTCATATCTCCACTACCTGCAAGCACTGTCCCTATAAATCTCATTAGTTTTTGAATGAGGTTTTGGAGAGGCCCACCTGAAGCACTCCAGACGTAAGGACAGGGCAAACCTGCCAGCTTGGTAGCTCTCTCCATCCATAAGCGAGTCCTGGATCTCTGTGTCCTCCACCACTACAGCCATTTCACTGTCCCTCTTCCCCAGCATGCTCCTGTCATTGATATTAGCAGAACCTGCACAAAAATACCCATTCACAAGGATGTATTTTTATATTTCAATGGTGAGAACAGAAACAGGTGCTTTCTGCACACTGGTGGAAAGACATGTGGAGACAAGGCATGCATGGATCACATATCTTTGCCTCTGCTGCCATCTTGTGGCCTTTCTGCAAACTAGGCTTTATGATCAAGAGAAAAGCTCTGCAGGTAGACAGTATATTGATTAACTGGACTATACAGTGGATCAGCTCACAGTAGTCACCTCCTCATCTGCAGCACTGAATTAGGCCTTGGTTAGCAGATGTATACAATCATTACCATATATTCTTTATTGTCATATTCTATTGTGTGTGTGTGTGTGTGTGTGTGTGTGTGTGTGTGTTTTGTCAGCAGCATGACTAACCGATGATGACAGTGCGGTCATCCACAATCATGAGCTTGCTGTGCACGTAGATGAGCTCAGTAACCAGACGGCCATCCAGATCAGCATGAGTGCGTAAACCACAGAAAGAGATGTAGTTGATCCAGCAGTCAGCCACTGCATGCATACACACACACACACACACGCACACACACACACTCACATCTTATATACAGTATGCATTAAGCATCTATCTCAACTAAATCAGACGTTTTATATATATATATATATATATATATATATATATACACACACATGTGGGCAAAAGTAAAAAAAAAAAAAGGTACACAGAGTAACTATTTCTAAACTAGTTTTAAACTAAATATCTTGAGGAATTTCAATGAATTTAGTTCCTCAATAGAATTAGACCCTGTCAGGAGAAGTGGAATTAAACATTAAAAAATGAAATCAATCAAAATAAAGAAATCAATATTTAACTATTTAGTGTAAACAGCCTTCGCATTTAAACTGCATTGGATTCTCCCATACCGAATAATTCTTATAATTTTTACAATACAATTTCACTTTGACTGTAACACTACTGTGACTTTCTCAAGAGTTTTTATTTTATTTCATCTCTCTAGGTCTTAAGTTAACAGTAAGTGATTTTACTGTGATGCTTAGCACACAAATGTTCCTAATGAATTGGCCAGTGAGTATATAGTTTTAGGTTTGTAGACAAACCCTAGGACAGGAGAGATAAACACCATTCCTACACTCACTCACTCACTCGTCCTGGACAGGGTGCCAATCCATCACAGGGCACAAGCACACACACTCACACGGTTATCACACACACAGAAACTGGAGGCAGGAAATTGAACCCTCGACCCTGGAGGTGCAAGAGCACAGTTCATTATGGCATTTGTTATAAAACATTGTTAATAATAATGATAATAATAATAATAATGTTGGTGATTTGATGGTATAGTGGTAGAGAACTTTTATTCTACACACAAGTCAATAAATCTCCTACAGGTGTGTTACTGGTGTAGATCTGATGGCAGCAAATGTGAGAGCATGTGATTATAAGCGTTAAATCAAATACTGAAATGTTCAGTCATTAATCACACTGAGATTATTATGGGACTCTTAAAGAGTTTTTAAACCTTTATTAAAGACAAGAAGGAGGCACGGTGGTGTAGTGGTTAGTACTGTCGCCTTGCACCTCCAGGGTCTGGGTTCGATTCCCAGCCAGGTTCGATTCCCGTCCTTGTGTGCATGGAGTTTGCATGTTCTTCCCGTGCTTGGTGGATTCCCTCCGGTTTCCTCCCACAGTCCAAAGACCTGCAGATTAAGCTCATTAGTGTTACCAAATTGCCTGTAGTGTGTAAGTGTGTGTGTGTGTGTCCTGCGATGGATTGGCACCCTGTCTGGCGTGTACCCCACCTTGTGCCCTAAGTCTCCTGGGATAGGCTCCTGTGACCCTGAATCCAGGATAAAGTGGTATAGACGATGAGTGAGTGAGTCAAGACAAGAGTTTAACCAGTTACTACACTTTTTATATTGTAGTTAGAACACAGCTTTAATATGACATTGATTAACAGACCAAATGAATTATGTAAGTTTTCTTTTCAGGTTATTTCTGACTACAGTGACTGTCTAGAATCCAAACAGTGTATGACCAGCTGAAGATCTACTTACTCACACGTTTGAGTCTCTCAATAATGGAGTGCTCTCCTCTGCACATGGTCCTGAAGGTACACAGACAGCACAGTGCCAGTCACCATTACATTGCTCCATCATCCCAAGTCCACCCCCTCCAGCCCTCCCCTCCATCTTTGCCCTGTAAAATGGCTTCTGTGTAGCATGAGACCTGTTGTTTCGGCATTACCCCTGGATAATTGTCCAGTCTGCCTCTGAGCATTTAATTGAAGCAATTTGGTGATTACAGATGAAGCATGTGTCAGTGATTACCTGTAATTAAAGTGCATGATTGCCTTGATGGCTTGTCCCCCTCCGGAGGAGATGTCACCTTCAAAGCCGGGCAGCAGAGGCATCACCACGTACACCCGGAACTTTTTCTTCTCTCTGCAGGACTGAGAAACGATCAGAGGCACGGCCAAGCGTCTTGGCCTGTCTGACAAGTGTCTCACACTGTGCCAGATTGTACGTGTGTGTGTGTGTGTGTGTGTGTGTGTGTGTGTGTGTGTGTGTGTGTGTGTGTGTGTGTGTGTGTGTGTGTGTGTGTGTGTGTGTGTGTGTGTGTGTGTGTGTGTGTGTGTGTGTGTGTGTGTGTGTGAGAGTGACAGAGAGATAAATAGAGGAACATATGTCCACACCTGTATGCTTGGAGGATTCTCTCGGCCAGTGCGTCTCCGATGCTGTTGTGGATGGTTTTGTCCGAACAACTTATAAAGAACTGATTCTGTGAACGATGAGTTTATTATAACATTTATTCACTTATATAAACTCAGTTGTAATACTGAATCCTACTGTACCTCGATGTAGATGAAGTGTTTGCTGTTCTGTATGGCTGAGATGTAGGCAAGATGAATGGACTCCTCGTGCACCTTCGTGCCTATCGACCACTGGCACACTGATCTCAAAACCTGACAACAAAACATTAAACCTCGGAATTTATTAAACAGTTGCATATTGCTGTTGCGCATAGATGAGAAGTTTTTGTTTTTGTTTGTTCATGATGCCAGTCGTCACCTGTACGTTGGCCTGCGTGTGTTTACCCCACAGCTCGGGTGGCTTGCTGGGTTCGCAAAGAGACTTGGGCACGAGGCACGGATAGCACGTCGCCCCCGACCGCTTCTTCACCAGCTAGCAAATAAAGGAGAGCTGATTAAAATCAGACAGTATGTCAGTTGTCGAATCCCCAATCACACCTTTAAAGAGCGCTAATTACTCCAGCACGTCCACGCAGCCCGCCGCGCTGACCATCAACCCCTGGCCCACTGGCTGAGCACCTCATGAGGCTAAGAACTCACTTCAGGTTGAATGAAAGTTGCCGTGCTCCCTTTTTGTCCCTAACAGTGTGCTTGATTACAATAAATGCAAGGCCATGAGGCCAAAGACATTTTCAAACAGCATTTCTATTGACTATTGTCCTTACCAGACGACACTCAGACTGTTTTCATCTGCACCCTAGCTCATCTCACGCGTAACTACCGTTTGTTCATATTATATGTTCCTCTTTCGTATGTTTATGACAGACAGCAGCTGTAATGATTTTGTATCCTCGTGCATGCGGTGTAGAGAGTTTAAGCGTTTGTATCGTAATTGAAGTCCTGATCGGGGATCTGGATCGACTCAGAAACTTCTCGAGTCCGATCTTAACTTTCTACGAGAAACGGATTTGTTTTTACGATGTAATTATCTGATCAGATTGGATCGGGTCTCTGTAATGTGTTTTGTTTTCTTCCCTCTCCCTACATTTCACACATAAACGCTTTCACCCCTCTTGGAGGAAGTGCTCGGCGTGCAAATTAGCAAGCTCTACAGCATGTCAACATTGACCGCAGGCTAAACAATAATCTGGACCTGGTGTTTTTAAACAGATGGTTACTAATACAATAAAAGTATTGAATTTATTTTAGCAGCAGGAATCTCAGGCAATTAACAACTGGCAAAATGTGTTGATTAAAACCTATTGAATCCTGAAGGGAGGACTGATCTTAACCGGACTTGCAGGATGTTGGCAGCCGTCCGAGCGGCGGCCCAAACTGCTCTGACCTTGACGGAGGATCACACCGTCCAAATCATCACAGTCCCCAAAAATAGCCTGTGTGTGTGTGTGTGTGTGTGAGAGAGAGAGAGAGAGAAAGAGAGAGAGAGAGAGAGAGAGAGAGAGCCTGGCTTGGCATTGTCTGGATTTGATTCGAGGCACTTTTGTGTGAAGAGCTAATGCTCAGGAGGGAGAGAAGAGTGTGATGGTTTCGGATACTATTATCTGTGTCCATCTCAGTGTCTATTATGGTGCCTGTTAAAACATGTACGTTTCATTTACATCAGTGACTGCATCAGATATGGCAGCACACTGCATCACTGCTTTTGATAGGAGCAATTACATTCTTGTAATTTATCACCTTCTCAGTTTTCAACTCTACAGCACGCAAACAATAGATGTGTTTATAACACCTAATGGAAAAGCCTGCCCCGACACCTAATGAACAAAAGTATTAGAAGGGGGGAAAAAATGCCCTGAAATGTGCTAATCTATGTCATATTGCTGCATACTTTCATTACTGATGGAATTGTTCTCACTTTGACATTCTTTCTTTGTGCCGTGATGAATACAGAAAATAGCTGAGTGTCGATCTCTAATCAGCACCAGTCAACTGGCACCAAAGGAAATAAATGAGAGTGCACTGTCTTTGAGCAGAGAATTCTCATTTCCCCTAAACACCTCATCAGAAGCATTCAGCCGCCTTTTGTTTGGCCTCCTGCGCTGTGCACACACCTGGCTCCTTCCACTTTAATTATTCACCAGGAGAGTGTCTGATCTGTAGCCAAGCCTGAAATATGACTGGCATATTGCAAAGGAAATCATACAGGCCTCAAACCAATTCAATTACTGAACAATCAGAGTAAAAAGGCCTCTAATTGCTTTAAAAGGGAGCCGAGAGAGCGGGCTCGCCATTGAATGCTGACGGCATTCAGAACAAGACACAATGCACAACTGCAGGGGGTGCTAAGCTCAAGCTAATAAAGATCACTTCAAACACGACTACAAGGGGTTGGGGGGGGGGGGTGCTCGTGGTTCATGCATGTTTTTGATCTTTAATTCTGGCTTATTTTCAGTTTTTAGTGCTAACATGAGAGGATTCGATTATGCAAAACTGTACAGTAGTATACAAATCACACAAAAATTAATAATGAATAGAAAATGTATTGTCTTAAAATTTTTGCAGCCATGGACGCCTTATACTGTCCCATTACTGCAATAGTAAACTTATTGCTTATGGAGTTTTCCATATATCATATCTAAGTGTCAAAAAAAAAACTATAAAAAAATAATGATCAATATAAAACATTTGAGAATTAACTGCAATTAACACTTCTGTAGCAAAATAGAAATATATATATATATATATATATATATATATATATATATATATATATATATATATATATATATATATATATATATATATATATATATATATATATATACATACATACATATATACAAAGATATATATATCAGCTATGGTGCACAGACCTCCTGTGAACAGTCTGCGAAAAAACATGCATTATTTATTAATAATTATTATAATTTATTATAATATTTTCATATTATCCATACATATTAGAATAATAGTGCATGTAATCCTTCCTTCTCTCCCTCAGTTACTATTATTCTCCCTACCTTTGTGAAGTTCCATCTCTGGATGAAATGCCTGGCGATGTCCCTAGCAGCCTTTCCATGAACCGCGACTCCAACATCGTGCCAGGGCATCCTGGGAGTCTTATGTCTGTCAATGAGATCTGGACAAGATAACAGCACACGGCAAACCAGAAGCCTGTTTAAATAATATCCAGCATGTCCCAAAAGTCTTCATACGTTGGGGAAATTAACATAATTAAGCAATTACATGCATAACACCAGATGTGTTAACATGAGTTCATCATCACGTACAGTACTGTGCAAAAGTCTTGAGCCACCCCTTGGTACTTTATATTTTGCTTCCAAAAAAACAGACATCCTGAAGGATCCTCATTTTAATCCAGTCCCTGTACCTGACCAGTTTCCAATCAATAATTATGTTTGTTAAGCCACACATTGACCTATGAATTATTGAAGCATTAAAAACCATCTAACTGAAGGCATGAACCAGTGAGAAACAGGTGCAGATGATGACATATATACTCTATATACAGTCTATATGTGTATATATATATTTTATACTGTATATGAAGACTTTGGGTTATAGACTGGACGTTTACATTCACATTTAGGCATTTGGCAGACGCTCTTATCCAGAGCGACTTACAAAAAGTGCTTTAAAGTTTACATCATTGGATACATACTTACACTGGGTTAACTAGTTTAATAACCAAGTGCCATTAGTCCAACACAACTGGACTTTTTTTTTTACTAAATACATTTTTTTTTTATTAAATACATTTTTTTTTTTACTAAATACATTTATTCAACTACACTATGTGTGACACTCATCATCCTAAACAGGCCTTGATTTCTGTTGCTGACATTAGAAATAATTTTGCAGTGTATGCATATATCAGAATATACACTGATCAGCCATAATATTATAAGCGTTAACCATAAAATCACCTAGGTTTTTGGTTTGCCCTTGTGTCTCTGGAGCAGCTCTCGCCCCTTTTGGGCATGACTCTACAAGATCTCTGGGGGTATGTTGTGGTGTCTGGCACCACCTCTGTGGATCAGACTTGTTTGTCCAGAATATGCCATGGGATATGGAGACCTTAGGGGCTGGGTTGCCAGAATTTTTGCCTGCTAGGCCCTATGCATGGTTGGCTGTGGTACACTGGATGTTCTGGTGCCTTTCTCTTGTGTCCAGCAATGGCTTTTTTGGTGACTTGGGCTGTGTTGGCTTTTCTGTGGGATCAGACAGGCAAATCTTTGGTCCCCGTGCGCATGGGTGAGCCTAGGGGTGTTACCCATGATCCTGTCACCAGTTTGCTGCTATACAGTATAATCAATTCACCAGGTGGTGTTAGTGTTATGGCTGATTGGTGTGTGCTCCTGTTTCTTCTGATAGTCAGTGTTAGGAAATTACTAAGGAAAATAGAATATAGTTAAGCCCCTTTCATACATTTTGAGGAGTTTGATGAGAAATCTCATCTAGAGCAATTTTGAGGAGAAAATGGTCGTTCTGTGAACTTGAAAAAGGTGTCACATCGGGTGCGTATGGATTTGAGGAGAGCTTTGACGGGAACAAGGATTTATCAGCAAGTGTGTGGTGAGCGTCTGTCGAGAACAAGGAATAGCTGCCGATCTCATAGTTTTGCAAATGTTGAGAATGAGGAACAATCGTACAGGAACGAGGAGAGGTGAAAAGTGCATGACGGGAGGCCCATGACTATGAGGAGAACTTGTCTTGCATCTCGTCAAGTCTCTCTTGGATTACACAGATCACTCATTAACACTCTCCTCCACCTCCTCACTCTTGTCAGAACTTCTACCAAGTTCAAAAAACACGTTCTCATTCTCACTCGTTTATGTTTCTTGATCTGCTCAGTCACTCACACACACACACACACACACACACACACACACACACACACACGATCCTGCCACTGCTGATTCCTGAGATTGGCGAGAACCAGCAGAGCCTAGTGACTTTTGGGAGTGTCCAAGTGTGTCTCAGGAGTGACTATGAATGAGATGCTACAAAAGAAATGCATTGATTATTTCTCATGAATCAATCTTACTGAAGTCTACGGTAAGAATTAACATGTCCAATAATTCTGTAGTTTTTTGCACAGATTGGCCCAAGAATTCCAGGAAATATCCATGAGTATGCCAATTTTTCTTGCCAAAATCGCCTGCTTTGAGATTTCTCAAACATATCCTTTTTAACTGGACTGCTATAGGAAACACATGGTAAGTTTATGGAGCACCTTTCAACCAAAAGAAGGAATATTTATCTGTGAGCTCTCTAAGGGTTCTCTATACCATCAAATGGCTTGTTGAGTTTGACCCAGTCTTTGAGGATGAAGTTGCAGTAGTCTTTGCCGTGCCAGAACCGGGTCTCTCCACACAGCTCTGTGCTGCTTATTTGACTTCTGAGGGAGCTGGTGTCTGTAATAACAGAGCAAGACATGTTACAGGTTGCTGTCTGTTTACATGCTGGAAATACTTAACTTTTTTTTTTTTTAAGTATAAACAATTTGAACTTTTTAAAAATAAAACCTCATTTAACATAATGGACAGCTATAGTACTACTTAAATGATGTTTTGTGTGTGTGAATGTGTGTATGTGTGCGTTGAGGGTTGTGTAGTGGGATCTGACCATGAGGGAGGAGAAGGACGTGATGTGGGCCCAGTGAATAAGAGTCACTGGAGCGCAGAGACAGACTCTTACTGTACCACTCTGGGACAAGCAACGATCTAGAGCTCACACTGCTCCTTCTATTGCAGTGCTCTGTAAGAGGAAAACACACACACACATACACACACACACATTGATCATGCAAATCATACAGTAGGATACTTACTGTATGTATCTGTATCTAATAGGTTTTTTTCTGTATTTATGTAAGTAATAAAACACAATGGGACGTGCTGTTATTGGCAAATAATTAACAATCTGGTGGTGGGATTAAGTCACTGAGTCACTGTTACTGTTAGTTTTAAAACAACTTGATTTGTTAATTTTGAACATTAACAAATCAAGTTGTCATTAATTTTACAAACGCTACAAACGGAGCTTGTTGTATTATTGAGAGACACTGTTTCATCTTTCCTATGTGTGAAAACTTAACTGTTGACTTACACTGGAAACTCTTTTCAGAAAATGATAAATAAATGTCACCTTGCTGAAAACATATACATGCATATCAACAATAACACATTCCCAAAGGACGAGTTATCATGGTATTTATAGATTATTTAGACATTAGACAATGCTGCTCAAAAAGTTCAAATACAGGACTGTGCGAAAAGTTTAGAGCCACCTCTGGATTTCTCCATTTTAAATAAAATTATTTAGATTGAATGAAATAAAAAAGTGAACAGTTTTTATTGCAAAGTTGCGTTTCATCTATTCCAACTGCTTAGCATTCAGCATCACCAGTATACTAATAACCAGCCTGATTATCTGTACCTGCTTCCTTAGGTTCAATCGTTAAACAAGAGAAAACAAATTCCTCTGAAATTGGTCAGGTACAGAGACTAGACTTACAGTAAAATGGAGTCAAAAAGAACGAGAACCAAAAAAGTCAGTCAGGAAGCATGGAGAAATATTTCTCAAGAGTACATAAAAATACAAGAAAAAAGTGTGGATTTTTGGAGACACAGTATGAAGAAAGGATGGGGTGGCCCAAGACGTCAGGCATGCATACAGTATATTTATGGAGTTTGAGTAAGTGTGATCTTCTTACTCAACTCTGTGCATTCTGAGCTGCCCTTATCCTCTTCTGCTGCAGTAACAGGCATTGTGATGTCGAAGTTGATTTCTGCAAGCTCCTCCACCAAACATGTTTCTCCTGCAGCTTCTTCACCCAACAACTCTTCCTCCATCACTAATCTGAACTTCAACTCCTTATCATCTTCGGGTTCTCTTACAGACTCCTGAAGGTACAAGGAATGAGTGTGAATGGAAGGATCTGCAAATCATTTAAATTCTCTTTATATATTTTCCTGTCTTGCTTATTACCGCGATAGCACATTTTTACTGCCCTTTTAATTAATGACAGTATCTTTTTAGTAATACCTGCCACCTGCTCTCCAGTAAACACACAGCATCCATAGGGAGATAAATTATAACTTATACTTGCTATATTTTTAGCAAAAATAAAAAATAAAAATCTGCGATCACACAGTAGCCTACTGCTGTGTAACGCCTACGTTATGCCACTATCGAATGCAGCTGATGCATTTAGCCGCCTGTAGATGCGAGTAATGGTCCACCTGTTCTGAATCAATGGCCAGACATTATGACATAAATTAGAGTATCAGTGAGTGTAATTTGTTAGTCAAGGCCTCTTTGACCCCCATATACTGAATGCCTTTTGAATGCAGGGGGATAAAATGCCCTGTGAAGTGTGTGGGTTAATGGCTCATGGAGGATCATAGTGGCCTGGACTTGGCAAATGGCAAATGTCACAGCAGTCTCCTCCCGGTGGGTATAATTTTATTAAGTGCAAATATCACTAGGCTCCTTAGGAAACGTTTGGAAAAGGTTACACCAACAGCTGTAACAGTTTCATGTATATTAGCAAAGATTTTACAGTCGAGGAGTCTTGGGTTGATAGATACAGTCAGTCATGCATGAGCATAGAAGCCCCTAAGTACATGCAATAAACACTTCGATTTGAAGGGCTAAAATCATGTTTATTTAAAAGCCCAGACCCATATTTAATGACACAACAGCGAGCAGGTAGACTGCAGCCTGCAAGAGGGGGCATATAAGAGAAATCATTCTCCCCCATTCAGTGGCCCCCAGTAATTTGTTGAGTCACTCATCCATGTAGACCCTTTATGTTTAATGCAACTCTCGGGGGGAAGGAAGTACCCAGTAAGGCTAGGCGATGTTCCTCAGCATGAGAGCACTGGGATTAGCAACCGCAGACCCTTCAACTGTGCCCCAGATGCTCTGTAATTGCGATTTTACGTTTGCTAGTGGAAAAAAAAAGAGAAGATCCAGACCTGCAGACCCTAACCGCAAAATCAATCCGTGTAACAACAAAGCTGCTACTGGTTTAAAATGCAGTCTATGATGGTCTTCTCATGTCAACATCCTACCCTGTTACAAAGTAGGAAAACATTTCTAAATACATCATTTGTTGGATCTTGTGGGCATTTGTGAAATGTTCTCTTACATGAATTTTATAAATAAGTCAAATAAGTTCCTAGGATCATTTTTATACTCTTTACATGGTTTGTTTATGCAGATGTAAAGAACAGGAATTGCCCACACAGAAACAGTGCACTTGAGTCGGCAGCTGTCAGGTGCATGTTTCATTCCCCCATTGAGCACTTTGACAGATCTCAGAAACACCCAGCTGGCGATAGCGTGGCACTTTCCCTGATGAGGGCAGTCTGATGTTGACAAACATTGCAGTGCCACTGTGGGCTATTGCTCTCCATGGGTCACATTTACAGCAAGTTTACTCCTGTCCAATTCACTTACAGCTCAGCGGAGAAGCCTGTCTGAACAACCAGCGATACCTTCTATTTCTGGGCCTTGCTGAAGCCTATTTACTGTATATCCCTGAAGAGTGTGAATTAAATTTCCTTAGGGTGTTGTGCTAGAGCAGGTCACCCATTTCCCCATATATAAATAGTTGAAATCCTAGTTAATACATTTTTCTGTTGTATATACAAAAGATCTTATCATACTGTAGGTACAGTATATGTTGATGGTGGTGTCAGCAATGACAGCAAGCATGACAATGAATATGCTGATTCTGATTCTGATGATGATGATGATGATGATGATGATCATCATCATCATCTTTATCATTATCATCAGCCATAGGATTTTTTACTTACCCTAGTGAGGTCAGGTGAAACTGCCGGGCTGGCCTGAGGACTCCTTCTCACACTGCCCACATCGGTCAGTCTGTGTTGGGAGTCATCCCATCTCCCATAGGCAAGATCGATGCCTCCCAGAAAGGCTAGAGACTGGTCAATCACCACTGATTTCTCATGGTGAGCCCAGAGTAGTGATGTAGAAGGTACATGGTCAGGGTGCCGGATCACCTGTCACTCAACACAGATTCCAATTTTTTTTTTTATTCCCCTGTATAATAATTAAACTGTTCCTATAAACATTCAAATGAATTGTATCTGTCAGTACTGGGCAAATTATTTTGAGAAGCAAAATTTAACCTTATTTTAAGCTTTTCCGTGCTGATCGCAATGAAAGGATTTCACTTTAATTAAACAAACTATTTGAACTAATTTGTGTACATTAGAAAGATAGCTAGAAAGAAAAACAAACTCCTGTCTTCACCAGAGACGGCTCAGTGCCAAAAATAGCAGCGTTCACAAGATGGTGGAACTCAATGTGAGAAACAAGTACAGCTGCATCTCCAGCAGTCTCCAGAGGATACTGCTCCTAGCAGGTGCTTCTACACCAGCAGAGCCCAAGAATACCTCCACCCAGCTGTGGTGCTACCCATCTCCTTGGGGTGTGGGTCCCACGCCACTTCCCAGCACTGTTCTTCTGCACAATTTCAAGCACCATTCCAATAAGATAATATGACGGTGTGTCAATCTCTTCCCACCCTGGGGTTAGCCTGCTGCAGTGATGCGTGCCACACAGACATGATGCCATGAAGTCTCTTCAGAATTGAAGGTGACCAAGGCAGACTTTTTCGCCTACAGCTCTTACGAGGATGCTCGACAAAGAACAATCTGGCCATCACCAGATGAGATCTGTAGGGTTCACAACCATGTCTGTCTTTTTTTTTTTTTTTGAAGTTAGGCAAAACTTAAACATGATCTAAGTATGCTGCCCCTTGCTATGACCAGAGGCCAGATGCAAGCTGGGTGCTCCAGCACTATGCATGATATGTTTAGATAGAGTCTTTGTTCTTAGTGGGATATGAGTGGCTGTAGGAGTCGGGTAGCAATGATGGGGGAGGGTAAAGTTGATGCGGGGGAACAGTTCCCCTCTGTATTGCTGTCAGTAGAGGAGAGGGGGCACATTTTGGGAACATATGATATACTGCAACTCACCATGATGTTGGAATGGAGGCCCATCAGAGTCTTCTTGGTGTACTCACTGTTGAGGCCCAGGATCACTTCCACCTCTTTGTAGAGCAAGACGCAGATCTTTACCCCTTGCTCCTGGCATGCCAGTCAGAGACAGTGCTTTTCACCATCATATTCCTCTTTTATTCCATTTGATAACTTTGTAAACTGCTGGAAATTACTCACTGCTTTTCGCTTTAAGACATGATCTAATCTCCATGTGTTCCCATCTACCACAGGTCTTTTGAGGAAGATCTCTGGACTCAGCCTAAGGACATCAGCAACAATTTGAATACAGTACCAGTACAATACATAAAACTATAGTTTGCTAATGCAATTACTTTAGATGTGGAAAAAACTTAATTGTAATAGAAATATAAGTACTTCATAAGAAATAATAGTACTTTATTACTCTACTTTATTACTTGGGTAGATTGGGTAGATTTGATTGAATTGCGCATACCTTTCACTCCATAATTGGATTTTTATTTTGACCTTCAAAGTACTTTTTAAAAATATTCAGTCTCATAAAATATTATTAGATGTGTTTATGTTTAGATTGTTAATTTGATCACTTAAAAAATTATTTATGTCCACTAGTACTTTATTATAGTAAAATAATTCGGTAAAATTACAATTAGTGTGCTATGTCAATCAGCCAAATTCTAGACTTATCTAAATTAAAATAATACTAACTAACTAACTAACTAACTAACTAACTAACTAACTAACTAACTAACTAACTAACTAACTGTAATTAAATGATCACTTTGAAAATGATTTATGTCCATTCTTCAGTACTTTCCTATGGTAAAATATATTTCAGTCAGATATAAATACTTTTTGAATGCCATTCAGGTAAAAAGAATTTGACACAGTACCCATACGGTACCATGTACTGTAAATACACTTTGCTTTGCCTTGTTTTTTTTAACTACAGGTTTACAGGAATAATACACTGCCTGGACAAAAAGTAATTATTTCAGAAGGTCCAAATTATTGACCTGCATTAACCAAAGAAAACTAGGGACACTTGAAATGGGTTAAGTGGGACTTAATTAGGTTAAGAACTGAAGAGGAATAAATGACTTAAATGCTTAGTAAAGTGTGATGAGAACTCACAGGATTGGGACTAAACAGCTGTTTAGCCATAAGAAAACCACTTGTTCCTGTGGTTAATTAAAAAGGAAGGGAGCATAAACATTGGAAATAGAAAAGGTCAAGTGGTCTGACAAGTCCAGATGAAGCGGTGTACCATTAATGCATAGTAGTCATTGTACATGCCTCTGGAGGCAGTGTATGATCTGAAGAAAATGATGTGACAAAACAAAATGGTGTCAGCTGACTCACTGATTGTACTCAATGAGCAGGTTATCACATGAAACATTGAGTTTTTCGTCTTTGATGGCACAGACATACAGTATTCCAGGACTTAAATTGTGAAAGAGTGGATCTGGGAAAATGAGACAGATTTTCACACATGAACTGGCCACCACATTGCATGTCTTAACATAATCTGAGGGTGGCCAAACCCTCAAGTGATTTTTTTTTGGCAGGGAACATTCAGTACCAGCCAAAAGCTTTAAACTAATCACCTTTTGCTTTGATGAAAGTTTAGTACACTCATGGTATTCTCTCAGTCAACTTCATGAGGTACAGTAGTCACCTGGAATAGTTTTCCAACAATCTCGAAGAGTGTTGAGTACTTATTGGAAGCTTTTCCTTCATTCTGTAGTCCACCTCAGCCCAAACCTTGATTGTGGAAGGGCATCTGTTGGAGCACTCTCCTTCTTGGACAAGTAGCTCTTACATACAGTAAGTTGAGGTGTGTTTGGGGTCATTGTCCTGCTGGAGAACACATGATGATCCCACTAAGTGTAAACCAGATGGGATGGCCTGTCACTGCAAAATGCTTTCTTAGCCATGCTAAGTGTTCCCTCAATTTCGAGAAAAAAGTCACCACCACATCACCCCACACCATAAAACCTCCTTCTCCATGCTTCACAGTAGAAACCACACATTCAGGAACAGTCTGTTTCCCCACTCTATGTCTAACAAAGACATAACATTTAGAACCAAAAATCTCACAACTGAACTCCACAGTCCACAGTTTCCCACTGATCTAATGTCCATTTCTGTGTTTCTTGGCTCAAACAAGTCTCTTCTGCTTGTTGTTCTTCTGAAATAAAGGCTTCTTTGCTGCAATTTGACCTTGAAGGCCTGACATGGTCTCCTCTAAACAGTGGATGTTGAAACTAACTGAACTAATGAACTAAAGCATATTAAGAAGGCAAGAAATGTCACAAATTACCACTTGACAAGGCACTCTTGGGAACAATTCCAGGTGACTACCTCATGAACCTGATGAAAAACTACCATGCTGACATTTAAATTATAAAAAACTATTCTGGGATATTTAACACATTTTTGTTTCCTACATAAGTCCATATGTGTTCTTTCAAAGTTTAGATATGTTCAGACTTATGGAATAATGTACAAAAAAAAAAGGCGGGGGGGGGGGGGGGCTTAGAGGACCACTAAAAGGAGAAGGTGTCTAAATTTGGACTGGTAGTGTATATTCAAATCCTCACAAATTCCACATTGTGGGTACAGTTTTATAAGCTTTTATAAACTTTGAATTTCTTTCAGGAAGGGAGGTATTCACACATTGTCAAAAACATTCATATCAAATATCCCCAGGTGGAATGTGATTTAATTTCAGGACTCAAGTACACATGCTACTGTGTGCAAGCATGAGTCCTGCATATTCCTCTACTACATCAAGGGGTGTGAAATAAGTGCTCACAGCATTGTCAAACCTAGGAACAAGGGGAATGATTGATGCTGAGTCTAATCTGTACCACCAGGCTGTGATGAAGATTTCCTCCTTTGCACCTTCTAGGGCATCAGCAATGGCATCAAAGTACCCAGCTGCATTGACAAACCTTCAAAAGAGACATGGGAGGATTTATTTAAAACAGTACTAGGGTGTCTCACAGGTATTTCTGATAAAAAAAAATTGTTTGTTTAAAGAAATCCAATCATGACAAAAAAAACCCATGAAAAAACATGAAATGTAATACGAGGAAAATAATGTATTTATAACTGATCTGACTGGGAGAAGTGGTCTGTAAAACATGTAACGCTGAAAAAGTCTGAAAAAGTGAAAGTTTTATCAAAAGAAAAAAGTAATCTTTTTTTTTTTTCTCCAGAGCAAAATGTAACTACAGACTGGCATATAATGAAACTTTACTGCTCAACATCAGATTGTTCCGTACCATCGTGCTTTTGTGTTTTCTCTGACAGGGGCAAATGAACCATGGCGATTTTCTCTCAAGAAATCCTGACCAAACCTTTGAACAAATTCATCAATGGAGTGCCCCCACCAGCGAGCCTGCCTATAGGTGGAACACTTAATGGTTAGAGCCCTGTAATAAAGAATGAAAAGGTTGAGGTGGACAGCATGAGGTGATTAAATGGTACAAATTAAGATTAACTCTGCAGTGAAGTAAAGGTAAATAGTCCAGTAAACGTGCCTACAGAGATTTTCAACTGTCATCCCATGCCTGACTCCAGTCTCTTCAGTCCCTGTTTTGACGTGGAAACCCTTATCGTAGAGAATCACTGTCCCTACTTGGCCATCTTTCGGCTTCATGTAGAGAACAAAGGAATCTTTCACCACCAGCCATCTGAAACATGAAGACGCCTGATGAGAGCTGAGACATAAATGAGAGCTGCTTTAGCCGCCATAAGAAAACAACTGTAATAAGCAGAAACAAGTGAACAGCCGCAACAAAAGGCATGCCTCGGCCCGAGTGCCCAGCTAGCACCGCAACCCGAGAAGCAGAATTCAATTGGAGCTAAACCTTCACTATTTGCTTTTATGAGCTGTGTGAATTATGCAGGCGTAACACAAGCTGCCTGTAAAACAGAAATAAAAACAGTGTATCTCCTCACATGAAGATAGTTCAACATGAGTGTGTGTTATTCTGTCCTACTTATTTCAGAGCCAGTGCTGTTTTATGCTACAGAGTAATAAAAACTGCAGGTCACACGCTGATGACTGTACGCCTGTCAGCCTGAGCTGTTTGAACAGAAAATGAGGTATCAGTTCTTCTCTGTTAAAGGGAGTGGTTTGGAACAACAACAAACACAGGCAGTGTAACATGATTTAAGAGATTGATTTTTGGTGGGTCAATGATATTTATTTTTGAAAAAAGGAAAGAAACAGTAAAATGTAATTAAAGACAAGGCGTCACCTTTTGGACCAGCGATAGCACACACTGTTGGACCCACACCAGTAACAAACCGGGAACGTGTTGCCTCCAGATTTCTTCAGGATCATACCCTCACTTTTGACAAAGGGAAATAAACAAAAATCACTCTATGTGTAACAAAACATGACTAGTAAGTTGTATTAGTACTAGCAAATTATATGATAGATACTGTATACTGAGTTGTTCTTACATTCCCTTCGATCCGAGCTCCTTGATAAAAGATATTTGACTCACTTCTAAGAATTCAAGCTGAAATAAAATTCAAACAAAAAAATTAAGTCATTGGCTTTGGCCAAACAGCCAGGGCAAACAATTAATTGTCTTGCAATGTAAAATTACCTTGAATTTCAACAAATCCAACTAATATAAGTAAACCAGTAGAAGAGTACAATGCCCTTTTTTTACTTTAACTTGCTAATCTTACAGCATATCTTTGCAACATATTCATCAACATTCCAGTTACTTATTTTCTTTTAGTGGTATATTTCACTATTATGTTTACATTTGTTCTTACAGTTTTATTGTCACCATTGTTTATTAGATTAAAATAACTTCAAAAATGTAGTTATTTCATTTTGTTGTCAAAGTCAAACTAATTATTGTTTTATATCTTACTTACTGTTGCAGGATGATTCCTATATAATGATTTTTTCAAAATGTTCTTGAGATAGTCTTCAAGCCTCATCTAGCAAAGAACAAAGTTAGCCGAAATTACAGGAACCAAAAAAATGCATTTTTAAATATTTGCTTTTAGAATAAGGTGTAAGATGATAGTATTAACTTTTCTACTGATCAGCTGCTCCTCCTTGACCAGAGCATCTGGTCTGCATGGAAGCGTGGGCATATGTCCTGTCTGAGAGTTCTTGTGGCCTTCAAATGAACTCCTTTTGACAGAATGACTGGGATAGAGAGAGATATAGTCCATAGTTTAACATTGATAACAAAGCCGGGTTGTAGTGGATAAATGTTGGATAATTTTTGACACAATACTGTGACAATCATCAGTGCATATTTGTGTGTGTGTGTGTGTGTGTGTGTGTGTGTGTGTGTGTGTGTGTGTGTGTGTGTTAGTGTGTGTGTGTGTGTGTGTGTGTGTGTGTGTGTATATTCAGTCCTCATAAACATTAAAACCAAACTATGGTTTTATTAAAATATTATTACATAATAATTATTATTAAATATAAAAAAATAAACTTAAAAACTAAAGGAGAAGGTGTGTGTGTGTTCAAATCTTGAAAACACAAAACACACAAACACACACATATTTATTTACATATTATTTATTTATTTTTGTTTATTTTTTTAATATTTAATAATTATTATTATGTAATACTATTTTAATAAAATTATATTAAAAGACAAGTGCACAACACCACTGGAAACTCCTACAAGAATTTTGGAACACCATTCCTACAGTATGAATCTACTGTACCTTATGAACATAACTGAGAGACTCTCAAGAGTGTTACGCCTGCATAATTCACATATTCTGGGTTATTTAACACATTTTTGTTGTACATAATTTCATCTTTGTTCTTTCATTAATTTCAAAGTTTTTTTTTTAGTAATATACAATTTTAAAAACAATAAAAATGAGAAAAAAACATTAAATAAGAAAATATGTCCAAACTTTTTACTGCTACTGCATTTGCACATAGATACAAAAGATGCTTTTCTGAGTACAGTTATGTTTAGAGATAACAATAATATTATCTTTAATGGTGAAAGGCAATTAAAACGAGTTATTGTGTTTATGCATTTGTTCATATGAGTGTATAGCTTACATGCGACTTGGCAGTGGGATCTTTAATAAGGCCTTAAATTTAAGCAGCTCCTGATGAAGCATGTAAAAATGCTTGAAGCGTCTCTTGATTTTCCATGTGAAGTTCCCATAGCTTAGCTCGATAGTATACAGATTAGGATTCAACACCTTTCAGAGAAAAAGTTCAAGAGAATGATTTATTTTAATACTCAGAGTGGACAAGAAGTAAAATTATTATTTATTTTACTGAAAATAGTAATGCTGTAATATGAATAATTGCATCTGATTTAATAAACAGTGTTTTAGAGCATACTGGAGTATCTGCATGTTATAATATTTACATTAAGTTAAAAACATTTTCAGCTATTCATTGTTTGGTTTTAAACTTGATTGAGATGGAGATTCATAAAGCATGAGTTTAAAAATCTGATTTAACTTCAAAATGTCCTTATGTATGTGTCATGTTCAATAGTTAATACCCCCTCTTTTACCTCAATGTTTTTATTGTGTAAAAACATAATACAAATCATCATCATTTCTTTTTGGCTTTATGCACTAACTTTTGAGCATGAATATATATCTGTTCAGATGGGGATAGTGTATTTACCCTTGTACACGTAAAGCGCTCCACCTCTGTAACTTGCACCAGAATTGGCACATCATCATTGAACACCTTGCAATCCAAAGACTTGAATGGAAGAAATGAGTATATTGCTTGAAAAGTGGTCTTTTTTGATTCTGAAAAGAGTCAGGCATGGTTACATTAGATCACTTTTATCAAGTGACATAAACATTTAGACAATAACCTACATACAGTATAGAAACATATTATAAACTCAGACAGTGGCATGAGTTTATTCACGCACACACACACACACACACACACACACACACACACACACATACACACAGTGGAAATCCACTGGTTTGATGATGGATCTGTAATTTTAAGCTTAGTGATAGCACCATAGCAAACTAGCAATCATGCAGTAGTAGCAAGTGATTATACTGACTATGTAAACTTTGAAGTGCGCAATGATGGGTTAAGGGTGAGAGCAGCTTCAATTGAGGTCCAGCAGGGTGGCAATTCATGAGTCCAGCTGGAGGGTTATACTATTGGCACCTGGGGATTTCCCTGGAGGCACTACTCTCTGCAGTACCGGATAACACAGAATGTCACAACACGCTTACAGATAGTGAACCCACCAGCAATGCACAGACAGGTGACAAAATAATGGGGGGAAAAATGTGTTTTATATCTTAGTAAACAGACTTGTATAATCTATGCAAAGCCACATTATACTGTAGCTGTTACAGCAGTTTGTGGTGATGGATACAATTATGACATCTTCTGTAGGTTTATCCTTTGATTTGTAGCTGATGAGTGGTGATCATTTACAATTAAATTATAATAAATAGGGGCTTATGTTCTATGCATTGTTTATTATAATTGTAATAATATACTACAAAGTACACAAGATTCAGTGTCATATTGCAATTCACACAGTGAGTTCAAATATTATGACAGCTTGTGTTTTAGTCTTTTGCACCACTATGCTTTAAATTCTTCTTTCTAAATGGTCAAAAGGCTATAATTTTCTATAACAACAACTCTGACAGAAATGTGCCTCTGAAAGTGATTCTCAAGTTTACATTAATGCCCAGATATTAATGGATATCAACAGTCGGAGGTAAGGCTGCTTCGTTATTTTTCCCATTGTTTTCTGAGAGAAACTACCCTTCACATGGTAGTTTTAAACATTGATAAAAACAGATAATATATACCAATCTGCAATAACATTAAAACCCAAAACATTAAGCCCAACATTTTATGGGTTCCTTTGCTCCTGCTGCTGGGGCAGATCTGGCCCCTCGGGGCATGACTCAAAAAGACTTCTGTGGGTGTGCTGTGGTGTCTGGCACTCTGACAGGAACTCTTTGCCTCCTAAGCCCCATACACAGCAGGTTGTGGTGCACCGGATGTTCTAATACCTTTCTGTTGTGTCCAGCATTGACTTTGTTCAGCAATTTGTGATGCATTGGCTTTTATGTGGGATCAGAAAAGATAGACTGGTGTTTTTGTCACAACAGGCAAAGATGATCCTTGTGTGCCCATGATCCTATCACCAGTTTACCAGTATATAATTGATAATCAATGCTATTTAATTCAACTGGTGTCGTTATTAGTGTTGAGGCTGATGGTGACATTCTTTTATAAAAAATAAAAAAAATCTATAGGCATTGGCAAATTGCTGTGGTATAATAGGAGAGAAATACTTTTGAAAATGGATGTACGGCTGTTGCAATATAATCCCCTTCAGCCATCACCCCACCATGCCATTGATTATTTTCCTTCAACAGCACACTCCATCCTGTTTTAATCCTTACTTATAACACTGGTGTCTACAATCATCTTATGGACACAAGCCATAGAGTGCATTCACACTTTAATGTTATGTATATTGAGCATTTATATACGCTCATGCCGGGAAACAGGTAGGAGGGTACTTGGTGTATCATCAGGTAAGGGAAAAGTGGACAAGGAGACTTGGTGGTGGAACAAGGAAGTCCAGGAGTCTATATACTGTACAGTAGGGAAAGAGACTAGCTAAGAAGAAGTGGGACTCGGAGAGGACTGAAGAGAGTAGAAAGGAGTACAGGGAGATGTAGCGTAAGGTGAAGATAGCAAAGGCCAAACAAAGAGCATATGAGGACTTGTATGCTACAGTACAGTAAGGAGGGTGAGGTGGATCTGTACAGGTTGGCGAGGCAGAGAGATAGAGATGGGAAGGATGTGCAGCAGATTAGAGTGATTAAAGATAGAGATGGAAATGTACTGACAGATGCCAGGAGGGTGATGGGAAGATGGAAGGAGTACTTTGAGGAGTTGATGAATGAGGAAAATGAAAGAGAACAAAGAGTACAAGAGGTGACTGTTGTGGAACAGGAAGTAGCAAATATTAGCAAAAGTGAGGTGAGAAGGGCGTTGAAGAGGATGAAGAGTGGAAAGGCTGTTGGTCCTGATGACATACCTGTGGAGGTATGGAAGTGCTTAGGAGAGGTGGCAGTAGAGTTTCTGACTAGTTTGTTTAACAAGATCTTGGAGAGTGAAAAAATTCCAGAGGAATGGAGGAGAAGTGTATTGGTGCCGATTTTTAAGGACAAGGGAGATGTGCAGAGCCGTGGCAATTACAAAGGCATAAAGCTAATGAGCCTGTGGGAAAGTCGTGGAAGCTAGGTTAAGGGCAGAGGTGACCATTTGTGAGCAGCAATATGGTTTCATGCCTAGAAAGAGTACATCAGATGCAGTATTTGCTTTGAGGATGCTGATGGAGAAGTACAGAGAAGGTAATAAAGAGTTGCATTGTGTCTTTGTAGATTTAGAAAAAGTCGTACGACAGGGTGCCGAGAGAGGAGCTGTGGTGTTGTATGAGGAAGTCTGGAGTGGCAGAGAAGTATGTTAGAGTGGTGCAGGACATGTATGAGAGCACTAAGACAGTGGTAAGACGTGCTGTAGGTGTGACAGAAGAGTTCAAGGTGGAGGTGGGTCTGCATCAAGGATCAGCTCTAAGCCCCTTTTTGTTTGTTCTGGTGATGGACAGGATGACAGATGAGGTTAGACAGGAGTCTACCCAAGAGGAACGGTGAGGATACAGGGAGCAGAGGTAAAGAAGTTGCAGGATTTTAAGTACTTAGGGTCAATGGTCCAGAGCAACAGAGAGTGTGGAAAGGAGGTGAAGAGGTGGGTACAGGGAGGTTGGAATGGGTGGAGAAAAGTTTCAGGTGTGTTGTGCGATAAAAGAATATCGGAGAGAATGAAAGGAAAGGTGTACAGGACAGTGGTGAGACCAGCAATGCTCTACAGCTTAGAGACAGTGGCACTGAAAAAACGACAGGAGGCAGAGTTGGAGTTAGCAGAGCTGAAGATGTTGAGGTTCTCCTTGGGAGTGACAAGGGTGGATAGGATCAAGAATGAGTTCATCAGAGCGACAATCCATGTTAGATGTTTTGGAGATAAAGTCAGAGAGGCCAGATTGAGGTGGTTTGGACATGTTCAAAGGAGAGATGGTGAATATATCGGTAGAAGGATGCTGAGGTTGGAACTGCCAGGCAGGAGGTCTAGAGGAAGACCAAAGAGGAGATTTATGGATGCAGTGAGAGAGGACATGAAGTTAGTTGGTGTGAGAGAAGAGGATGCAGAGGATAGGGTTAGATGGAGGCAGATGATTCGCTGTGGCGACCCCTGAAAGGGAACAGCCGAAAGACAAAGAAGAAGATAGGTCCATGCCGGGAAGTACAGGATGTTCTGTATGATAACAATATAAATGCAGTCATAAACTAATCTAAATACTAGATTTATAGCCAGTTTTAATCAAGCATGTAAAACTATTATCATAGAATTTGAATATGAGTTAGATTATCAAGGTTGTAATTTAATTTATGCATCTTTTGAAAATGGCAAAAATCATATTTCAAACCTAAGACTATATCAAAATATAATTTAAATGAATCCTTCCTTACTAGTCGTCTGCAATGGAGACAGGGTCCGCTATGAGAATGGATACTGACCGTGTAATTTGGCATCACACAAATCCACATCCAGCTCCTCAGTATTATCATGTAGTTCATAGTGATCCAGACTGGCTGAGAAGCCACTCGTATCGAACTCCAGCCGCTCCAGACAGAGAGGTTTCTGACAAACAGCCATGCCCTGAATCACTCACACTCCCAGTAACCTCCGTCTATCAGCAATCAAAGGAGTACATGGTTTACAAAGCATAACATAATGATGTAAGAAATATGGGCACAATGGTATTTCTCCATCAAAAATGTAATTTATATTATGCATTATATTGGTGTATATTTTTATCTCAGTAATGTGCTTTAAATTCTGGGCCTTTAAGCATAAATTCCCAAAATACTGAGTGTTGAATTCCTTAGCCTTGGTTTTGGTGACTTCTTCTCAATTAGCTCCATTTCTCAGTGATTTCTTTAGTAAATACCCAGCGCACACAATAAAAATAAATAAATAAATAAAAAAAACACTTGGCTTGCAGCCACTGATCATTGCCCCCCTCATGAAAAATGCATGAAGTATAGATTTCATATCTGCCGGCTGTAGTGTTCAACTCACTGCTACGCTCGGGGAGGGAGCTGTAATGAGAAGGCAACTCTCTCTACACCGGTGGCCGTGCTAGTGGTCCAAATGCAAAGTGACATACCAGTCATCAGAGGAAGAGTGGATGCAATGTTTTCTGATCCCATACACATTGTTAGACATTGATTTCGCATGATTTAATGGTAGATGTAACCAAGGAAAGATTGAGATCAAATGGCACAACAAATATGGCATGAGGAGAAGTCACGTGACCCGTGAAACTCTTTGCACAATGAACTTGAACAGGTGAAATAAACTGTTCAAGATGTGTACAGATGATCTATGTATGTCTATCTTGTGTCTCTATGTGTATGTGTGTCTCAGCGAGAGAAGTGCAGGACTGTTTTCAGATTTTTGGATTTTGTGCATCATTTCACCTGTCATCGCTTGATTGAAATAGAGAATCTGTCTAATGCCTGTGTTGAAGCGCTCAGCTGCTGGGAGGGAGAGATACCTAAAGCAATGACCCTCAGCACCAAAACAGGTTTCAAGCTTCGTCAGCTAGAGACACCCAGGCAGTTTGGGAAAGATGGCTCAGCAAATTGCAGACCGAGCCAATAAAACCAATAATATTGTCCATCCTTTAGCAATGGCAACAGCACAGTGGAAATCCAGATTAAAGTGCTTCTTCAGGCTGTAATTGGCTGGCCAAATTAACAGAATCACATACACTTATTAACACATTCACAAGGTGCAACTAAATTGCACGCAACACATAATGTTTGCTGAACAGAGACCCTTCTTTGGCATAAAATTAGGGGCCCCTGTAGAGCACATTAAGTAGATAAAAATTGCACAAACAATTAAGATGTGCTGAGTTGAAGATCCCCAAGCAACATGAAAATGAGTTCATTAGGTACAGATGAGACAGATTTAGCCCCAACATATTATTTCATTTTTTGCAAACATATTTACACTTTGTGACATAGGCCGGCATAAAATGACTGGCCTATACATATATGTTCTTTAAAATAAAAAAAAGTGAAGAATTGAGGGGTTTTCGAGTCAAACTGGGTCTTTTGATTGTGCAGGATATCAGAACACAGTAAAAACTACCTTTATTTCTCTATATAATCCCCTGCTACACTAATGCACTCATCCCAGAGTTTCACTAGTGCTTGGATACCATGAAGGTAGAAAGGTTTTCAGTATGTGTGAGCCATGATCGAACTGCCTGCTTCATGTCTGAAACTCTGGCCTCCCAGGAATTCCTTTAGAGATTTTCTGCAAATTGGCAACAAGTGATGCTGATCATTAACAATCAAGGCTTCCGAGCGCTGAATGTTCATAAGAACAACTTGAAATATTTTGTAAATGTCAATTGGTTTCATGATTTTATACTTGAGGAATTTCATCACAAGCTCTATTTTGACTTAAACACCACTCATACAATCATTATTGGTGTACTGTAAGCATGCCCAGGTAGAAAACTTCACAACGTAACAGAAAAAAATAATAATCTGGTTAATTTGTAGAAATATGTCGAGTGGTTTATTTAGATGTTATTTTTATTAATATGTCATGTCCACTGTCATACTACTATCCAAACTCAATTGCAGTTAAAAAATGCAATTTTAAAGCTCAGCCATATATAGAGAGACCTGCAAATAAAGATTATTATAGTCTTGATAGAAAAGTATTCTACCTATTCATAGTGCCTTAATATCACAGAACAGACATTGATATACAGCCATTAATTTTCTCGAGTGTGGGTTTGGGTTAGTTAACCTTTTGGTATTTTTATTTTCCAACAGCAGTCTTATATAATAACAGTGCCACCTTCTACTCTTTGCAGTATGTGAGCTCCTTAACAAGACCTGAACGTTCTTAGAAGGTCACCAGTAATGTGTGTAGTAACACCTCTGTAATAGGGACAGAATGTGCTGGGAGGAAAAACATGTCTTATAATCACTGTCATTGCCTCTAGGATAAAAGCTATAATACTCCTCCTGGTTCATTTGACCACTGGATGTGGTTTCATTTGATATTCAGTTATTTTTATGGCAGGAACATTGTGAGTTAAAGAAACATATAATACACAATAATATAGAATATACTTGACATATTTTATGAATACCCCACCACACACAGAGAAACATCTCGAGAAAAATCTATAAATTAATCTATAATGAAACAAATTGTTCAGGAAATGCAAATCAGCAAAGTTTATATTAATAAGCTACACAAACTGTACCATCTTTTTATTCTTTAGTAAAGCAAAATTATTATAATGATTTGGTGCTAAATATTATGTTCTTCACTATACTCGTGTGTGATACAAAATTCAGATCAAGACATTACATTAGGGAATAATTGCATGAATCAGTGATATGACTGAACAAGGACAGTTTGTTAAGCATGAAGAGCTTATATATTATTCTGCCCTCCTTCTATACAGTGTAATTCAACAGCCATGCTATATCATAACACTTTAATTCATTATTAATAAATCCCAACATGAACTACGACATGAGCCTGGAACAGCAGGAAAACAGGATGAAGAGAAAGACAGAGAGCTCCTACCTCTTCAGAATCATGCAAATTCAGTGCTGGAAGACAGATTAGTTTTCCTTCGCTCTATATTTCTTAAGGCCATTCCACTGGAACTTAACACTGGTCCTATATCAGCTAGGCGGTTTTCGCCCCTGAATTAAATCAGAAATATTGAGGACTTTGTCCTGTTTACAGCTCCTACAATGTTTCATTGAAGCTGGAAGTTAAACAAAGGTACCATTTCACAGGCTGCTGAAAGCCCCTATTGATGGAATAAAGTGTTGTGATGAAATGTTTGTACCAGGAATCAGATAGCTGCTGCTAATGTCTGTGATGTCAGGCAGATTAGAATCTATGCTCAGGAGCAGAATACAGTCCTGGGACTGGCTGGGGATGGGTTTGACTGGTATTTGTTGCAGACAGGGAAGCTGCGCTGATGCAGCATTACTGATGTGTCAGCTGTTTTGATGATAGGGGGATGGCATAGTGATTAGCATGCCTATGACAGACACTTCAGTGTAGCGTTGCCATAATATATACTTGTGTCATAGCCTGTTGCCTGTCTCTAGTGGTGTGGTGATATCACTTACGTACATCACACAACAACATAACCATAGTAATATAATCTTCCAATATTTAAGAATCCAGGACAACTGTAAGAATAAATTTTCCAGCTTATGGATGACTTTTAAACTTTTTCTGGGTCGGCGATTGAAAATGTTACAGTTCCATACTCTACTGTTTACTCTCATTCTCGTCACCAGTGTTGATTCTCTTTAGGAAACTTTCACCGTTCTTAGAGTATCGGTCTACTGTATATTGTGTCTGCACATGTCCAAGCGGTTCTGTTTATGCTCTTCCGGGACTTGTTGCGACACCAGGTGCACCCTCAGATAAAAAAAAATGGATCACTGCAGTTACAAATGTACTTACGTAACACGTTCACACCTGCACAGCAGTGAGTGGGAAGACAGTAGCCTTGAGCCTCATATACAGTGGTACCTCGACATACAAATTGAATCTGTTCCAGAGGCAAGTTCTTAAGGCAAATTTCACATTGCAAAAGGTAATAGTGCAGATAATCTGTTCCAGACAACCAAAAATATTACCAATATTACTTATTTTCAACATTATAATTATATTTTTGCATATAAAAACATAAAAAAAGACATGAATTAGGTAAAATATGAAATTAATTTAAATTAAACCTCACATTATCTTAATTTATGATCACACACACACACAGAGTCGGGCAAAAAATTATACACGCTTAAGGAAAAGTATGTATAAAGTATGTTCTTTATATATTATACACACACACACACACACACATATGAAAGTGAAGTCAGATATATTTACATACTGCAGCAAATATATTGAATACATATTTCTATCTGCTATTAACACACTGCTATTAATTGAGTCTACAGAGCAAAAAAAATCACATTTTTTAAAAATTTAAATGAATACGTTGGCACTTTAGTCACGTGAGGCTACATCGGTACTTCGGCAGGGCTTTCAGATTGTGCGCATGCGCGAGAATGAACCGGGCTGAATCGCAAACGGTTCCGCGCTTCCTATGTTAGTGCACTTAGTGGGTGACAGATTCATGAATGTCACACCCTATCGAGTGCATTATACGCGAGGTAGGATTGAATCCAGCCTCAGACATGGACGATTTTGCTAGCGATTAGCCACACGTCTGCTCCGCATATAAATGGTTGTGTTGCTGATTTTTTATACGTGAAACCGGTGTGTATGAGTTGTGTAGTTTACTCGGGTCACACACACCGTGCGTGCTGTGTGTTTTTATACCGCCGTCTGATAGAGCATGATGCGCTCGTTGGTGCCTTTGCACACACGTTTACAGTCCCATTGAGCTGAATGTGTTTGTGTGAAGCGTTATGGGAGTGTGTTGTGTGTTGATGTGTGTCTACAGCTAACACACTGTTACACCCAGTCACCTGGTTGTGTAGCGCGAGCCCTTCCCTGCGCTCTGTTACACACATCTGTGCTCTGACATGTAGAGGTAGGCGTGTCTCTCTTTCTCACACACACACTGCAGCATGGATTAGCGAATACCAGTGGCGTTCAAGTCAAACTGGGACTTCTGAATGACACAGTGAAAACATTTGAATTGTGCAAACGTTATAAATGGCTCACTGCAGTCCTTTCTGGGAAAAACCAACGCCTGGTCTGTAAAAAAAAAAAAAAACTATGTATAACTTGACGATAACTCATTCACTAACACCACTTGCACATTACAGGAACTCGGCTGGGAGCTATTGCTGCATCCCCATACAGTCCTGACTTCACTCTTAACCATTTCCACAGAGGAGTTCCTGGGAGGCCGGTGTTTCAAGATGCAAAGCAAGCTCTTGGCTCTGGTGTACTGAGAAAACTGTACCTTGATGGTATCCAAGCACTAGTGAAATACTAGGATAAATGCACTAGTGTAGCAGGGGATTAAATAGAGAATTAAAGAGAAGTAACACTGTTATTCTGCGCAATCTAAAGTCCCGGTTTGACTTTAATGCCAAAAAAATATTTTATATTTATCCCACTATACGTATATACAATATTACTGCTCTCACTCACTGCCGTGTGCATCCTCCTTGTACTGATGCTCTATCTATATACACATTCAAGATATACAGTATTTATCTTTTTTATTTTTTATTTTTTTACACATTATATACTCTATTACATATTAATTTATATGTAAAACAACACTTCTTGTTGTGGACTCCCCTGAATAACCTGCATATCAATAATTCTAATCCTTATGTCATCTTCATTTGTGCAAAATAGTCCTGTTTAATATCTGCAAGAAGAAATAGTTTATAGATATTAGAGACAATATGGCACATGGCGGCGTGGTGGTGTAGTGGTTAGCACTGTTGCCTTGCACCTCCAGGGTCTGGGTTCGATTCCCCGGCCAGGCTCGATTCCCGTCTCTGTGTGCATGGAGTTTACATGTTCTCCCCGTGCTTGGTGGATTTCCTCCGGGTACTCCGGTTTCCTCCCACAGTCCAAAGATATGCAGGTTAGGCTAACTGGCGTTCCTAAATTGCCCGTAGTGTGTGATTGGGTGTGTGAGTGTGTGTATGTGTGTGTGCCCTGCGATGGATTGGCACCCTGTCCAGGGTGTACCCCGCCTTGTGCCCTAAGACTCCTGGGATAGGCTCCAGGTCCCCCGCGACCCTGAATAGAAGGATAAAGCGGTATAGAAGATGAATATGGCACATTTTCGATCCTGTAATAAATGGCAAAGGTTGTGACCGAATCTGAAGGATGTTTTTGTTGCTTTTTCAGAGGGTGGTAGGGTGTTTCCATGTAAAGAGATTTGACAGGATATGATATTATATAAGATGTATTTATTACACTGTTAGTGTTATTTTATGTGAGAGTTTAACCATTTTAAGCTTAGTTAAAAAATGGAAGAGTATTGATATAGGTTAATTTTCAAGATTGGTGGATTCTGATATTTCAGAATCAGTATTTGTAATAAATAAGGTATTGTGCCTACGTTACCCACAGTGCAATTTGACTGCCTGCTGATAATGGCATCAGTGGGAATGCTCTTACCTAAACTGTCTCAAACGCACAGTGTCTTCAGCATCCGTGTCCTTGCTAATACCACTGTCCACAATCATCATGCTTATCATCCTGTGGATTTCTGTCAATGCATCTTGTAGCTGCAGTGCATTGAAACTTTAAATCCAATGTTTATTTCTTCTGCTGCTACATTATATTTCTCATTAGTTTTTTATGTTGCTTGTCAGGATCTAACTCACTGTTTTTACTTATGTTAGAGGTGGTGACATTTTTCTTTAAAAAAACAAAACTGTCAATGTGCGAACAACATCCCGCTGTGTTGTCAGCGTGGCACACAACTGCTAACTTCTCACAGAAGTAAAGTGAAGTACGCCACCAACAGAGAAATTAGCACGTGAATCAATATGCACATTACAAGTGTTTCAATACAAGAGTATTTAATGTGTTTAAGGATTAATTTCTGTGTAAACTGTGAGAAAATGTCTATATAACATCTCTGTGTAAAGTTCTTAACTGTTATTTCCTGTGTTCTAGTGTTTGCAGTAAGTAGATGGTGAGACAGTGGGAGCAGCAGTGGCAGGTACAATGGTGCTGTGTGAACCGCACTGGGATCAACACATCCCCTGGCCAAAGATCCAAGCTCTGCAGTCGCGCCTGCTGGTGGCCTCGGTGGCCTTGGTTTGCTTCATAAACAGCTACGATGGAGACTTTGTCTTTGATGATTCAGAAGCTATAATCAACAACAAGGTATTGTCTAAACGTGCGCCTAAACAAACAGCTCAGGTTCGAGCTAAATGAATAGCAGAATATCTAGCAAACCTCCTGAACTGGGGGAACAGGAAGTAGCCTTGTTGATTTCAGACAGTTTCTTTCTGATTTTCAGGACTTAAACCCAGCGACTCCTCTGAGTAACATCTGGAAAAATGACTTCTGGGGAAGCAACTTGAGCAGCAACTCCAGCCACAAATCCTACCGGCCGCTGACTGTTCTCACCTTTAGGTAAACCCACCTGCCCTTCTTCTCTGCACAGGAATCTGAAGGGTTGTAACTCCTTCCTCAACATGCCATTGACATTGAGTGACCTGATCATTAACATAACATTACAGGCTAGCCTGCTTATATGAAATAGTTTTAAATGACCTTGCATAATTTAAAGACGAATGGTTGGAAGTGCAATTTTATTCTCAGTAGGAAATCAGAAGAGGTGGCCTCAAGTATTTTCTACATGGAAGAAGCAATCATTGGTATTAAATTGGGATGCTGCATATATTGTCTTTTCTTATGTAAATTTCTGCTAATTTCTGTATTCCTGTGCCATTTGAACTCCGTTCAAATGAATTTCTACACAAGGGTTATTTAGTCTAGGTCTTGTCCCATGCTGGTAATGAGGTCGACACTATTTTGCATATACTATGGATAATGGCTCATTTGACGGTTCCCTTGTGCAGCTTTTGGAAGTCAACAAAAAACCTTGTGTATATGAGCTTTTCCCCACTTATGCTATGTAGTATTTAACAAGTTAAACAACTACTTAGAGAGAACATGGGGGGGTATGTCCACTTTACACACATTCCTGTGATTCTACTGAACTGAACAATGTTAGCACATTATAAATGCTAAACCTGATGCTATTGTGCTATTAAACATGTATAAAACATTTTTTTTCTACACAGAGGGTTTAGATCCTTTGAAATTAAGTGAGGTATTTGTTATAGTGGATCACTGATTTAACTGACATTTTTTAATGTATGTTTATTTCTGTCTCTGATTTACTTTTATTTATTACTTTGATTTATCTTTTGACTTGAACACAAAGCAGCCAGCCATATTGCAGATTTCCTGAAAGGCTTGCACCTGTAAATGTGTCACATGATGATAGAATGGCCAAAGTTTGATCAGATTTCAGGTCTATATATTTAATACAGTGATGTGGACATGTGCTCTATTGATATGGCTGTGTTGTCTGCAGGCTTAACTACCTCTTGGCTGGTGGTCTGCATCCGGTGGGCTTCCATGTGCTCAACATCGGCTTCCACTGTGTTATCTCGGCGTTAATGATCGATGTCTTCGCAGTATTAATTGCTGGTTTGGGCTGCGATGGGAAAGCCATGGGAAAGAGACTTGCACAGTTTCCGAAGGCATCTGTCTTGGCTGCACTCTTTTTTGCTGCACACCCCGTTCACACAGAAAGTGTAAGTAGAGAGAAGAAGACATCACTCAGCATGCTATCTCTTCCAGTACACTGTACACAGCACACCGCTTCCTGCCCACTGTATAAAACGTACAATAAAAAGCCTCACTCGGTTGGTGTGCATTTCCAAGGTGTGTTGTGTGGTGATCAGCTCTGCTAATGGCTGTACAATAGCTGCTTTAACCTGCCAAACATGTATCAGATAGTGATTGAACTGGACACTGAGGCATGGGCTACTCCACTGCCTGGCTTCTTTAATCAGGTACAGAGAGGCTGGTGCAGGACCCGGTAGGGGAGCTTCAGAAAGACCACTGACTTTGGCCTGCTGGATTTATCAAAGGATATGCAGCCATTGCCCCAGGACTCCAGCCAGGGCCAACCTCAACTCTCTAATGAGGGGGCCTCCTGCCTTCATCATTAACTTGGCACCTCCAGAAATGCAAGCAATTTCACAGGCCAGAGGGTAACGGAAGTTTTAACCACTGTGCAAACAAAAGCCAATTTAGCTGGTTGTAAAATGTTTGGCTGCTGCTGAAATTACTGCCCTTTTGTGAAGCATCTATTCCGAGTTAAATGGCTATTTGCTTTACAGAATGAACCACAGAATGGCCTTAAACTAAGAAGTTTCTTAAAGAGCTAGTATTTGTCTTATTAATGTGTCATGCTGCACTCTGTGTCTGCTTCAGGTGGCTGGCATTGTGGGCCGGGCAGACCTCTTATGTGCCCTGTTTTTCCAGCTCTCCTTCCTTTCGTATTGTAGAGCATTTCAGGGTAAGTGAAATAGTGGAGACATTGATGATTTATTTGCTATTTTTTTACACTGCTTTGTAGTGAGAAGTATGATGGTGGCAGTATGCTGTCTCCTTCTCTCTCCCTCTCCTCTCTCTCCTCTCTCTCCTTCTCTCTCTTTCTCTCTGTTTAGCTGGTGAAAAAACTGAAAGATTCTCAGTGTCATGGATAATAGTCAGCCTTTTGCTCTGTGCTGTGGCTATGCTATGTAAAGAACAAGGAATTACTGTTTTGGTATGTTTATAAACATCAGTACATTTCTGTGCATTCTCATTTTACAGTATATGATACATCAAGCAGTATAAAAGCAGAAAATCTAATATTAGTTGCAATATTTTTTTCCTTAGGGAGTGAATGCTTCATTTGATATCCTTGTGATCTGCGATGTGAATATCTATGACCTGACTCGCAGACTTCTAGTGGCAAAGAAAACTACAGATGTCGGTGTCCTCTTCACACAGAACATACAGACTTATTTGGTGACAGCATAACGGCTCTCTGGATTTATCTTTTTTTTTTTTTCTTTCCTTTTAATTCCCAACTTCTATTCAGGTTATTGAGAAGGTCAGAAATGGACTGCTGGTGAGACTGGCACTGCTGCTTTTGGGAGGCTCCTTGCTTTTGTTTGCGAGGTGGAAGATTATGGGTACAGGCCCCCCAGCCTTCACTGAAGTAGACAACCCAGCTTCCTTTGCTGAAAATCTGTTTTTTAGGGTAAGATGTGTTTTGTTAAAGTTGACGTGTTTTGGTTTTATCTTGTTAAATGTTTATTGTAACCAGGGGGTAATTAATTTGTTAATATAGCCGTTTGTAGTTTGTTTACAGGATTTCATTCCAGTAGATTATTTGTGTTATTATTGTCACAGTGACCTCCCTCTTTCTCTGCCTGAACCTTGTGCCGAATCGTCGTGTGTTTTATCTCTCTAGCACAGTGTCTTGACAGATCTTATTTTTTTTCTATGTTCCTCTCGTTTGCTGCGCCTTTGATGTTGAACACCTCCTGTTCTCTTTGATTGGCAGATTGTGAACTATAATTACTACTACTCCTTGAATGCATGGCTGCTGCTGTGTCCCTGGTGGCTGTGTTTTGATTGGTCAATGGGCTGTGTACCTCTTATTAAATCAGCCGGTGACTGGAGAATCGTCTGGCTGCTGCTGCTGTGGGCCTGCTTGATTGGCTTGATAAGGCAAGCTCTGTGCTCCCCAGACAGCAGCGAGAGAAGGTGAGAATCGCACAATCTCTAAACAGCATTTTCCACTCGCTCAGTGGGTGGAAATGCAGCTTGAGCTTCTACTACACATGCTTTGGTTAAATGGATTGTTTGGGGTGGGGGGTTATTTGAGTTTGGACAGCTCTACCATATTGTGCCCATTTCAGTAAACACTTTGTGAAATATTTATTAAAGTGCTTACTCTGTGTTAAATAAACTTAAGGTACTCCCTAGTGCAAAGAGCACGCTTGACAGTATTATTTGTATGGTAATTCAAAGTAGCTAGAGAGAGAGGCAACATTAAAGAATACATAAAATTGCTTTCCTGCATTATTGATCAAAATGTTTCCCCTCAGGTGAGCCGTAACACAACAAGATAACTCGCCTTGGCTCAGCCCTGCTAAACACAATGAAAATGCGCTTCTTTAAAACTGATGTACCATAAAATGGCTCATTCAAATAGCTGAAAAGTGGTATGTGTACGGCCTACTCATAAGAAGACATCTGTGTCTGTGTTTGTTTCAGGACTTTGACTTTTGGTTTAGTGCTGCTGGTCATTCCCTTCCTGCCAGCCAGTAATCTGTTCTTCCGTGTTGGCTTTGTGATAGCTGAGCGTGTCCTGTACCTCTCCACTGCTGGTTACTGCCTCATCTTGGCCTATGCAGTGGCTTATTGCTGTGGCCGCTGGAGGAGACCCAAGGTAGGCAGCCTGGCCTGTGACATTTCTCTTTCCTCCTTCCTAATCTCCACCCTCAGGCCATACTTCATCGTAACTAATGTTGCTTTTAGTCCAGGCTCTCGGCACCGTACAGTGTTTAATGTGCTTTTTGTAATGTGCTTGTCTGTTCCATCCCTAACACCCACCTGCAGAAGCTGCTGCAGGCAGCCACATTGGCCCTGCTGGGTATCAATGTGGCACGCTGCGCCCTGCGCAGTCAGCAATGGAGGACTGAGCAGAGCCTTTTCACCAGTGCCTTGTATGTCTGCCCACTGAATGCCAAGGTAAGGCCATGTTTAAGGCGCTTCTATCCGGTTCATGACTTTCTTTCATATACAATTCTTTGACATAGAAATAAAGAAGGCTGTGTTTTGTCATCAGAAGTGGCATGTTTATTTTAACTTGGGATTGGACGAGAAAAAAAAGTAAAACGATCTGAAACAAAACAGTGTGTGAACAATAAAGCCGATGACCTTTTCTAGTTCTCCGTCTTCCTTCTGTAGGTTCATTATAATGTTGGCAAAAACCTCGCTGACCGAGGCAACCAGAGTGCTGCAATCAAGTACTACAGGGAAGCTGTGAGGTACGTGCTGAGAAAAGTACTTTATTAGTGCAGCCAGCAAATGAGGCCTTTGTAACATTCAGCACTTTAAATGAAAAAAGTGTTGATGTTGCTAATAAAAAGTGATAAACACAAATGATCCGTTAACATCCTGTCTGTATAACTTTGTACGTAATAAAACATTTGCATTGTTTTCTATAGGTTACACCCAAAATATGTCCATGCCATGAACAATCTGGGAAATATACTGAAAGAGAGGAACGAGCTGCGGGAGGCAGAAGAAGTACTGTCTACAGCTGTTCTCATACAGTAAGTGAACAAAAGAGTAATGTAACTCTAACAAGTAGTGATCTGTCGGAAAATGGTGATACTTTACACCACTTCTTGACTTTCTGGAGGCCAGATTTTGCTGCTGCTTGGATGAATCTGGGAATTGTGCAGAACAGTCTAAAGAAATACGAAGAGGCCGAAAAAAGCTACTGGAACGCTATTAAATTCAGGAAGAAGTATCCAGATTGCTACTACAATTTGGGCCGACTGGTGAGTGTTGTGATTACAGTGTTTTTTTTTTAAAGCAAGATCATTGACTGACTTTAGTCCTCTTGTTCAAATAATATTCAGCATATACAGTCGCCTTTGCAGCCAACCACTACTTTAGATAGAAAAATATTAAATAAAACTGAATTGTTCCTTTTTGTTCTTTTTATTTTGGATAGTATGCCGATCAGAATCGTCATGTGGATGCTCTGAATGCTTGGAAGAATGCCACTATGTTGAAGCCTGATCACAGCCTGGCGTGGAATAACATGGTTATACTACTGGATAACACTGGTAAGTAAAAATGGGAGAAATACACCACCTGGCCAAAAGAAAATGTACAGAGTCTAAGATTTCATTTAGTCACCTTTAGCTTTGATTACAGCACACAATGTAGTGGCCAGTAAATGTGTGAAAATGATTCCTCATGCTCCTCCCAGGAACACCCTTTTACAAATTTGAGTCCTGGAATATGTCTGTGTCATCAGCAGCGTTCAGTGTAACGTGTTAGAGTACTTGGATTTTTTGATGTAACGAGTAATCTAACACGTTAGGTCCGCCATTTAAGTACTCAGTTATTTAGTTTTTTACAATTTTTTCAAAAATGTAATTCGTTATTGAGACAATTTATCTGTGAGCCAGACAGCAGTCATTCCCAATCCTTTAGTGTGTGAAAGTCGTCCTACAAGCCCCATCCCCAATAACCCGCCCCCTCTGTTATTCCTGCTGTTATACCCCTATCTCACCTATGCGGTTTGGCCTTACGAGGACCGACGCACAGAAAGACGGAAACCTAATCACAGCGCCAAATCTCGTGGTGAATCATGATAAACCGTACTTAACCGTATTAGTGGTCAACAGATTATGGGCCAAACTTCACTGAGTGATGATAGAATAATTGTAAAGGTCTTGACTAAAACAACATGCATGAGGAATCACAAAAGAGTTTTCATTTTCTGCAATGGAAAAGTACTAGAACTAGGTACTTTTATCAAAAAGTAATGATGTAATGTAACTGATTACTTTTTAAAGACAGTAATTTTGTAATGTAATTAGTTACTTTAAAAAGAAACATCCCCCAACACTGGCCATCAGGGACGAAAAAGTCAAATGATGTGATAACCTGGTGTTTAAGTACAATTCAGGTCATCATCTGGCATCATTTTAGTGCCCCATAATGTTACTGACTCTAGACCTGACCAACTAAAGCAACCCCAGACTTGTACAGTGGCCTCTATGCATGATGGGTACATCACTTCATGCGCTTTCCTTCTTACCCTGATGCACCCATCACTCCTGAGACCACATGACCCTTTTCCATTGCTCCAAAGTCCAATCTTTATGCTCCATAGCAAATCCAAGCATTTTTCCTGATTAGCCTCACTAACAAGTGGTTTTCTTATGGCCACACAGCTCTATATTCTGAATCCCGAGTTCCTATCACATTGTATGTATATGGAAATGCTCTTACTTTGACTGTTAAATATACCTATATATATATACCCATGTATGGGTTTTGCTGTTTTTTTCCTGTGCAACTTAAACAAATGCTTAAGTGCTCTCCACTCATAATTGTTTTTGGCCATATTTCTTCCACAAAGTTAGTTCAGCACAAAGATAGCACAAAGATAGTTCAGCACTATCCTTCCGTGTTTTTATAATGTTTCTAATGATTCTTAACCCAGTTATAATTATTTATCTCCTTAGTTGTTTTCTTTGCTCGATAGAGCAGAATAATTTGACCATTCTCAAATGGTGACTTTCTTGTCCAGACTGTATATATTGGGATACAAAACCACCTCAACGTTTCACTTGATCTTGCTATATAATGTTGCTATATACAGTAATGTGCAAAAGTCTTAGGCACCATATTATATGCTATACCAATTTTGTTATACATGTTCATCTTTTGCTTATTCCATATGCAGTGCTATAAGTAAAACAGCTGTTAGGTTTTACTGAACTTGCTGGAGAATATGAGTTCTTCTGGTAACTTTGTTACACTCGCTCCTTTCTACTTTTATGCAAATCCTAGGAGCGTGCATTAGGTTTTTTGTTTCTTTAGCTATGCATATATTCTCCTGTAATGTTATTTATTTAGTCATTTTTAAGTTATATATGGAAATACTGAATTATTTTTTTACATAATTATGCAGACATGATAAACATATACAGTTTAACATAATTGGACCAGCATATATGGTGCCTTTTTTGCATCAGTAACTCTTTTTTCCTTTATTAAGATAAGGTAAAGTAGGTCTAGTGGATCTCAAATGTCTCCAAATATAAAACATACAAGTCCTAATACAACAAAAATACATCTAATATATGTTGTTGTATGTAACTCATTCTTGATCATGCTTGAACAGTATTTTCTCACTCAGACTATCAGTCTCTTAACATTCTGAAGTCGTACTTTGCTGTTGGTGGACTTTTGTGTAGTATTATATAGTATCATGATTGTTTTATATTGAAGAAAATAACTGATTTATTGATTTTGTATTGAGAAAAACCATCGTCTCATCCCTAATAATATGTTACAGGTAAAAAATGTTAGGATGTCACTATAGTAGACTTGATTCTTGAAAGTAATATTTAATATGCAATTGGGACCCCAAAGTGCCTCTTCAGTCTATTACTAAATAGAGGCACAAATATAAATGAGATCTTAGTGATAATACCAAGTGATAAATCATAAAGGCACATGGAAATGTGTGTCCACATGTTGGACACACATATCTAAAAATCTGTAGGTGAACTCTAATTATATATCATTACAAAAATGTCACTCTGCTGATTCACCAGCACACAGATTTTTAAAGGTAATGAGAGGTGGTTAAATCTGAATAGATGTCACATAATTATACTTCTCTATAATGTATTCATTCTAACCCCCATGTTCTGTACAATTGCACTGCTCTCCGCCTGCACTGACGATCATAGAAATACCAGGAATATATAATTATGCCTTGTTTTTACACATGCCTAACAATCACGAACATCCAGGCCTGTATCTTACATCTGGGGTGTGGATTCATGTGAGATGGAATATTAGATTAATTATGCTTTTGCCATGAAATGTGATCTTCGTTATAAGAAGACTCCTTCATTTGTGGTCGACAGTGATTATTTTTAGATAATTGCATGCATGTAAACATGGTTATTGTTCCTCAGACATTGTTTAATGTAAAACAGATGAGCGGTGTCAAGTCCTTGTGGCTAAAGAGTATCGTATGCATAACCTGAGTAAGTGTTTTTATTAGAAATACCTTAAACCCCACAGTGGGAAAGAAAACGATCCCAAATCAAATCATTCACTTTTTTCCTCCTCCCTCCTCCATAGTGTAAGAGGTGTGAAGCTCCGTTCTACAGATGCTGAGCATCAGGTGCACTCAGACACATGGGGCCCTCTCACATAATTAGTCCACCCTTTAAACCAATTAGTTTCTCTTCTTTATTTTTGCTCCTTTTCTGATAACGGGCCAGGTGGTTAACTCAAGTAGCTATTCTCTGGCGATGTTATGCAGCCCAATAATATTATTAACATACTCTTTTGTAGGTTTTGTAAGTTTATACTGCAGGTGTAATGTATATGCACTGGACATAAGTTAAATTGATGGATAATTGTGTGAAGAATTTTGGTATTGGAATCATAATCAAGTAAATGAAACCCAGATTTAATAAGTGCCCTCAGGCTCATCAGAACTCATCAGTCCTTGAATGTATATATGAAATGTCTGTAGAATGTTTTAAAGTGAGTCAAACCGTGGTGTGTGGACAATGGCCGAGTTTTCAAACTGTACCCTTTTAAGCATTCACTTCTCCCAGCCAGGTTGATGCCCACCAGAGTGCTTTGGCTCTCTTGCACACATTTTCCTGCCAAAAAAAATCCTGGCACTCAGACCATCTTCTGCTGCATTTTTCAGCCTCATCATATCCCAAGGTCCCACAAAGTAAACTACCAATGATCTGGAAGCAAATTGCACCTGGTCCTTGTTCACTTCTGAGCTAGGCAAGTGGGGTGGGACGACACGGCCTAGTGCAAAGCATGAGTCATGTTCAGGCTCCTGTGGTGGACGAGAATCCTCTGTTGCTCATGAATTTGTTAAAGGGACAACCATAATGTTGAGAACTGTGACTCTTTTGACTCACTGTTCAAAGCAAGTTTTGACATCAGGATCAATAAATCAGTGGTCCTTGTGTTGAACCCAAATTAGAAAACTAAACCAGTAGGAGGGGAAAACATCATCTGGACATTGCTGACAAATGTAGCGCTACTGTTTTGGATGGATATATATATAAAATTACTTTTTTTTTTTTTTTAGTAATACCCCAAATGTTTAGATCATAATTGTTTGAGATTTGTTTTGTTGCTGAAACAGGACTTGAAAATAATTATGATAGTACCTGTGTTTGCTGTTTCTTAATTAATTAAGTCTAGTTATTTTCTCCAATTGATTGTAGGTAATTTGGCCCAAGCAGAGATGATAGGAAAAGAGGCTTTGAAGATACTACCTAAAGACCACACAATCATGTTTTCATTAGCCAATGTGCTGGGCAAGCAGCAGAAATACAAGGTATGATTTCCTAACTGCTTTATTTTCTCTTAATGTGATTGTGCAGTCAGAGCAAGGACAGCTTTCAAACCGTTTTGTAATAAAGAGAAATAAATGTCATCTTACTAGTTCAAAGACTTTCACTTATAACTAGCTGTGGCAAACATACCATTACTGCAAGTTCATTTTCTCTTTAGGAGTCGGAAGGTTTCTTTCTAAATGCACTGAAGATCAATCCCAATGCTGCCAGTTGCCATGGCAATCTTGGTAGGTTTTTCATTGCTGTAGAAATGTATCAGGGTTCATCTCTGCAAGATATTGTCTTTAGAAGTCTTTTTTTTCTGTTTGTTTTGTTTGCTAAGGCATAAATCGATGAACAAAGCTGGATACCACTGATCAGTTGTCCAGACTTAAAGGAGGCTAATAATGGATTATTGCAATGTTTCTGGTATTAAAGCTCAGTGTGTGTACATATAAAAAATAAAATATATATATTATTTTATTTATTTTTTTGCTGTTGCAGCTGTTCTGTACCACCGCTGGGGGAAGCTGGACTTGGCTAAGAGGCATTATGAGCTTGCTTTAAAACTGGATCCCAGTGCTCCAGGGACCAAGGAAAACTACAACATGCTGAAACGCAAGTTAGAGCAGCAGCAAAGGCCAGCTGGTTAAATTGGGCTTTGATATTAAATGTCACGAATGCCACATTTGTGTGACGTCCATGCCAAGAATCCGATTAAAGAGACTGTCCTCGTTTATAGTGTGTTCTTTTGTATGGAAACAAAATAATGATGTAAATGGGGATGAGAGGTGTCGACTCGGTGATCCGTGTTCGGAGGTCAGAATTGTGGCTTTGTAGCAGAATAAAGTTCTTGTCTTACATGTGGCCCTTGGTGTTACGGAATGTGGAACTTATCCACCATCTTTTATTCGTGTCTTTCATCTTGAACACTATGTTATGTCAGCTGGCTCTCTATTTATTAGTCTATTTGACTTTGTAATTGTTGAGCATGTTCCCATTGGCCATTGATCAAGAATGTGCTAGTCGAACTGACAAATTGCATTTTAAAACCTCAGTAATCAAGAGCGAGTCACATAGCTGGGAGATTATCATTGGTTTTTGTTAGTGTGCACATTCCAGTGTCCTAGTAATGTTTTGGTGAGTATGGATCATAACCCTAAATTCCCTTCAATCCTGTAGTTAATGTAAGAAAGGTGTTTTGCAAGTGTGCATCGTTGATGTGCAAGAGCCAACAGGGTCACTCCAAGCAGGAAGCCAGCGGCAATGGCAGAAAAGAAAACAGCACAGCATGGAGCAGAAGCTTCAAAGGAGGCTGGACACCATCCCCAAGGGGCATTTCACACATGCTGGCTCTTCTTAAAAGTTAGTGCTGAGTGAAGGCTGACCTCAGGACAGAACTTCAGTCAACAAGTCTGCTCCTCAGGTTGAAAGTTCAGCACACTTCTATTTTTTCACCTGCTTCCTCCTACCGCCAGGGAACATTTGAAGAGCATTGCTGGTCCTGCAAATATGCTGTCGGATGAGAGCTTGGTTTGCTTTAACAGCATGAACTACAGGTGTTTAAGGTACAACCCAGAAATGGTTTCGATTATAATATAGGAGAAAGTAAAGAAATGTATCTCTGATATAGACAGTACTGAGTATAATTCTATATAGGAATTTACAATAATGCAGATCTTTTTGGGCCACATATTTGATTGGTTGATTGGATCTCACTTCAGTTGGACACCTCACTGTTTGTATCACTCCATTTGTTTGTGTTTGCCATAGAAGTTCCACTACCTAGTTTGAAACTGTAATTGTTAGTGGCATCATCAGTGAACATGGCAAACAATATGTTTTTTTTTTTTTTAATTATTATTTGTTTTTTTTTATAACCTTTCGATTTAAAATGTGAACACTTGTCAGATAAAGAAAAAGAAATAAAGAATGTGGGAAACCAATTTTAGCAGAAACAACTTTAATGAGAAGGTATAAATCAATGTGAGCTACAGTAGGTGGCATGTAGCTTCTTCATGCTACCTTTAACAACATAGAAGCCTAAATAAATGCGTATGTGTGTGTGTGTGTGTCCGTGGATAATGTCTGAAATGTCACACAAAATATCCTAATTTCCTGTTTATACAACCAATATTGTACTCACAATCATGCTGTTGCATGGCTTTGATTAACTACAAGTTACAGGGATGTGCAGGACCAGTTTATCTTGTCAGAAATTTTCTTTATAGCCGAGGTTAAATCTCCTGGCAAAGGAGACTATGGTTTGGAGTTTATTCATCCTGGTATTTTGTAGAATTCTTGCCACAAAAGTGTTAACCACCAACCATAAAAGATTTACACAAAATCAATTATCTGGCATTATAGTGTACAATAATGTACAATGCATGTACAGTTCTGTGCAGTCTCCTTTTTTATGCTAATGGTGTGTCACCAGTTGTGCTTAATGTGCTTAATTTTTAACTGATTAGGTTCCTTATTTATGTGGTCAACGACAATCTGCATTTGTGTGTGTAAAACCTAACCCTAGGTTCCCCCCCATAAAAAAATCCTTTGATTTTGACACATTGTTATAAATAAAAATAATTGAAACACTTTTTTTGTTGGAGCAAAGATAATAGTTTCTTCTATTGTTTAAATAGAATCTTTGAATTAATTAATTTTGTACAATGTTTTTTGCTACATTTTAAGAATAGTGCCTATTCTTCTAGAAGTTCTAACTTGTTAAATGTCTTTATTGTCTTATAAGTCATTAATATTGCTAGTGTTAGTGGCTAGTTTGAATTCTAAACGTTGCTTTTAATTACAATGTGCTTTTCAAAATCTAAAAATCGCTTCTTTTGGATTAAGAATTTTATTGTAAAAGCAGCCAGCAGATTTTGGATATATACTACAATGTAAAATCACCAGCACGGATTTCTTACCCTAAAGCATTCACCCTATGTAGGAATTGGCATCCATAATTTAACTTTTTGTTGAATTTTCTGTACATAAATGACTGTCCTTTTAAGAGTAATTACATTTCAACTACATTTCACGATTTACTACAATTAACATTAGAGGCAGCATCAACATAGCACGGTGGACACTGTGGCCTTGCACTTCCAGGGTTAAAGACTCGGGTCTGTGTGCATGGAGTTTGCATGTTCTCCCCAAACTTGTCTCCAGGTACTCTGCATGTTTTTGGACTGTGGGAGGAAACCAGAGTAGGCTAAGTGGCTTTTCAAAATTTCCCACTGAGTGTGTGTGCTTGTAACCTGCAATGGATTGGCACCCTATTCAGGGTGTACCCCGCCTTGTGCCTCGAGTCCCTTGGGATAGGTGCCAGGCTTCCTGCAAGCCTGCACAGGATAAATGATATTGACATTGAGTAAGTGCCACAAATGGTCAGCTTAAATTAAAAGCTAAACGATGCAGCTTAGCCTTTGAGCACTTCTTTTCACTCATTTGAATCATGCACTCAGAAAAACTGATTAATATTTAATCCTGAATGCATCTTAATGTTCATAAAAATGCTGAAATAGCTGAGATACTATGATTCTTGGCCATTATTCTTGGATTAATTCCTTGCCCTTTGTGTGTAATAAAATACTACTAGTGATATTTATTATGAATAGACAATTATGTATTGAAACAGAGTATGTTATGTAAAGAAATAGAGCATGAGACTAAATAATGTTCTTGTCCCAAACCCTTCTTTGTGGCATGTTCACTTCACTTACAGTAATGAATATCCTACCAGTGTTCCTTTCCTTTTGACCAAATTTGGAGATTGTTTAGGTTTACATTTTACTGAACCTTTGAAGTGTGAGAATTTTTTTACATTAAAAATGCAGTGTCTTTTCATACTCGCTGGTCTGAGACTGTAGTCCTTAAATCATTCTCTAGGTATCAGTGGACTCATGCTGCTTATACTGATATTTACAAGCTCTGTGACTGTACTGTGTATGTTGAGCGTTCCGTCCTGAATTCCATTTTACAGCTGAGAGCTCATCTGACAGAGCTGCTAATCAATCTGACAGGATGTTACTGCTCTAAGATGCTTTCTGGCTCATCTTCCAGTTCCCCACACAATTCTCTTAGAATTGTATTCTCTGCTCTCTACCTAACTGATATTACATTTTGTAAATGTTTTCCAACATCTGGCTACATTGGAATATTAATTGCTGAAAGAATGACAGGAAAAATTGGCAGGCAGTCATCTAGAAAAAAGGGTGCCTAATCAGTGTTCAGATAAAGGACTTGTCTCTCTCTCTCTCTCTCAGTGTGTGTGTGTGTGTGTGTGTGTAACTTTTTAATTATATTGTTTCGAAGATTTTAACCGTATGTTCTGTGTGTCTTATTTAATCATATAACAGTGTTGGTGTAAATAATACAGATAATCCAATAGTAACAAAGTAAGCAGTTCTTAATGACGACAAGGAAATTATCCCAGTGGGCACAGATAGGACTGCAGGATATGGTTAGGACAATGGAAATTGGAAACCTTTTGGAAATGTCTTTGTGACTCAGTAAACCCTATAAATGTTCACAGACGTCTTCAGGACTAATTGACTAAAGTCCTCATACTAAAGTCAGTGAGTAAAATCCTATTTGTTTTAAAGACGATCGAGGAAGGTGGAAAGAGTGTGGAATTTTAAAGACCTTCTATAGGCGACCTGAGTGCTAGACTGTCTGCCCACTGGGATTATATAATTCATTATTTAATTCGTGTATAAGCAGCAAGAAGATATAAGTTTGTCTTCATCTATGGATATACAGAATTCAGATCATTAGATAGGCTATATATATGATGATGATGATGCCTATTATTATAATTGCTGCTATTATTATTATTATTATTATTAATATTATTATTAATATTATTATTATTATTATTATTATTATTATATGTCTGATTTAAACAGACGTTAGACTCGTTTCTAAACACTTTAAATGTAAGCGCCGTGTATTTTCTGACTATTTAAATTGAGCTTACATTTTAGATGGTAATGTGGCTACTGTGGTCTTTTAAATTGGCCTTGCAATCACACACGCACCTTATTTCCGCCCTCAGTCCACCGGTGTGTGACTAATTGTTAGCGCTAATCATCGGGAGGCAATGAGGCCAGCTGTTCACCCGGCTCAGTACTGTTAGTCTAATATCACAGTCCAGTCCTGCTGCCTGAATCCCTCAATACATTTAAAGCATGATTACACACCTCATCGTCTGCTTGTCTTCCCATTTGCTCTTCGTTTAAGCTCAAAATATCTCATTATGACTCGTGTTGGACGGTCAAATAGCATGTAGACACACTACATACGTTTTTTATTCATTACGAAAACAACTTTAGAATACTGTACAGTTATAACGTGACTGTAATTTCTTAATGTATTTTACATATGGACTATATCATCACAAGGTAAGCACTCAAATCGCACAAGGAACCCAAACACGAGACATCACGTGAACAATATATGATTATATTTATGAAGATAGACATTTTAATCACCTGCCTTATGCAATAAATTAACATGTGAAAATAAATTACTCATGTAATAACGTTCGGAAAAAAGCGTGCGTGCAAACCAAACCATACGTATAAATTTCACATGAGTCATGCTGTACAAATTGAAATTATATGCAATAATTACTCCAGGTACTTATGCAACAATTATTACTGATATTATTATTATTATTATTATTATTATTATGCGCCTTTATTATTATTATTATTATTATTATTATTATTATTATTATTGTTGTTGTTTTGTTATTATTATTATTATTATTATTTGGTGGTAACAACAACAACATTAATAATAATAATAATAATAATAATAATAATGCTGCTTTAAAGAACTAAAACAAAGTCTGGGGAATTTTGTTGAAAGCAGGCGACGGAGCGCTGAGACGAAAATGGCACAAGCTAATATGCACGTTATTCATTTTCGGGTAAGCATGAAAATAAAATCTGATTTAAAGCAGTCTGAAAAATGCAGCTATGAATGCTGACTGCACGGATCATATTTTGTCCATTTACTCCAGAGTAACATAGGGACACATGCGACCGCAGTCTTAATGCGAGAAAACTGTCCCGCATGTGATGAGCTTTTTAACTTACAGAAAAGGGGGAGGAAAAACAATTTTGAATTGTTTAAACACTAAACAATTATTAAACAATTATACATAACAGACCAGTGGTATCAGACTGTCAAATAAACCTGAATAATAAAAAAAAGACTAGTTCAGATGTGGACATGTATTTATTTGAGTAGAAAATTTGTTTATCTGACTTTTTGCTGTAAAAAAATAAATAAAATTATTATTATTAATAATAATAATAATAATAATAATAATAATAATAATAATAATAATAGCATGTTTATTAAACTATGTTAAACACAGCGCTGCTGTTTTACTTTTGAGCTGTGCTATGGTTGATTTTATCCTCTCAGTACGGCTACATATCGCGGTATACCGGCTATAGCGGGAACATCTTTCAGCCTGGTGATGTTACATTAGTGCCATGAACGGGTGTGTACAGTAACAGCTGTGCTCCGCTCAGAAGGAGGGAATCTCCTCCTCCTCTTCCTCCCCTTCATCCTGCGGCCTGCAGGCTGCTCCGCTACAGCACCAGATGGAAGAGACCACCAGAGCTGCTATCTCGCTATCTAATATAAAATATATACAAAAGCTTCTGCTTTTTTATGACTAGGCGAAGGATGGACGTCATGAAGGGAAGCTTATTTAGTGAGGAAGCACTGGAAGAAGATAGGTACGAGACACCATTGGTGCTCAATATGTTTGCTGTACAGGAGACTGTACTGCGGTTTATCCTTTTCATTTGCGGCTGATTTTTAAAAAATGTATTTTCACTCACATTTTTGTCTGTAGCTACCAGGCCTAGGGAGGAAACAGTGCCAGTGACATATGGCTCTCCTCTGTGTTAAACATCCACAGTGCGTACAGGTGCATCAGTGGATGAGCGGGTTTATCTGCTCCATCGCCTCATCTCGTTCCCTCAACACCCGCAGAAACACCGAGAACGGCAAAGTATCTGCAATCACCCACAGTGTCAGTCAGATTCAATGAAATACTAAGTTCGTCTAGGATTGCTCAGGCGCGCACTGGACACATGAATGCGTAAAGTTTATATCAAGCAGGCCCTTCCTGTTTATTCCAAATGCCACGTGTCGAGAAGGAGCCCCGGAATCAGTCTGTAGTTTGTGATAAATTGGGCTATTCTTGCCGATCCCGAGTGCGCTTTCTGTGTCTTTGTTCTTCCTCGGGCTCGGCATGTTTTTTTCTGCCAAATTTAACAGAAGGCTCCAAGGCTAACGGGGCTTCACCCCACTATCACCTTCTGCCGCCGAGCAACCAGCCACGACAGACAAACAGTGTGAACCCTGCTGCCTGCTCCTCCGAGTGAAAATCCTTTAATTAGGCCCTGGGATTTTATGCCACATTTTTCCTCCAGGATTGCTAGGTCATAAAAAAGCAATTAGGCCTCAAGATCGAGATTTTTTTCCCCCTGCATGCACGCATCCTCTTAAAAAAGATAACCGTCAAATCATATGCACATATTCGTGTTTCTTCCATGAATAAATATTTATATATTAGCTTTATTATATTATAGAAGCAGTATCATTTGCTTTGTCTTTCTACGTAGATACACCATTAAGAAATGAAATAAACAGCCTAGACTATAATCTATCTTATTGAAATTCTCTAGTGGAATAAATAATTCATGCACGCAAAACGGACGTATATTAGTCTGCATTATTCAATTTTAAAAACAGCATTGGAACATAACTGCTGGTGTTTGCTGTGAACACTATAAAGATGAATTGCGCTATTCAACGGGAATAAACGGGAATGCTGAGCAATATAAATGTTATATATAATTTATTACAACACGGCTCTAGGGCTGCAGTTCGTAAAAATACCTGTAGGGGCAGTGCTGCCTACAAAAATGAGCACACAAGACCTGTTCAGGCAAGCAAGAACAATTATAAATTAGGGGGTTTAATTTTTTTTTTAAAGACTGCAAAAAAAGACTGATAGCTTTTTTACTCAGAAAAAGCTATCAAACTGCACTTTTATTGCCACTTAGGTGAGGCCTTTTTACCTACAATGTTGCAATACTACATATTGATGCATATTACTACTGTAATGCAAAATGGTAATCACGGTCCATTTCTGTACCTTACATAAGTACATGTATATGTACAGTATAATTATGTTTCCTGGTTTCAAGTAAATAAAAAATAAAAGGTACAAAATACTTGGTAACAATTATTATTATTATTATTATTATTTTATTATTATTATTATTATTATTATTATTATTATTATTATTATTATTATTGCCTTACCTTTATGGGAGTATCAGGGAAATGAAAAGAAACACGCGCGCTTATGTGTAGTATAGCCTAATTAAAACTCTTAAGGCTAACAACTAAACAAACAAACAAACAAATAAACAAACAAACTGGAGCACTTGGATCACGTGTTTTCTGGGTCCAATTAAAGTCTCATTCGCTGTGCTCTTGTCTCCCTTAAACGACTAATTATACAGATGGGTATTATCAGAGTGAGAGCTTTTACATCAACAATCAGAAAGCCATTCACTAAATGAACATTTCTTTTCATCTGCTAGAGAATTGTGATGTTTCAGAGGAATATTCAGCATGGGAGAACTGACACGCCTCTCTGTTTGATGTGCAGCTAAAGAACCAAGGGCATGAGCAATGCAAAATTAATCACAGGATTGGAAACAAATCCAATTCTATTAGAATTAAAGAACAATGTCAACCTTCCAGTTGTATGATTTATAACTGATTAGAATCTGTTCGTAAACGCGGATTTATTTCCGTAAATGTATAATAAAACAACACCGATTTTATTTGCAGCAGTAATTTGGTCTTTTCTGATTCCCTTCAGTACAGTATGTAAATTCATTTGTTCTCCGTAACCCTGGATAATGATGCCGTGTTTATTTCCTTGCTCAATTCACTGCGTAATCTCTCCATTAATAAGTCATAATTACGGAGGCATTAGAGAAGCACAACAGATTCTCCCCGGACTCAATGCTAAGCTTTGTCAGCCATGCGCTTAAGCGGCTCATATCTGGCCCTGTTCCACCCGGAGGAGTCCATACATTGTAAATGAGCTCTGTTAATGTACTCTCTCTGCCCAGGGCCCAGGCACAGGACGCGCGCGCGCACACACACACACACACACACACACACGTTTGTGTTTATGGCTCTCAACAAAGTGATCAAGCAGCATATCGCGCACGTCAGAAAACGCGAAGCCCGTTCATTTGCATGAGTGTAGAGGCTGCTTGACTTTGCTTTATGCGTGTGACTGACCGACGACTCCATAAAATTCACTTTAGCTGCAGGGGTCCTGGGACCTTGCTAAATACTGCCACAATACTCCTGTCAACAGCCTGTCAATCATCACAGAGCGAGTGTGATTTAAAACGCGCTTCACTCACTCACTGCAGTTTTTCCTACAGTGTGACCAAAGCAGGTCCACCCTCATTCAATAACCTAAAGCTTTTCTCACTTGCTTTGACATTATGTATCAAAACATGATCTGGAGTTGCACAACAGTACTGTATATGCAAACTGCATTACAGCTGAGCAGTCTGCACAACACTCCACTTCATTTAGACACTGCGTGCAAACCCAAACAAACAAAAAAAAGATTTATGTGTCTTTTCCTGATTAATTAGAAGATGATAAATAGTTGCAGTACTGCTCAGGGTCATGATCAGGTTGATGACGTTGGTGGTTAAAAAGAGACTTTATCTTAAAAGGCTTAAAATAACGTAGAAATACAACAGTCTATCATTAGACCATATATTTGATTTGGTTGACCAAAAAGCTAATTTTAATTAGTGGGCAATGATGTGAATTGATTTGATTAAAAGAACTAGCCTACATAAATATCTATTCCATATTATTAATTTTCCTTTTTAAAAATTAGATAACAGTATATAGAGGTAAATACTAGGCATCCTCCTGAAACAAAAATATTACAAACAAGAATTACTATAATAATAATAATAATAATAATAATAATAATAATAATAATAAATAACAATAATAATAATAATAATAATAATAACAATGTATTTTGTGTTTGCAATTTGTAATTTGTATACAATATATATATATTGTATTTATATTATTATTATTATTTTCATTCTTATATTCTTCTCATTGTAATAATGCAAAAAATATTTTTAATGGCATCAAATTATGTTGTCTGGGCAAACAATATGAGGTTTTACATTTTAAAAAAGCGTCATGGCTTGTTAAACTATTAGACATTCAACATGTAAATTCTCATTGTCATTTATTTTTATTTATTTAGTTAATACTGAGTAAAATAAGTTGCCCAAGTTACTACTAATGCATGATGACTCTTCAGATCATTCTTTGTTCCCGATGAATAAAGGAAAAAAAGAGTTCAGTGTCACTCTTTCTTGTTTGCATTAGTTTCACACTCCATTAAATTATTAACAAGAAAAGGAAAACACAAAAGTCTTTAGAGACTAGAGTCTTTTAAGGCTAGACATGGCAATCAAATCTAATAAAAAGTGAAGTGGAGAGGCTGAGAGTGGCTGGGCACACTTGAGCTCGACAGCTGAATTCACTTTTTAAAAACCTTGAATAAAGGATTGAATAAAGAATGATTCAGATTTCTTGCTCAAGACACACCATATTGCTGTGATGTTCATTACACAGAGGAGTCTTTATGCTTTTTTTGTTTTTGTTTACATGATTAAACTTTCTCAGGAAAATTAACCAAGAGAAAATAACATGCTTCTAAGATATGAGGCCATGTTTAGTAAAACAACCAATATATATATATATATTAGAGTGTTGGAAATGTAAGTCAAAGCCTTTACTTTTTCTAAAATATCTAAGTAACATAGTATCTAATAGATATATCTGCTCAGACGCATGTTTATCAGTAAAACATCGGTCCTAAAGCTCCTTTAATTTTATGATAACTGTTTTATATAAATATATACATTAACATAAAATTAAATATATCTAATTTATTATTTGGATAAAATCACATTTCAACGTTTATCATTAAGTAATGAATTCATTGAAAAATCTAAATAAAAAAATATAGTTAAAACATATGTAAAAAAAAAAAAAAAAGTAACTGTACAGTTCAAAATAGTATATAAATTGGTACCTCATTGTCTAGTGTCTTTAAAGTAAATAAAAAAACTAACAAAATATACCAACACTGCAATATGCTATTTAATTATTCACAACCACAGATATAAATATTATAAACATAAATATTAGATCTGTTTCTTTATTAACAAAATCACTAAAGCAAACATTTAGTTATATATAGTTTATACATAACAAGTTAAGTTTATAAATAACTTGTGTTTCCAAGTTGTCTAATTACAATTTTCATATACATTAATTTGACTCATAAACACTTGAATAGATTTATTTTGCACAATAAATACAGCGCATGCAATCATTTATCAAAAAGGAGTTTCTGATTAAGCATGCCTAATAGGTTTGTAGACCTTATTCCCATTACTTAAAATAAAATTGGTTTATCATGTGCCTGAATGTGTGTGCAACTGTCTTTTCTGTCTGCTTAAGTGTAACAAGGCAGAGAAACACACTCATTTTGAATAGACTGAATGCTGTCGTGAAGTGTGAAAGGCTGAGACAGTCTTTAAAAGTTCATTTGAGCATATGTTGTATAGGCTAAAAGGATGAATGCAGGTAAATGTGAACAAACTTGTCAAAGCCTTTAAAAGGCCCATTGTTCTCACTCAACTACTCAGCCATGAAATTATAATGGATCTCTTTCCAACTGGAGGACGATTAGAGACACTGAAGGGTATTATTGTAGGGTGAAATAAAGGAGCTAGTTTGTCCTGCAGGTGTTTGCATCCCTCAGTGGCACTGAGAATCAAACCCAGAGCGTGGCATGCTCAAGTACTGTGCACAAATCTCTGGGTTTTACGTTTTTAGTGAAATTGGTTGTGCCACTTGCATCGCCTTCCAAAAACATCAAACAAATAACATGTGAAATGTCCAGACATATTAAAATGCAATGTCTGAGTATTTTGTCCCATCTTAAAGTATCCTTTAAGATATATCAAAGGACTAAATAGGAACCAAATATACCTAGCTAAGAAAGAGGTATGAAAATCAAACAAATAATCTAATTAGTAAAGAAATAAATGTTTGTCATTGGGGCTGCTTACTTGTCACAGCTGTAGCTCAGACAGTGAGTCTAGCAAGGCCAGACATGTTGAACCCTCCTCAATCCCTTTGCATGCTGGGGAATAAGGGACTGTCTTCTGGCACTTTCTAGAGCTTGTGTGGCTTACTCAGCTATACACCTATACACCCTCCTCACCCGTCACACTCACACACACTTGTCAACTGGCTGATGGCTCCACTCCCAGGCCTCTCCAGCATGGGCTGCACTAATTAAAGCCCTCCTCCAGCAAATACCATGCAGTCATGGAGTAATGAAGGGAGAAAAGCCAGCAGAATTCAACGACAAAATATTACCTCAACCCTGGAGCTCATCCTTGTCGAGGTCCTGCTATTAATGTCATCATTTTGACACAAATAGCCCTTTAGCTTGTCAAAACAGCCATTATGAGCTGTAGGATGGACTGGTTCAGGTGAGGATACATGTTGGTGCATCATTTGAAGGGCTGGTGATGTTTTACCAGTAGTCCAGAAGATGGCAACCTATCTCTGATTTATGCATACCATCATTTGTTTATTTATTTATCAAAGCTGTCAATCTGTTTCTGCTTGCTAGATGTGTGGTGCACACATGGGAAGTGGGCGGATGGTAAGGGGAGGCTCAGGTAAATCTGGTGAATAATACAGATAGGGGCAGCAGTGGCTAGTGGGGGACTCAGAGAGATGAAAGCGTGGCAAAAAATGCCTTTGGTCTCAGGGTCTGAATAGGGTGAACAAAGATACATTAAAATACTTACAGAATGCTAACCATCAACCTTCATACAACACTTAGATTATATAAGGGCTAATTACATGCTTTGTACAGTAATAGAACAGCACTATGCCATATTTAAAGTTGTAAGATTCTAGTTAGAAACAAGTATAAAGTGAATGCTGAAGTAGTCCCTCTCTAGAGATTGGCAAGTCTATTTTTTGTGTGTGTGCACCCCACTAGTAGAATGAGGATCACGTCAAGAGATTGCACGGAGATTTCACTTTTGCCATATTAAACAATAAAATAAAGCCAGATTTGTGTTCTTTGCTTTAGTAAATGTGGGCATTTGGTGTAGACAGACATTTTATAATTAAATCCTAAATCTATCTTGTCCAAAGATTATGTGCACTAAGTTATTATTGCAATATTATGTTGAATTGTATTGATTATTAATATTTTACTGAGGGTAGTAAATGTATTATTTAAAATTATGGATATCTGGATTTTCCTAACTATAAAACATTTTGTTAAAGAAATGTTGGTGATTTACACATAATAACTGATATATAATTGCAGACATAATCTAGAGATAATAAATATAATAAGAGGTGGCGTAGTAGTTAGCACTGTCGCCATGCACCTCCAGGGTTGAGAGTTGGATACCTGCCTCGTGTCTGTGTGCATGGAGTTTGCATGTTCTCACGATGCTTGGTGGGTCTCCTCCTGGTACTCTGGTTTCCTCCCACAGTCCAAAGACATGCAGATTAGGCTAATTGGCATTCACAAATTGCCGTTGTGTTTGTGTGTGTATCCTGTGATAGATTGGCACCCTGTCCAAGGTGTACCCTGCCTCAAGCTCTAAGTCTTCTGGGATAGGCTCGAGGCCCCCCATGACCCTGTGTACAGGATAAAGTGGTATAGATGATGAGGGAGTAAATACAATAAATGTAACTGTTGATGTATTCATTCAGAATTTTGGGGTATTCATTAGGAATTTAGAAATAATAAAATAATTTTAAATAAGGGCACAACTTTGAGATCATGAATCAATATGTTGATATAATAAGTTAAAGGTATTAATTCAGGTTTTGTTAAGCCTGAATTTGGAGAAAAGGCACACTCCTGAGTTAATATGTTATATATATTGCTCCTGTCAGGAATACAGTTTTTATTTATCTCATGGAAATAGCTAATGTATAGCACACTGGCATCACCTCATTTTGTTTTATAGCCTTGTAACTTTGTGTGTACATTAAAGACCATAGAAGGCTAGTATATCTTTCTGATCATTATCCCATGTGACATAAATCCTGTTTAAATAGGTCCCAAAAATAATCAAAGTTCCATGTAGAGGGTGTATTGGATATACATTTTTCATAGTGCATTACTGGATGTTTAACCATATTTAATTCTATACTCTTAATGCATCGAAAGACATTTTCTCACACAAAATGATTTTACGAATAAGATTAAGATAAGATATGAATTACCATACACCTCTCGAAACTGTGTTCAAACACCACTCAGTGGATTTGTGTGCCCTTCCTTCATGCTCTGGTGATGATAACGTGTGCTTAGGGAGAGCAGGAAAACTCAGCATGCACCGCTGCTATCTCTCTGAGGCAAGTGGCGCTGGACTGGTGCCTAACCAGAGCAGGGCACTCAGCTAAATCGCACAGTTGGGACAGCAGCAATTAGAACAGTCACTTGTTATCGCAGGCCAAGTGAAATGTGACGCCGCGGGACACGATGCCAAATTCAAATGCAGCATTACTCCATGCAGCCCTGTTGGTTTCGGCCGCTATCATGCCTCGCTGGATTAAATGAAAGTCTGCCATGCAGGCCATAAGGGAAAGCATGCTAGCAGGACGGCATCTCTCATTAAAACACACAAGAGGTGGATGTGATTGAGGTAGAGGCTGGGGACGGTACAGACTCCTCGGTAAGCGACAAGAGGAGCACAGCTTGGGTTTATCTAGAGGAGTAATCCAGAGAGCTGTAGCATACTGCTCAATCCTAAGCTTTAAGTGAAGCTAGGTGAAACTTTTTTTTTTTTATCCAATTTTCTCCATAGCCAATTCCCACCTGCTAGCCTGGTCTCCCTCATTGCACGTGCGTCCTCTGAGAGACATGAATCCAGCTGCCGAAAATGATTTTGGATTGCAGTCTACCACTTGTGCAATATCACAGGGCACCTAACCGAACTTGAAGGAGAGTCTTAACTATCCTTTTCTGTATATATGAGTTGATATCAGCTTGTAAGTAGATAGTGTTGCTCTGATTGACAGGGGCTGCTCTTTTTTAAAACACATTGAAACAACAATAACACCAAACAAAACACACCACTGGGTATAAATCAGCGTAATCAACACACAAGGTAATGAACTGGCAAGAAGTCACTCTGATGAACACTTTCATCATCTATAACAACCAATTAAAAATGCCTTTGGATAACAGCACACACAAAGCTATGATCTTCAAACCATGTGCATGTTTGCATGTGTGTGTGTGTCCACAGCTAAGAGAATGTACCTCAGAGCAGGGCCTGACCTGCACCGCCACCATACGGGCATGTACTGTTTGATGCTCCTTGGGGGTTCCATCATGTGGTTGGCAGGCTAGCTGATAAACAGGCCTGTCCCAGGGGAACATTGCTTTGGAAAGCAGTATTGGGGAGGGGGGGGGGTTAGTGGGGAGACAGCACAGCTTCTCCAGCAGCTGAGTGGCGGTGCTGCAGATGTGAGCCTGGAAGCGACAGAAGGTATTGCCGTGCACCATGTTTGTTTTCCCACCTCTCCTGGAGGAAAAGGGAGGCCCTTGATCTGAATCCGAGCAAAACAGTTAGCTTTTGTTTCAGAAGATGAAAACCAGCGCTCGTTGAGAGGAGGGAAGAGGGAATGAAAGAGAAGGAGAGGGGAGGGGGGAGAAATCCGGCAACAAAATGTGGCACGAGGGTGGTCACTCTTGGCCCGCTATGACCTTTGACCAGGGTGCTCACGATCAAGGGAAGAAGACCACTGAGACGCTCTTCATGGCTGCGCAAGAACTAGGTCTAGATCTAGACCACATGGGAATATGTATACATGCTTACACAGAGTCGCTCGCCTTCTCTTCTTTTCTGTTTAACTTTATTTGCTCCCCTTGTTACGTCTTTCTCTCATTTGTATGTGACTGAGTTAGAGACTGGAGGCATGAAGGTGAGAGATTTTCACTGAGTCATTAGCCCTCAGGTGTCTCCGGCATTGCCAGCCAGGCTACTTTGCATATTCCTGTGAAAAGAACAGCGATTCAGACTGTATCAAAAATCCTTCATGAAGGTTATATAAGATGAGATAATGCAGTCTCTTTGGAGGTGGTGTTATGAGTGTTAAATTGACCTCTATTCAAAGCTATCCACATCCCAATGAATTTCATTTACATCTTTGTTTTAATAAATACACTTTGCCATGATCATTGTACATGTATGAAATGTACAAAATCTCACAATCAATATCATTGATTCCAAATTTCCATAGAGGCATTTGTTTGAAATATGTGCAGCGGTAACGTCATCCTCCCCAAGTGACACATACTCACAGCAAATCAGGAACAACGCTCGGCTTTTCCCACAGAGATTCCCGTTTCCCAGGTCAGAGTGTTGCTACACTAAACTAAACCAACTCACGATCTCTTTCAACGCTTAGACACAATGACATCAAAACAGATATCCACAACATGTGCTTGTAGTCTCGTGTGTATTTTTGTGAGGAAAGGTGCGTACGCGTAGCGTACGCCTGTGTGTGCAGGCGTGTGTGCGCGCAAACCCGTGTGATGCACCAGTGCACAGTGCATCTGCAGTTGGAGTAGTGGCAGCCTGTTAGCATTCTGGCTTGACAACTCCATCAGCCTAGTCTCAGGGTAGTTGTCAATCAAAACACATCATTTAATCCAGGCAGTGCTACTTTTTTTCATCAGCAGAGCCCATGACAGCGCCACTATGGCTCTATTTTAGCAGTGTGCACAGTTGTGTTTGCAACATGCTCGTAATTAGGGAGAAAAAGAGACATAGAGAGAGAGGTGTGGGGAAAAACAGCAACAAGTTTGGCTCCCTGCGCTCAAGGCAGTTAATTTTCAAGATTGGCATTTGAAGTGCAAGTGTGGCACAGCGATGGCATGGTGCTAAGTAACAAAAGCAGTGCTTCATTCATCCTCTTTGGAGAAACACTGCTTCATTTGCAGCTCACTCTAATTAGATTAATGGTGCTGTGGCATACAAAGTGGGCCCACTTCACATTAGATAGCATACGAATTAGGACAAACACTTATTTCAATTCCAGGCAGAGAACTGCAATGGCTTAGGTGTTTAGCAGAGCCCTTTATGGTGGAATGAGATGTTAATTGTCTGCCATTACCTCTAAACTGCTTGCTTGTTGTATTAATCATGTGCTAATTGATGCAGAGATAGAAATGTAGCCACAGGCTAGAGAGCAGAAGAGAGAGCAGGGAAAGATGGCGGATAAAGCATTATCTGGTAAACCATATGGAGATGGCGTCATTTTGAAAGCTCCCCTACATGCCCACCAGCACCACTTCTGACGATAATTCCTTGTGGCACCAGCGCGGATCTTTCTCCTTTTTCGCATTTTGTTAAAGATTCGCTTTAAAGCGGGAGAGTGGAAGTAGCAGCCAGCTGCAGCATGCAGGTACTCGAGACTCTTTATAGACAGATATGCTGACAGGTTTTTTCACAATGTAGCTGTTTAGTGGCACACACAATCCCCCATGCTATACATGTCTAGTCTACGTCAGGTGGAAGATGTCAGTAAAAGTGACACCAAAGAACATGACAGAGAACATGCAAACATGAATGACAAGAAAAAGCAAGAGTGAGAGAGAGAATGAGAGAGAGGGAGGGAAGGGGAAGAAATTGGTAAGAAAATCTAAGAGACGTGATGTGGTTAATAAGCGTTGATGGACTGGCAGTGAGAGCTGCGGTCAAATGGAGTTGGTTTGTAGGTTTGTAAAGACAAAAGCACCTTTTGATTTAGTGTCCATGTACAGCAAGAAATTAAGTTAGATTTAAAAAGAATATAAAGAATCACTAGTGATTTATTTTGGCTTATAATAGTAAAAAACTAAATTTGGAAAATCCAATGTGAAATGATCATTAACTAATGTCATATCCCTGTTAATAATCTCAGGGGACAAGATACAGCAATGGACTCTATTTAAAATGTGAAAAAAATATATTTATAACACTACTTATAAAGATTTATTAAAGAGTAAGAAATGTTAAATCAGATATGTATGACAGCATGACTGCTCAAGAGACAGAGCTAGAGGACTCAGCATTAACAGGCTCATTAATGGACTGTAGCTCTGAAGCAATGGCATTTTCAAGGAAGTCATCAGACACCTACAACACAGAAAGCAAGGCTTTGGTTTGACATGAGCGAAACTATAGGCAAGGCATTGTTACCATGTTGCAATGCTGCATATAATATTAATGTGGTATTTGATCTTATTAAAATCTGAAAACTAAAACTAATGATGGCGTTCTGCCATCCTGTTAACATGATCTAACCACAATAATGGACATCTGTATATAAAAGTCTCGTATTGTATGTGCAGATTAATTTTGTTTTCCGCAGTGTGTGAAACACAAGTAAGGATATTTACATAAGAGAATTTATGCAGAAACATTAGCCAGCATTACACAGTGGGTCAGCACTTCTTCACTGACTCTCTCTCTCTCTCTCTCACACACACACACACACACACACACACACACACACACACACACACACACACACACACACACACACACACACACACACACACACAAACATGCACAAAAATATTAACTAGCTGTACTTCACATTTGCTGTTTCAATGTAACATAACATATACAGATTATGCAGTACAAGCTTAAGCGTTTTTGTGGTTAATTTCTGACAAATGTTTGTACCATCACAATTTATAAATTAACCCATCTAAACATAATAATAATTCTTATATAATAATAATAATAATAATAATAATAATAATAATAATAATATATTAATAATGTATTTTTTTACAGGGATTCTACATTACTTCAATTGATTATATATTCAATATGAAAGAGAAATCGAAGAAAAAAATCCTTTAAAAATTTCTTTATTATACTTCCATCCATTCTTTCATGATTTATACCAGTTATCCTGTTTAGGGTAACAGGGGGCCTGAAGCAAGAATTAGGGCACAAAGCAAGATACACCATGGATGGGGTTCTAACCTAACCTAGGGAGCAATACACACACACACATGGACAATTGGCAAACCCCAAATAAATCTATCTATCATGTATTTAAATTTTGGGCAGAAACAGAAATACGTGAAGGACATTCTGCACACATGTGAAAAACATGCACAAAGACCAGATATGAGATTTGAACCCCCAACCCTGGAGGCACAAGGCAACAGTGCTAATCACAAAGCCTCCATGTTGTCACAAGTTAAATGGTAATATTTAAGAAGAATTTTCCCATAAAAGTGTCCCATAAGAGTCATAGAACATTTGTCAGATATTAATTTCTGTCTATATATACAACGAGAGATTCTTAGAGCATTCCTTCACTATTTAGTTTTTCACCAATTATTCTAAAGATAATAATAATAATAATAATAATAATAATAATAATAATAATCTACTCACATTCACCTGCTACTGTATGTTAGTCTGATCCTCACCGTCTTCTAGACACTACTTTCTTTGTTACAGCAGAAAACTTTATCCTCTACAATGAATGGCTAAAATTATATTTTTTAAAAACAACAACAAAAAAAAAAAACGCTCATCCATTGAAGTCATTTCACATGTCTTAAAAGACATGGCATGTAATACGAGATCCAGAGTAAAACTTACTTGAAAGAAAAGAAAGTCTTGTTTATTGTCCCTGAAACTCATCCCAAACACATTTCTTTTCTTAATTTCGCAAATCCCCAGGGGCCGACATCAAACAATACACATTTAAAGTTAATATTTAATAGTGATGCTGTAAATTTAAAGCACCATGACAACAGTAATCAGCAAGAGAATTAAATGAAATATAACAAAACAATAGTGCCAAAAAATATGCCAACGTAACATGAAAAAATTATAAAATGAAAAAATTATAGCACAAAGCATGGGCAGCATACACACGATTCAGATAGTGCCCCAGAATTTTTTTCCCCTTCATAATCCACAGGAGCCTAATTACTAAAGCACTGCTGCTTGCTTTCAATCAGACAGAGGGGAAATGACACACTCTTTTGTTCCTTCTTCATATCACACATGATGCTCTGTCATTCTCCCAGCAACACAGAGACAAGCAGCAGCTCTCCCAGACTGCCATGTGTCCCCAGCATGGTTCACAGTGAGGGAGATGGAGCAGGACCCGTCATGGTAGCTGAACATATTTCATGCTTGCTCCTGGCCTACTTTTATCCAACTATTATTATTATTATTATTAGCAGCTTGGAGGACTTCGGTGTAGCTTAATAATCATTTAAGGCTTTGTTAAGCGCTGGTCGTGCTCATCTCCCCTGCCAAGTTAAAAATGACATTTACAATGACTAGCGTTTGTCTTCACAGCAGCTCGGCTGTAGAATAGAACCTTTACATATTCTTACATTGAGAATAACTGTAGGAGATGCTGCTGGGTGTCCTGATATTCAATATGATTCCATACGTTAGAAAAATTAAGTTAGCGTATTATTACAGTTGATGTAGCACATCTGGATTTGAATTAGGATCAATCCCATTTGGTAAAAAAAAAAAAAAGGATCATAATGGTTGGGCATTTGTAATTCAGTGTGGGATGAAGGATAGTAGTGGAGCTGCATTGTGGTATATCTTGCTGAGGTTCTCTGAAGAGAGCTGCCTGGTGGTGCTCACAGTGTATCTGAACCTGTGCCAGCACACTGGTGGCTTCTCTCAGCAGCAGGACAGGGGCGGCTGCTACCTGAGAACAGGAGGCCAGTGGAGATGCTAATCACACTCTGCTGCTGCAGCTGGGAACCTGCATGGCCTACTGAAGGTGTGACAAATACACACACGCAAACACACACACACACACACACACATGCTCAGTCAGACAATGCAGCTCAGAAGGGGGCCAGCCAGTGGGTGGCAAGCGGAGGTAAGTGACCCATGGATAGCTCCATTTGAGCATGTGTGTATTTGTGTGTGTGTGGGTCTGTGTGAAAGTCATTGACTCATGATCTCTCCCCATAACTCATACAATCCCAACACAAGGAAGGAGATGATTCCTAGCTCATGTCTTAATTAGATGGACCTCATGACCTATTGCATGCTGAACAATTTCTGAACTCATCATTCGCCGCTATTGCATTGGCTTTCACTTTACCTTGGGTTATATTTAGCGTCTTGGACCCTTCATGACAATGAGGAGAAGAGAAGGTGGAAATTCCACCATAAACCCAATCAGAGAAATACCACACTGGGGACCATAAATCACTGGTTTTCAGGGGGCACTGGGAGGTCTGGGAAGTGCATGTTTCCCTTTTATTCTTCTTAGGAAGTCCAACTCCATCCTCTTAAATGAGGGTCATGTGTGGTCATAACCTTGGAAATGTATCTGAAACCATAGAAACCATAAAGTGCATAAGAAACCAAACAAAGTTTCACTTAGGTCAAGTAAAAAGACTGTGCTACTGATTTATAACTGCGATCAGAATACCGAAGCAGCTGCACAAACAGATTCTGCAACTTAATGATTAGGTCTTGACACTCAATGTGAGTTTAAGGTAATTAATTTATTCACTTACTCATTTTCAGTAGGTGCTTTTTCCTGATTATGGAAGTGGTGGAATTTAGAGCCTGCCATGGAAACACTAGGAGGTGGAAAGGACTACAAACTGGATGTAAGCCAGTCCATCACAGGGATTGGGTAATAATGAATGACATACAGTATATATTTATGAATACCACATCATTTTAATCTTATTCGCAAGTTTATACAACTCCCAAGAACTCCCAAGAATTACAAGTTTTTGACTGAGGCGGCGCGGTGGTGTAGTGGTTAGCACTGTCGCCTTGCACCTCCAGGGTCTGGGTTCGATTCCCTGGCCAGGCTCAATTCCCGTCTCTGTGAGCATGGAGTTTGCATGTTCTCCCCGTGCTTGGTGGGTTTCCTCCGGGTACTCCGGTTTCCTCCCACAGTGCAAAGATATGCAGGTTAGGCTAATTGGCGTTCCTAAATTGCCCGTAGTGTGTGATTGGGTGTGTGAGTGTGTGTATGTGTGTGTGCCCTGCGATGGATTGGCACCCTGTCCAGGGTGTACCCCGCCTAGTGCCCGAAGTCTCCTGGGATAGGCTCCAGGTCCCCAGCGACCCTGAACACAGGATTAAGCGGTATAGAAGATGAATGAATGAATGAATGAATGAAAAGTTTTTGACTGCAAAATGTAACAAATGTCATTTCAGGACTCTTTCACTCAAAGTTATTTTTCTCAAACACAAACGTTTGTCTATAATAAAACTTTAATTGATAAAAAAAAAAACAGTCACATTTTAATCTTTAAGAAGCCTTAAATGTACGTTTGTGGCAAAACACCTCAGTGGACAACATTTTCCATAAAGGGCCAATCGCATTGCTTCTTTCTGTTACATGATCAATGAAGCAAAACTAAAAGCTGTGCAAAATCGTTCCTGCCGTGAAAAAAATAAACACATTTATCAATAATTCCAAGAAAAATAACGGTTGTAGTTTGTTACTGGCATCACAGATTCCCCATCAGTTATGGTGTATAACACACTGTCATCAACTACCAATGTGAAACTGACACTGAAAGATGAGGATGTTGATGAATTATTGTAAATTAAACTTTTAGTATTAAATTAAACTAATAGTGTTTCTCATGGTCTTCACAATCTTTGTAATTAAAACGATTTTATGATCACAAGTTGTCTAAACACTTTTTACATTCTTCCATTTTGCCGCCAGTTTGACTCAGCCAACATATTACTGATGCAAAATTGCAGATTTACTTTGCCAAAAATAATCAAATTGCTGGCTGATTAATCAATTGTGAGAAAACTGTAGGAGGTGAATTTTTGCAAAATAATACAAAATCATACTGATATGACCAAAACAATATAGACATAATATTTTGGCATTTGGGCTTTTTTAACACCCCAAAAAACAAAAACATTTACAATATTACACACTCTTTATCAAATTCTAATGTTCTTGGCTTTTTTAAAACCCTTCTTATGTACCCAATGTCTTGGCACATTTTAAGTACATACATCACATTATTTACATGAATTGCTATATTTCAAATATTGCAGAATTTGGGTCTTCAAAAGGAAAGTTTTTACTGATATTCAAAAACTTCCGCAATTCTTTCTTTCATACAATTTATTTTCACACATTTCATACTAATTTCCATAATATTCTTTTGATTCTGTAAATCTGCTTTGTGACAATGATCACTATAAAAAAAATTTTTTTTCGAATTGAATTCCAAAGTATTTGTGCTTATGCACCACGTGCATCAGGTGGAATTCCAAACTCTAATAATCTTCATAGGCTTCAATTTCAAACGTGTCATCAGCACTGTCAGTTTAGCACCATCCTGCGCTCAGCCACTCCTTTTACCGAAAATCTAGAAAATGTAATGGTCTGGAGGTCAAACAAGAGGACTCAGGACACTGTGAGAACCTCCAGAGAGCTCCAGAGCAGTAAAGACACAGCAAGGCTAAATCAAGCAGGCTGGAGGGCAGGTAGACTATTACTCACCTTATCCCCATATGAGCAGTATCTCCATGAACAGTTGCCTGTTTAACATCCTCAACTTCCCTTCTCACATCTGCAGCCCATACTGAGCCCTGCCACTGCCATCCCCGGCACATGACCACAGGACCACAGTAAGGGGACACACATGGTGATAAAGGCAGACAGAGGTAGACGTGTCACAACACAGCCAAAGGTACTGTATGAAGGGGCAGAGGGCACTCAGATGGGCTACAGAAATCTGATAACAACAGTGATCGAGTGAGAAAGAGGGGCGAGAGAGAGCAGGCCTCAAGGGAACAAATCATCTCAGGCTTTTGAAGGAGCCTGAGACTTAGTGGTAACAGTAATGAGCACCATAGACGGTAATTTACCACACCAGTGTGATTTATTTTTTTTTATATAAAAAGGATAAAATAATATAATGATTTAACATGGCTATTGAATTTTTATACGGCCTACAAACCTAATCCGCATCAAATCGCATTTCAATTCAACAGAAATTTTACCCCTCAAATATAAAATTTCTGTGAAAGATCATTAAAATGATTTATTGAAAACTAATAAATAATAGCCGATGAAAATAAATCGGCTTATTATCTTTAAATAAAAGCTTCTGAGTGCGATAAAATGCAGCTTTTATGTGTTTAGCATAAGACATATGCAGCTGAAAAAAGTTACAAGCTTATTCATATCTTTTATGACTTGTGTTCCAGTTTTAGAGCCTAACACCCATGTAGGCCATGCTAAATATGCCCAGAAATAACACCGGGCCTCCCTACTGTCTCTGAGATTGCCCACCTAGGAGCTTGGCACACGCCACAGCACACACAAAACCCAGAAGATTATACTCATATAGCATATTTCATAATGCAAAGTTCTCACTTTTCCCTTCCTCTCCTCCCACTGTCCACAGCCAGCTTCAATTTAGCTGGGCGTGAATAATTGTGACAGATTTTTTTGTTAGTTTTTTAGCCTTCTAGTTTCCCTAGCACAGTGCCAGGTCATTGATAACACTGACACAAAGCAGTTTTGAAACAGATTCGAGGCATGATGGGTATTGTGCGGCCACATATATATATTTTTTTTCTTTTTCTTTTTTTTAAATACGACGGCCACTTTCCGTTTCCCCTGTAATTAGAAAGCTGGAGCAATTATTGGGAAAGACGACCACAAGTTCAGATGGGCAGGTACAAGAAGGCAAAGTTGAAAGAAAAGGGGCGGGATGTGGAGAGGTGCTTTGGGATGTAGTGGTGGGCTTCTGACAATAGTCCAGGTGTAGTGTAAAGCTCTGTACAGGTGACCACAAAGCCACCAAACAAGCAGGTAATTACTCCACTAAGGTAATTTACTGAACTAAGTGCTACTTTCACTGCCTGTTGGTGTGACTGTGTGCAATTACACACAAGGCCCAACAAAGGCCCATGTGTCCCTTTTAGGACACAGGCTGGGAGAACACAGGCTGTACGCACAGATGACATTGGACATGTCTAAATGGAGAGGTGGTGCTCTGTGTACCTCCCCAAGGCTTTAGCAGAATCAACACTGCAGGTCCATAGAGCAGCAGGATCATGTAACGTCAAGAAGTCTGTAATGAGTTCCAATTTAAAGTGGTAGTCTATAATTACGCACTGTACTTCTCCATATGCTGGTCATGTGTAGCATGCACAAGTGTGCACACCTAATCTTCTTTCTTTCTTTCTTTCTTTCTTTCTTTCTTTCTTTCTTTCTTTCTTTCTGTAAATAAATAAAGAAATACATCTGTAGGTATAACTAACATAAACAAAGCAACAGAACTTCTCTATATCTTTATATTCTTTACATTATTTGATATATAGAGTGTCTTGTCTATCACATGAAGATGATTGTGAATAATCAGTAATATTTCAGGATACAGTGAGATATGGTGAAATAAAGTCCTGTGAAAAAGTCTTGTTTATTATATTAAATTTAATTATGTAGATTAAATGAAAGAAACATGAACAAATGTTTCACTGTGACACGCTGCAAAGTGTCTAAAGATTTAAAAAATGGTTGTTTAAGTACCAACCTCAGCAGCAACCTTATTTCCCCTCTCGTCTGTTCCAGCAGCTCGGCATTCAGCATCACCAGTATACTAATCACCAGCCTGATCATCTGTCATCATCTTAACTTGTTTCTCACTGGTTCATGCCTAAAGATAGATTTTATTTTATGCTTAAATGATTTATAGTTCCTCTATGTGGCTTAACAAAATAAAAAAACATTCCCCTGAAACTGGTCAGCTACTGGGATGGAACTGAAAATAAGGGCAAAAAACTTGACAAAAATGGAAGCCAAAAAAAGTCCTTCAGGACGCCTGTAGAACTATTCTTCAAGACTACATTAAAATACAAGAAGGTCAGTCTCTTTGGAAGTAAAATCTAAACAAATTAACGGAGGGATCAAGACTATTGCAAGTCAAATATTTTTTCCTCATTTTCCTCATGTTATTTCATATTTCACAAACATTTTACTTTAAATTTACTTAGGTATAGAACATTTGTGGCATGTGGCATGTCCCCTTCAGGTTGTGGGTGTGAGATGTCTGTAGTTTCTCTCTGTTCTTGATGGGCTTACTCTATTCTGGTTCTTCCTCACACTTCAAAGTGTCTCCAAATTGCCTATAGTGTGTGAGTGTATGGCCATGTGCCTGAAGGACTGTCTGTACATTGCCAGAGATTGGGGTCTTCATGAATAACATGATCTGGTCTTCAGCAAAAACTGCTAGCTTAAGTCATTGGTCATTGTGGCCAACCATTGCTTAGCGATGAGATAGAGAGAAATAGAGAGATTTTGACAAAGCAATTTAGACTGAAATGTCTGCTCGTCAAGTCATCAAGAATTTTCATTAAAAAAAAAAAGACCAAATGATAACTAGCTCTGACTATATACTAGACAAATGTATATAACAAGCAACAAAAAATTAGATGACATGCATCTACTGTAAATGTTTGTATGCTCTTTTTCTTCTCTCTCTTTTGGTATAAGGTACTATGTTTGCATGCGCATATAGTATACAATCAACTGCTTGAAGCTGTCTGATGGGAAAAAAGAAGTCATGCTGACATCTAAAAATAGCAATTAGCAATCTGTTTTAAAAAGCTTTAAAACGTAGCGAGAAAAAAACAGTCTTGCTGTAAGTGAAAAAAATAAAACAAAACAAAACCCAGAAACAGTTATGAAGCTTATTGTACTTTTTTATTTCTACAGTAGTTTCTGAAATGGTCCGTGCACAAGTAAAGCACAGGATTACAAGGAGAAAGTGTCTAGAGAGGGAACATCTGATTGTTACCTCTAGAATATATGCAACATATTGGACACATAGAGTGTATGTGAAGAACGAACTGTTTAGATACAACAAAGGCTTGTGTCTGGAAACCTACAATAATTTCAGTTTAGTTCAAGCAACATTACCATACAGTGACTACAAATGTTATTAGCTTGTATTAAATAACAAACCACCCTGCCTATACAATCATTGCACCAATAAAGTGATATTGAGAAATAAAAGGCCATAATAAATGAGTTAGGACTGTCATCACCCTGACACAGTCTCCTTCCTGTGGGGTAAGAGATCATTATGCTGATGCTGATGCTGTGTGTGTGTGTGTGTGCGTGTGTCTGTGTGTGTGTGTGTGTGTGTGTGTGTGTGTGTGTGTGTGTGTGTGTGTGTGTGTGTGTGTGCGTGTGTGTGTGTGTGTGTGTGTGCACATTCATCTAGAGAGCTCGCTCAGAATTCACATCCATGTAAACGAGCTCCAGCCTGATAATAAATGCTCCTCAGCCTGATGATGGCTTAATTACCAGTGTAAAGAAAGTGTTTAATCTCTGACCCGTTTCATGTTCTCCCTACTTTGCGTGTATGTGTGTGTGTGTGTGTGTGTGTGTGTGTGTGTGCGTGCGTGCCAGAAAGGCACCGCTGCGTCCCACTCGTAGAGAGACCCCTGCCGTCTGCCACGGGCCTGTAGGGTGCAATTAGGAGCTCCTAAATGAAGTTGACTATCCGGTTTCGTTTTTCTTCTTATCCTGCCCCCACCTCCCTCTCCCTTTGCCTCATCCTACGTAATTAACTCAGAAAACCATCGACCATGCCAGGCGTTGAGACCGAAAAAAAAAATTACAACAAAACAACAACAACAAAAAAGAATTCTTACAAACCCACATGATCGCGCTGCAAAGTGGGCTTGATTTCAGCACCAGGACTCCCAGCGCAATGAACACCTGTGCATGTGTGAACAAATCACAAAAGGCTCTCATATACAAGGAATATCTGACATATATGACATTACAATACTATGACTTGCTAACAAGGCCATCAAGCCTTGCCACCAGGGTGTAGAATCAGTGAAGAGTATTTGACCCCCCCCCCCCCCCCCCCACCTTGCTTTTAGCTGCACAAACAAAGTCAATCCACCTGAGACAGCAGGGGACAGGATGCCATGGCTGCTTATAGCAACTTGAGGCTGAACATAAGAATGGCAGGAAAGCTGCTCGGTTCTGGCTGACTTTGAAGTGAGCAACTTCTAAACTTTTCAGATTGGGCCAAGCCAGCAACTTTGAAGGCAAGTTATCCTCCGCCACTGCACATCCTGTTGTGAATGAATTGTTTCCTTGTGCAATTAATCTTAATTTTTTTGGGGGAGAAACTGACACTCTGTGTTTGTTCTCTGGGATGCTGGTGGGTCTTGAGACTTGGGTCAGATGCCTCTAGCGCAGGCAGGTGGTGACTAAGCACAGGTGGCAATGTTCGGGCTTTTGTAAGGAATCTCCTTAAGGATGACCACCCACCAACTGGTCACTTCCTCCACCTATCAGGTCCCGACCTCAATGCATCAACTGCCCGAGTATGGCCAAGCAAAACCATTAATCACAATGAGGTCACTTTGTGGAACTGGCTTACCTCATAGTGTCTGACTGTTGGACAACATCACAAATCATTACACAATGCTATAATGCTTGCCTTTTGACTCCCTTGACCCAGTATTTCTCTACAGGCTACGTGTTTTAAGACAACAGGGGACACCAGGCTTGCTTTTTTGAATCTCTGTACACCAAATCCGATTACAGACTTCCAGGGTTTTTGGAAAGTGTGACAGCATCGCTGCATTTTCCATTAAAAGTAAAATGGTGTGTGTATAATGTGTATTCTCTTTGAGGAATAGATGGTAGGCTCTGTTACTTGAATGCAGAACACCACCCCCAGAGAGAGCAATATCAATTCTCTGAAGAAACAAAAAAAGTTTCCTTTGTAAGTCAGATTTTTGAACGCTACAGCGGATTGAGTGTACATCCACAGGAAAAAAGGTGCATGCCAGGAATGAGCAGATTAACACATAAATAAAATGTTTTTCTCTGTTGCTGATAGAATTTATATCACAGAATTAACTGTGTAATTTCGGAGGAAAGAACATAAAAGTTTTCAGCATGAGAGACACTTAGCTAAATTGTCGCAAATGTCAACATTCATCGAGCCTGAAATCTCCAATGTTGATACAGCATGATGGCCCCACTTCTTTGTAACTCAGGCACAGCACGCCATTTTCAAAAGTAACTGCTTCCATGACAGGCATTTGCTATGATGAATTGTCAATCACCTTGAAAACATTAACCCGCACGCATTGCCAAACCGGTACTTAATGTCTGTCTATGATTTATGAGATAGGAAAACCTAACGAGAGCGAATTCAAGCTTCACTGTACTGCGGCGCTTGTCACTGATAGATGTTCCTAGTCACCAGTGGGACTCATAGTGCGGAGCCTGCTGCGTGATTGCTAATATGGAGGCACCCCTGGGAGAATATGTTATAGCTGGATTAGCCTTCTTCTTCCATTAAAGCCGTTGCAGTAAAGATGTCTTTTCTTCCTTCTACAGTGTCTGGTTTCATCTTCGAGTCTCATATGCTCATATGATGTATCCTGTGACTGATTATTAATCCTCATTTTGACTGTTGTGTCCCTTTTTTTGGTATCTGAGACTCTTTCAGGATTGAAAGTCTATTCTGGAAGAATTCCTATTCATATAACCGAGGATGATAATTCCATTTAATTGTTCATTATGTTATCGTGTTCCACTACATGTCAATCAAGTAGATTATTTCATGAAAAAATATATAAAACTATAACCAATCGAATCCCTCATATGTTCTGATTTCTGTTTCACTCCTGCCAATTTGGCACGGTCTATGCTGTCTGCTTCTAAAATCTCTGATTGTGTTTTTAATGAGTGTGGTGACGCCCATATCCTGTAAGTGAACCGGGGTCATAGTGATGCATCCAGACAAACCTCATGCCTCTCTCTAAATAAATGCTGCAGTGTTCACCAATGAAACGCATTAAACTCTGACCTGGGATATTCTTAGCTCACTGATCTCGATCCAAGCCCACTCCGAACACTCTTCTTTGCGGAGCAGGGACAGAGTGCCGAGCTGCACGTTGGCCTATCCCGACAGGAAATTCCATTCTGTTCCCCAGCCACTGAACACAATACTACTAAAAACACAGCAGATGAAGGCACAGGGGCAGAGGTTTTCTTTCTCTCCCTCTGTAGATAGTGCTCTTTCAAGCCATAATTATCATGATCAGATGAGAGGGCGAATATAAATTATGTAAGTGAGACAGGATAAGCAAGCCAAAACACACAGAAACAAACCATATGGAACAATTGTGCTTTGATGAGCTTCATAATTCGGTGTAGGGGTGGACCAGGCAAATGGCTGAGTCAGCACTGAGTTTCACTCCAAATCGTTTTTCCTTCAGTGTGTGTTCAGTCTTTAATGAAATGAAAGAAAATGACAATTCACTGCTGACTATAATATTAAGATCGACTCAGTGAAAGCTCCTGATCTTAGAGGCCAAATAAGAAATGTCATTTTTAAATCATTTATACTACAGTGGTCTTGGATTCCTGAATCTGTTTGGTCAGAAGGCATTGATTACTTTTCTCTTGTTTTCTAGCAGCTCTTCTGACAGTAAATGTCTGATAGTAAATGAAAGGTTGAAATTGTTGGCCATTTTTGTCAAAGTAGAATAAAACATACTCAAATAATATAAAAACATTATTGGAAACTTCACTTTGATTTAGTCACATCGGCCACATGTCATCACTGATTATTTTCCTGTAAGAGCACACCCAGTCATGTTTTGTTCCTTACTTACAGATGGCACCTGGATGACAGTGGATAAACATGGATTCTGTATAAGACTGAGCTCTTTGCATACTATCCAGGACTACCAGACAGAACATCTTGATCATTTGATTTATGTAACTCTGGTTTTTGTCCAATTAATGTCATCTTGTATGGTCCATTAATGGACAAACTATCTGTGCAGTGTTAGTGGAAGCTGTTTTCCTGTATTGACCTCAATGCACAGCATGACTCGGTAGGGAAAAAAGAGAATAGAGTCCAGGACAAAATGAACAGACGGTCCTCCCTGCTCCATGCTCTTATCAGAAAAACACTGCTGCGCTCGAGTCAATAGACTGGTGGAATTTTAGCGCTTGCACTCTGGGGCTGTTGGGCAAAAACGAAATGGAAAATGAGTCAACATTTATTACATCTGTAGTAAAAACATGCAGCAATATTTTCAACCTTTCATCTGAGGTAATGTGATCTCTATCAATAGGACCACTATGCTAACCTAAGAGCGCATGTTCGGCACACACTGCTCAGGAAGTATATGTCATTGCCATGGCCAAAAATGTATGTGCCTTGTTGTACAGGTGTGAAAACCCCAACCAAAACATTGCCTGAGGAGCTATGTGGCAAAGCAATGACTCATTATCTGTGAATTTATTCATTAATCATTAATGCTTATGTGGCATGCATGGAGGAGCCAGTGGCAGGTGACACTTTTTTCGTATGGTCACAGCAGCGCACAGCTGGGCTGAGGGAATTCACCCATAATTCTACACAAATTATTCAGCTCCTAGGATAGTACTGCTGCCTGGTAAACACACCATAAGATCTAGACCTTACTTAGGCTGAATCCCATTTCTATTTTCTACCCCTTCCCCTTCCCCTTCCCCTACCCCTTCCCCTTCCCCTTGTCCCTTGAAACGAAGTGGAAAGGGGAAGGGTTTAAATTTTTCCCCTAAGAAATGGGACACCACTACAACACTGTTATACGTCATCATACGTTGTCACTAGTTCCTAATGTTACGTTAAAGGACATGCGCCGATGTTTATCACACATTGCAATAAGAGAGAGATTACTCACTCCCAAAGTATTTTCGCGCCGTATTTCATCCCTATACATAATATAAATTATAAAAATATATAAAAATAAAATATATATTTGTAATATCGTGCAATCGGTGCTAGCCGCTAGCAAACTTTAGCGATTTTTTTGCAAACATTTCTTTACAGAACATCACCATAAACACAAACACAAGACTAGAGGTAATATACATATAATGAAAACTTGTCATAAAAATCTTTATTTATGGCAAAAATTTACATTTATGGGTCTGTTTGCTCGAGTGAGCCGCCATGTTGAAAATTTCTCTTAGCCCTTCGTTTGAAGTGAGGTCCTGAAAAATCTTCGTTTGAAGGGCTATCTGGCCCTTCCCCTTCCCCCTCCCCCTCCAACCAAAAGAGAAATGAGACACCCCTACCCCTTCACGTGAACGCGCCAAACGGAGGGGTAGGGCTATGTGAAGGGGTAAGGGGTAGAAATGGGATTCAGCCTTAATTAACTCAGCAAAATTCGCAAAACTATGATGAGAACACACACGCATCACACGAACATGCTCAAGAGAAAGGATAGCTTATAATGCAATTTCACATCAAATCAGTTCAGGGATAGCCTACAGTAAGTTTATGCATTTGCGATGAAATTAATTTGTGATGAAACTGGAAAGAGATTTAATTTGCAGCTTAATAACGAAGAGGAGGTGAGTGTACTAGATGCCTTTATTGAATTCAGGGAGCGTTTATTCTATACACTTTATTGAGGAAAAGACACATCAAGTGCAGAGACCGGACCGCTGATGAACAGGTCACTGAGTCACTCACGTTCAAAGAGAAAGTGTGAGAGAAACTCTTCAGCACTGATCCCCAGCAAAGGCTAACAAAGTAACAAAGCGTCAGACCGGCACCACTGCTAACAACGGGAGAAAATCCCAAATGAAAATGTACTCTCTAATCCGGAGCTGAATGGCACAGAGGAGTTCTAACACCATTAGTGACCACAGTGCACGCCTGAGATGCCTCTCGCTCGCGTAGGGAGGGGATGGCTTCAGCCGACCAGACTTAAAAGAGCTGCAAGCTCTGTTAGCCACCTGCTTTGCATCGGCATAGTCAAAGGCATTAGAAAAGCACCATGATTGTGAAGAAAGCAGCATTGTGGGAGGCCTTCGTGGGTATTGTCCTGCTCCAGCAAGATCTGAAGGACATCTGCACTGGTCAGATAGAGGAAGTTGTAATCAGGGGGCAGCACTTTCCCATCTCTGTTCGGTCATGGCAAGTCTGGAGTTTGGAAAGACGAAACATCATCTTCAAAGCCAGGCAGGGATTTTGCATTTCTTAATATGAAATAAAGGCTTTACTAATATAACAGGAAGCCAGAATTTTGGCAAAACTTTAGAATGCTTTTTTCGTTTCCTCTCATCATGTTCCATGAAAAGTCTATTATTGTTTTCATTTACAATAAATTTAAAAACATGACATGACAGCGCTGTTAAATGGCAGATAACACAAACACTTCCCCTTGCTTCTTCATAATACAAAATGAGACTCAATGGCTTGCTAATTAAATCAATTAAGATGCTCTTGTTGGAACAATGCAAATGATGTTCTTTAGTTGCTATAACAGCCCTACTGGGAATTCCACCACTGCATTAAAACACTCTCTTGCGCCATCCAATAACATTAGAACACTTATTTGCAACTTGCTGTCATGTCAGTAGAAGCTATAAGTTATTGAAATGCAGATAACTGCCATGTTCCCAGCATGTGATCAGAAGGGTTCACTTCACAACCTACACAGAGAACTTGCTCCATAAACTCTGAAGTACCCCAAAGGTCCCTAATGAAAATAGATCCAGCCATCAGCTCAGCAGTGGTCCAGATGCTGAATAAGGGTTGCCCATTTGCATATTCTTCACACCATGCAACTCCTGTTCAAGCAGATCAATTATCATATTAAATTTACCCACCTCAGTTAAAGAGATTAAGTTTCAAATTGTTTTAGATGGCCGTCATTAATCCTTACCATAGCCTAAGTGCTTTGGCTGCAAATTTGATTGGGCTCCTGTATCAAGGGTCAAATTAACAGCATACTAATGCTGAACCCTGTTTAATTTGTGGCAAAGGGATTCCATATTAACATATAAGGTTCGTATTGCCATTAGGTTAATGTGCAAAGACTATCAAGACGATAATTGGGGTCGGACAGATGCCATATATGAAGGGGTACACTTTTCATCAAAACAAAGATCAAATTATTAGTGAATCAAAAGGAACTTCACAAAATGAAAATAATATTAGAATACAGTAAGTTACAAAAATTATGATTATAATTTCAATTTACAAAAAGTGGTATTTTTTCTAATTATTCAGTTCTCATAAATTATGTGTAAGAAAAACAAAGTCAAATGTAAATGAAAAATGACATTTAAACTTAAGAGTCAAGTACATCAAGTACAACTACCATCAATAGGCATATTGCCTTAGAGCAACACGCCAAGCCATGTCTGTGAATATCCTCGGAAAGCCTGAACTGTTTATCTAAGCAGTAATGCCTTTGAAAAAAAGTGGCAATGGCGCCAGGGCCGGCCTGGTTGTGCTCGTGTAGCCAATGTCAATATGAGCACTGTTCTATCAAAGCTGTGGAGATCCTTGGAAGCTATGTTGGTTTGGATAATGAGCCACTAGAGCTCAGTGCTGTAACCTGAACACAGCAGTCAGGTTGAAAAAAAAAATTCAAACTCATTACTACTACTGTAGTTTCGAGCGGGTCACAGATGTACTTTGAAGGACTGTAAAACCGAACAGATATGGACCTGATGACATATTTTTGAACTTTGGAAAATTCTGTGTATGCTGATTAAATGCATTAAAATAGAAGATTATATGCATACAATATTGCACATGACTTCAGACATGACAGTCATATGCAGAGATAGACAAAGTTAATAACAATGCAAAACCATACTTAAATTATTTTTTTGTTTTGATTAATTTTATTATTTTTATTAGAATTACATTGTTTTTGTGTTTAGGGCAGTATTTACCATTAGCTATATTCAGCCACATAATGGATGCAAATTAACAAAACTAATTTGATGTAGCCCATGCTTTCTACTCCTCCATATTGGAACACTGAGGGAGGGCACTCATCAAGTTCCACATTGCAGTCTGGTGGCTTATCCATATTTAAACATACACGGGCAATTATAGAGCAAACTACAATGTGTAGCATGAGACGGTTATGACAGTTGAAATTTTGGCTTTGATAGTTTTTTTCTACCTTGATTAACCTGATTGGATAAATACTGATAGTCATTAGTAGTAGTAGTGATTCATTTGATATTGTGCAGTTAGTGACTGTATCAGGGAAGAGGAACAGCTGTTCTAAATTTATCATGAGCACAATGATGGGGACGTTCATATTCTATTTTATTTTATTTTATTTTAGTGCAACCTGCTCATACCGATCATAATCATAGCCAAAATGCAGGAACATTTGATGTGACATCCCCAAAACAAAATGTTCTTTTGTCAAAGCTTGTCCACACAAACTTGCACTTCGCTCCTCAAATAGTCTAATTAAGCTACTCCTCTGCATCTTGGAGAGTTGATGCACAGCTGTGTAGCTCTGGCTTTAGGACTAGCTCCATGTCCTTCACATAAGCTCTCTTGCTCTCTCTCTTTCTCCCTCTGCTCCCTGTGTAGCCTGGTGCCCACTCGTCAGATGGTGGGGTTCACCCCTGTTTCTTCGCCCGCCAGCATGCGCCTTCCAGTGTCAGAGGATCAAATGAACCATTTCCACTGCACTGATGCCCTCCTGACAGACAGGCTGAGTTGGTCGGGCTCGTCAGATCGGCTGGCTCCAAAGTTGACAGCAAGGTCAGGAGAGACAGCTCTCAGCTCAGGCCAGGACAGTCGGGGACGAACCAGGCACTCCACTTCAGAGTTTCCTTTGACTCATCTGCAGTGGTGGAGGAGTGCCAGGCATGGCCACTTATACAGGCTATGCACGACATTTTGGTTTTGTAGAGTTATGTTTATGAAGGCACTTCACTCATCAGTTTCAGTGCGAAAACATTAAAATGATAGCTATTTAAAAATAGTTGACAATTACTTGCAGTAAACTCTAGCATAGACTTCTATAAGTTCATCTCTTATTATTCATTTTTCTTAAAGCCTGAAAAGACACAGGTTGTGGCAAACTGCCTGAGGAAAGTCTTCCTGCTGCCCCCAGCTTGGCTGAAGGTCCCGCTGCACACATACAGTACACACCCACACCAGCCCATCACACCACTGAGTGACTTTTCTACAAGCTGTTCACAGTGGGGCTGCAATCTGGAAGGTGCAATATTGTCAGAAAACACCACAAAAGCTTCAGTCTTGATAGCTTAATTAACAAATGCTAAGATGCACAAATTAGGTTTATTTCACAGTAAAATAGATCAAATATCAAAAAGCAATAAACATTTAGCACACAAAGGAATGATTTATCCTTCAGTGGTGGGTTTACAATGATGACAGGTATGGCTTCTTTTTTAATATCTTTTAATTGGTAGCAGACAGTACTGTGATACCTTGCATTCCGATGCTTTTGCATTTATAAGAGATTTCACCAAAGAAACAAAAGTTAGTTTTTGCTTCTTTTTTTTTTGTCAATTCTTCAGCCAAGCCTTAGTTCCGCTAATCCAGCTTTTGGAAAAACAGGCCCAATGTTGTCACAACAATCCGAGATCTTACCAGAACACAGAACTGTAGGATTTGCCAAGTCCTGACACATTGTAGCACAGCTGATTAATCAAGCTTTGAGAACACCTGAGAAATCAATTAATGTGAGTTCTGACAGTTACTTTTTGAGCTCAGTCAATATGGCTGTGTGGCTTTTTCAAGGAGCTTGCTACTGAGGAGTGTGGACAGGGGCAAAGTGGGGGAGGAAATGGTGCTTTTATATTGGCATTTCTTTTTGTAAGTGGTCCTCTATGCTCCTGATTGCAAAAATAAATGAAACCGGGAACAGACCCATACCTGTGTAACAGAGGACCATAGGGGAGATCTTAGCCCCTCAGAAAATCCCCCCGCTTACTAAAAGAGGATGGATGCAGGAGTCTACGATACGCATGACTGAAATTAGAATGGGAAAACTGCAGCTGAACACAGTGTGCGCTAAAGTATTCGCATCTTATTACTGCATCCATACACACAAACGTACAGAGACGCTATTTACTCTGCACAGCAATAAAGCCATCACAGGCTGGTGTCTCTCTGAGAGGAAGTGGGGCATTTTCTCAGGAGAAGTTGCCGCAGTCTTCTGATCTATTATAGGTTAAGACTTTCCAAAACAACGCCTCTGGGCTGTAGCCTAGTCAAGTAATAGCTTGCGGCATGGCTCAGCCACATGCGTATTGGCGCACCTTTTAACCAAATTCATGCTAGGATAGGGGAAAAAATTATGCATTCACGCTCAACTGAGGTCTTATTTATAGCCACACACTTCAGCAAGTCTTCTAAGTCAAGACCTGTTATCTGTTTCTTTCCTTGAAATAAATCTCTCCTCATCCAAGTGTGGTGTTATCTAAGATGCTATCTAACCACAGAGCCTTTGAAGGGTAGCATGAGGAGCAGAGGCTGGCTGGTTTTGATCAGCTTGCCTCTTTCGCTTTCATGGCTTTTCTGCCACATGAGATCCCGGCAAAGAGAGCAAAGAGGGAGAGCAGCACTGGAAGTAGCGGCACAGTTCCTGATTTACAATCCAGGATGACCCAAAGACTTCATTAACTTAATCCTGTTTGACTAGAAAATTGCAAAATAAAAACCATGAACCTAAATAATATTTGTTTATTATTACTTTTAGCATTAGTATTGTTGCTTAGCATTATGTACAACAATCCTTGCCATACAAGGTTATCAATTAGCCATTCTTTACCATTTGGTCTTTCAAAACAAACCAATATAATGTGTTTTGTGGTGACCAATTTCTGAAGTACAGCAGTACAAGAGCAGATACTTTTTTTTAATCCTCCAGGAACAAACCAAGACTTTGATTGGGTATTGTTAAATGTGAAGAAGAAGTGGTATCATATTTTCCCTTTCATTTTTCTGAAACATTTTAATATCTGCGTAGTGTGATTGAAATCACCCTTCAAAAATAGCAGCTTTATCACATTACACAACAGAATTTGCACTGCATTGACCTCTAATTGTTATTAGCCAGATAAACAATTATATTTCACAGTGATTGACATGTCGCCCTGGACATTTACGGGCAATGGGGTTTCTACAGTAATAAAAAGATTTCATACAGTTGCTGTGCTTCAGTTTCACGTGTTTGACAGGTCTCAAACAACAGGATTATGCTCCAAGTTTTTACATAATGTTCAGTGCACATACGTAGATACTATATATATGTACGTATATGACTATATTTTATTCTAAAAACTTAAAGGATTCTATATGATCTATTGGACCGAATGGAAGACCTAAAATGCCAGTAAATCTGTATGCTATCACATATTTGTGTTAAGGCATGTTTTCATGTTTTTGGGCTGTATTTGCAGTACACCTACCAATAAATAAGTTGCAGTGCTATTGCATGAAAGACAGTTGCATGTGCTATTGCATGTAATATATGACATTCTGAGGAACATTTGTGCTGGCATCTCTAATTTGAAGTTTGAGTTTTTTTGGCTTGGTGTTGTAATGCTCGTCTCATTTTTGTCAGTGCCCTTATGTTTGCAGTGTACACGACAACAACCAGATGGTAGAGCCTTCTGTATTGAGAGCCACTGCTTAATTAAAGCTGCACAACTGTAATGGTCCCATTCAGCACAGACAGAAGAGGAAATTAATCTGAAGGAAAAAAAAGGCTTAAGTATTCATGACCCATGAATAAAGAGTTTCAACTTTGGAGCAGGTCAACCCATGAATATTCATTGAAAAGTATATTATGCTAAGTCCTGTTTGCGATGTTTCTGACCATAAGGGGTGATACAGAAAATCACAGCACAAAATTTGCATTAGTTTTAAAAAGCTAATAGAAACCTTTAAAAAGCAAAGAAATGTTATGCTTGAATGAGATTAAACAGATATGCTACCATGCTCAACAGCTATAAAATCATCCAGAGTATCCGAGACCATGTTTCTACCCCATATTAGTTCCAGATAATTGGGTAGCAATGACCTTGTCAGTGTTAATTTCAGTGTGTTGTAACTAGGGTTCTAGCATAGTTTCTGGATGGCTGCTTAAGTGTAGGCATATAACTCAACGGAATTACTATTAAGGATGTCTGCTACTTGCCCTGCAATTTGACTGGTAGTGCCATCCAGGTGGCTTCCAACCATGTTCCAAGGATAGCCCATGCAGGAATGTGTCATGTTTCTTACGGTGTCTGCGTCGGAGGTGTGTGCGAGGCATGATCGCGGAGGCGAGCTGACGGTTTAACAAAGTTCTTTATTTTTTGCTTTAAACATAAACAAACCCACTCCAACACAAACTAAACTTAATAGACTAATGCTAGACGCCTGACTGAGATTCAGTCAGGCTATTTATAGAACTAAACATAAATCATCAAATTAACTTCCCTCGGTTCAGGTGAGCTTCTACGTCACCTGACCGAGGTGCAAACTGGGAAACGAAGTCAAAAACGAAACTTAAACTAAACTACAAAACAAAAACCAAAACCGGGCGTTAGGCGCCCTCTAGGGGTCAACCGTCACAGTACCCCCCCAAAAAAAATGCTCCTCTGGAGCATCCTCGGAGGCCCCGGACACCCACCCCAATGTTCTACCTTCCACCTCTTGGCCAGGAAGCTGGGTGACGGGGCTGGAGACGTGCTCGGCCGTGGCAGGGCTGGAGACGTGCTCGGCCGGGGCAGGGCTGGAGACGTGCTCGGCCGTGGCAGGGCTGGTGACGTGCTCGGCCGTGGCAGGGCTGGTGACGTGCTCGACGACGGCGTTGGAGCGGTCACTGCGCTCGACGACGGCGTTGGAGCGGTCACGGCGCTCGACGACGGCGTTGGAGCGGTCACGGCGCTCGACGACGGCGTTGGAGCGGTCACGGCACTCGACGACGGCGTTGGAGCGGTCACGGCACTCGACGACGGCGTTGGAGCGTGCACGGCGCTCGACGACGGCGTTGGAGCGTGCACGGCGCTCGACGACGGCGTTGGAGCGTGCACGGCGCTCGACGACGGCGTTGGAGCGTGCACGGCGCTCGACGACGGCGTTGGAGCGTGCACGGCGCTCGACGACGGCGTTGGAGCGTGCACGGCGCTCGACGACGGCGTTGGAGCGTGCACGGCGCTCGACGACGGCGTTGGAGCCTGTGCAGAGCTCGACGACGGCGTTGGAGCCTGTGCAGAGCTCGACGACGACGTTGGAGCCTGTGCAGAGCTCGACGACTGCGTTGGAGCCTGTGCAGAGCTCGACGATTGCGTTGGAGCCTCTGTAGAGCTCGACGACTGCGTTGGAGCCTGTGCAGAGTTCGACGACTGCGTTGGAGCCTGTGCAGAGCTCGACGATTGCGTTGGAGCCTGTGCAGAGCTCGACGACTGCGTTGGAGCTTGTGCAGAGCCCGACGACTGCGTTGGAGCTTGTGCAGAGCTCGACGACTGCGTTGGAGCTTGTGCAGAGCTCAACAGCGGCGTTGGAGCGTGCACTGCGCTCGACGACGACGTTGGAGCTTGTGCAGAGCTCGATGACTGCGTTGGAGCTTGTGCAGAGCTCAACAGCGGCGTTGGAGCGTGCACTGCGCTCGACGACGACGTTGGAGCTTTTGCAGAGCTCAACAGCGGCGTTGGAGCGTGCACTGCGCTCGACGACGACGTTGGAGCTTTTGCAGAGCTCAACAGCGGCGTTGGAGCGTGCACTGCGCTCGACGACGACGTTGGAGTTTTTTCAGAGCTCACCAGCGGCGTTGGAGCGTGCACTGCGCTCGACGACGACGTTGGAGCTTTTGCAGAGCTCAACAGCGGCGTTGGAGCGTGCACTGCGCTCGACGACGACGTTGGAGCTTTTGCAGAGCTCAACAGCGGCGTTGGAGCGTGCACTGCGCTCGACGACGGCGGTGGAGCGTGCACTGCGCTCGACGACGGCGGTGGAGCGGTCACTGCGCTCAACGACGACGTTGGAGCTTTTGCAGAGCTCAACAGCGGCGTTGGAGCGTGCACTGCGCTCGACGACGACGTTGGAGCTTTTGCAGAGCTCAACAGCGGCGTTGGCGCGTTCACTGCGCTCGACGACGACGTTGGAGCGTGCACTGCGCTCGACGACGACGTTGGAGCTTTTGCAGAGCTCGACAGCGGCGTTGGAGCGTGCACTGCGCTCGACGACGACGTTGGAGCTTTTGCAGAGCTCGACGACGGCGTTGGAGCGGTCACTGCGCTCGACGACGGCGTTGGAGCGGTCACTGCGCTCGACGGCGGCGTTGGAGCGGTCACTGCGCTCGACGGCGGCGTTGGAGCGGTCACTGCGCTCGACGGCGGCGTTGGAGCGGTCACTGCGCTCGACGGCGGCGGTGGAGCGGTCACTGCGCTCGACGGCGGCGGTGGAGCGGTCACTGCGCTCGACGGCGGCGAGGGAGCGTGCAGTGCGCTCGACGGCGGCGAGGGAGCGTGCAGTGCGCTCGACTGCGGCGTGGGAGCGTGCAGTGCGCTCGACTGCGGCGTGGGAGCGTGCAGTGCGCTCGACTGCGGCGTGGGAGCGTGCAGTGCGCTCGACTGCGGCGTGGGAGCGTGCAGTGCGCTCGACAGCGGCGTGGGAGCGTGCAGTGCGCTCGACAGCGGCGTGGGAGCGTGCAGTGCGCTCGACAGCGGCGTGGGAGCGTGCAGTGCGCTCGACAGCGGCGTGGGAGCGTGCAGTGCGCTCGACAGCGGCGTGGGAGCGTGCAGTGCGCTCGACAGCGGCGTGGGAGCGTGCAGTGCGCTCGACAGCGGCGAGGGAGCGTGCAGTGCGCTCGACAGCGGCGAGGGAGCGTGCAGTGCGCTCGACAGCGGCGAGGGAGCGTGCAGTGCGCTCGACAGCGGCGTGGGAGCGTGCAGGGCGCTCGACAGCGGCGTTGGAGCGTACTCGGCGCTCGACAGCGGCGTTGGAGCGTACTCGGCGCTCGACAGCGGCGTTGGAGCGCACTCGGCGCTCGACAGCGGCGTTGGAGCGCACTCGGCGCTCGACAGCGGCGTTGGAGCGCACTCGGCGCTCGACAGCGGCGTTGGAGCGCACTCGGCGCTCGACAGCGGCGTTGGAGCGCACTCAGCGCTCGACAGCGGCGTTGGAGCGTGCAGTGCGCTCGACGACGACTCTGGAGCGTGCCGTGCGTTCGCCAGTTCAAAGTCGTCCTCAAAGCCGGGAGGCGGCGGCAGAACAGGTGCATGGGACAGCGGCTGCTGGCGTGCTAGCTCGCTATCCTCGAAGCCGGGAGGCGGCGGCAGAACAGGTGCATGGGACAGCGGCTGCTGGCGTGCTAGCTCGCTATCCTCGAAGCCGGGAGGCGGCGGCAGAACAGGTGCATGGGACAGCGGCTGCTGGCGTGCTAGCTCGCTATCCTCGAAGCCGGGAGGCGGCGGCAGAACAGGTGCATGGGACAGCGGCTGCTGGCGTGCTAGCTCGCTATCCTCGAAGCCGGGAGGCGGCGGCAGAACAGGTGCATGGGACAGCGGCTGCTGGCGTGCTAGCTCGCTATCCTCGAAGCCGGGAGGCGGCGGCAGAACAGGTGTCTTGGTCGTTGGAGCTTGTGCAGGGCTCGACAGCGTTGGAGCGTGCACGGCGCTCGACTGCAACGGTGGAGCGTGCACGGCGCTCAACTGCAACGGTGGAGCGTGCACGGCGCTCAACTGCAACGGTGGAGCGTGCACGGCGCTCAACTGCAACGGTGGAGCATGCACGGCGCTCTCCTGCAGCGTTGGAGCGTGCACGGCGCTCTCCTGCAGCGTTGGAGCGTGCACGGCGCTCTCCTGCAGCGTTAGAGCGTGCACGGCGCTCTCCTGCAGCGTTGGAGCGTGCACGGCGCTCTCCTGCAGCGTTGGAGCGTGCACGGCGCTCTCCTGCAGCGTTGGAGCGTGCACGGCGCTCTCCTGCAGCGTTGGAGCGTGCACGGCGCTCTCCTGCAGCGTTGGAGCGTGCACGGCGCTCTCCTGCAGCGTTGGAGCGTGCACGGCGCTCTCCTGCAGCGTTGGAGCGTGCACGGCGCTCTCCTGCAGCGTTGGAGCGTGCACGGCGCTCTCCTGCAGCGTTGGAGCGTGCACGGCGCTCGACTGCAGCGTTGGAGCGTGCACGGCGCTCGATTGCAGCGTTGGCGCGTGCACGGCGCTCGCTAGCTTGCACGGAGACTGGATGATGGACGCGCCGTTTTGTTCTTCGCGCAGACACGGCGCGCAGTCTTCCTCCGCGACAGGCTCAGGCAGTGGTCGGGGGATGAGCGCATCGTCCAGACCCGGGAGAGGGATCACTTCCGGGGCTATAGACTGGTTCTCCCGAACCTGGACGAACTGCAGTTGGAGCTGCAGCACCTGCTCGCGCAGGTCACGAATGCGCTCCTGGTTGGACTCCGCCCACTGCCTGTAGAAGCCTACCTCGTCGCCGTGCTGAAGCGGCGTCCAGTCCTCCGTGCTCAGCTCTGGTGTGCTGTCCGCGCCACCTTCAGGCAGTGGCCGTGGGAGGAGTGCATCGTGCAGATCCGAGAGAGGGATCGCTTCCGGGACTACAGCTTGGTTCTCCCGAACCTGGACGAACTGCAGTTGGAGCTGCAGCACCTGCTCGCGCAGGTCATGAATGCACTCCTCGTTGCGTTCCGCCCACTGCCTGCAGAATCCTCCCGTCTCTCCCTCGGCCGCTACACCTCTCGGCGGTGTGCGCCGGATGACGGGTCCGCAGCCTTCCCAGCTTCGCCTCGCCTGTCTCTCTCTGGCTGTCATGCTGTCCTTCCCTGAGCTCACCGGCTCAATGTGTTCGCCGTTTCTCCATCCCTGCTCCACTTCTATTTCGCCGTGCTCCTCGCCGGCCTCCAGCAGTTCCGCCAGCTCGTTGGAGATGATAATTTCTCCTCCCGAGTAATTCCCTAGGAGGAGATCCTCCGCCATGCCTCTGGGTAGGTCTAGCATTCTGTCATGTTTCTTACGGTGTCTGCGTCGGAGGTGTGTGCGAGGCATGATCGCGGAGGCGAGCTGACGGTTTAACAAAGTTCTTTATTTTTTGCTTTAAACATAAACAAACCCACTCCAACACAAACTAAACTTAATAGACTAATGCTAGACGCCTGACTGAGATTCAGTCAGGCTATTTATAGAACTAAACATAAATCATCAAATTAACTTCCCTCGGTTCAGGTGAGCTTCTACGTCACCTGACCGAGGTGCAAACTGGGAAACGAAGTCAAAAACGAAACTTAAACTAAACTACAAAACAAAAACCAAAACCGGGCGTTAGGCGCCCTCTAGGGGTCAACCGTCACAGAATGTAATATATGAACATATATTGTATTGTATATGAACCATCTGTATATGTTTCATATATGTAGTCATGTATGCATAAAAAAAACTATTTCAGTTTATGGAGATGTATATACAGTATGCCCCAAATTGTGAAAATTATATGTTTCCCATATATATTTTAACCAGGATGTTCCAAGGTAAGTTACCGTTCCCCTTGTGCTACTTGGGCACCTCTGGGGCTGGTTTCTCGATAACGCACACTATTCGCACGCTAAGAAGACTCTTAAGATATATCTTACGTTAAGTGATAACTTTTCTAAGTGTATTTCTCGAACTGTCCCTTAGGAGTCTTCTTAAGTCGCTGCCTCTTACGTCCAACATTACAAGGCGCTGTCTACAGTGAAGGTCCTGAATTAGCTGACATTGATTACTCAGGAATCGATTTTTGACTCCTTTTGCATGACAGCGTTGAGAAAGACAACACTTTCTATGCAAATTAAACATTGCAGTAAATTCTTCCAATAACGTTTATTTCGACATGGGTTAACTTATAAATTAAATCACCAAACTGTCGCTAATATTTTCATGTAACCTGTAGTGACGGTGAAACGAACCAGGTATACAATCATAGTTGATGGACAAACAGCTGATAACACTCTTCATCAGCTTCAGAAACAATGTGAAGTATGTCAGTTGTTGGGGTTGTATAGCGCAGTTATGGAATGAATACAATGAGATGACAGAGTGGATAGGTGAGATAGGGGTATTATGCATTACAATCACTTAGAAAAATGAATGGATGCAGGGTTTGAAAGTCCCAAGGTTATTTTCTCATTTAACTAAATCAAATTTCATGAAAATAAAACGTGTCAAAAGAAAGGCCCATAAAGTTATGGATAATGGCTAATGATCAATGAAACATATTTTAAACAAAAAGCAGCAAGCAGCTGGACATCGGGACGTAGAGTGTACAGTAAGTACCACGCGTTGGTTTGGCAAATTTCATGAAAATTAAGCAGGTCTGAGCAGGTCAAGAAGCTCCATAATCTGTTGCCTTTTTAAATAGCGACTTCAGGGAAAATATGAAAAGGTCTGAAGTTTTGTCTAAAGGAAAAATTTACATGACCCACACGGCTCCACAGACGGCGCCGTCTTCAGTTTAACACAACAACATGCTGTATCGCTGCCAAATTGTTCGCCACCTGTTTAATATTAAAAGAGATTGCCAATTTTAATGCGTTAGTCACATTATGAAATAGGCTAATTAAAAGTCACTCTATTAGTTCTGATATCAAATAAAATAAAATTCTTAAACAAGTCTACAGTATATTCCATCATTAATACGACTTTGATAACGTGCCATAATGTGCTTCTATACGCCCCTGATTTATAAAGACTGCTGCTCAGTGGCGGCGACTAGCGTCTTGAGCTGAAACTACGCTAAGAATGAGTTAAGGTTGGTCCAGACCAACCTTACGAACGTGTGACTTACCTAAGAGATACTTAGCGTAAGAACGTTTCAGGAAATGTGCCATAACGTTAAGAGAGAGGTTAAGGTACAACTTAAGAACTACTTAGCGATAAGAAGCTTTCGAGAAACCGGGTCCAGGTCGGTAGCATTGGGCTCTATTCCTGCTGGGCCCTGTGTGAGGTGGGCTGTGGTGCATTGCCTGTTCTGGTGCCTTCCTATCATGGCCACTATTGAGTTTTTCAATAATTTACTGTATTGATTGGCTTATTTGTAGGATCAGACTGGACAGGCTGGCATTTGGTCCCCATGGGCATGGGTGACCATGATCTGTTACCAGTTTACTGATATATATAATTGCTAATCAGTGTTAATGTGCTGATGTTTTGTGATAATAACAGCCACAACAAAAGTCCAATATGCAGCTCTGGCATGACTCCACAAGACATCTGTCCTGAAGAATTTGGAGGCAGTTCAACAACCTTGAACTCTTTGCCAGCTGTGAGGCACTGAGTATTCTGGTGCCTTTTTATTGTGGCCAGCATTTTTTTTTTTTACTTTTTTTCCCAGCAATTTGTGCTACATTGGCTTTTCTATGGGATTGGACAAGAGGGGATGGCCCCTCTTGTCCAATGGTTGATCTCCATTGCTAAATCAGTCTAGTGTACAGGTCCATGAAAGCTCAGACAGGACTTCATTTTTAGCTCATTTCCTTTTTCCTAAGCAAAAGAATCCAAGGCATGGTTTTCTTATAGTGGCTAGACTCCTGGCTTTAAATAAAAGAACCTGCTTTTAATCCCAGAAACTATAGGTACTTACTTAAGTACTTAAGTATTAGATAACTTTTTCTCCTTTTTATATCATATATCATGAACACAAAAATTATATATATAAAATATATTTAAGCATAACATTCTGGTTAGACCAAACAGTAACATTAGACTTAATAATGCTCGTTTTTCAAGCTGATATTACAGAAGAAAAGTCTGACCCTGAATTTCAAGGTCAGAATCGTACATACCTGTACTTACAGTATTTTGGTAAGCTCTGCCACACTCAAGCCATTTACACTCAACTGTCTGGATAGCATGTACATCTGCGGTTACTTGAGGTCTGCATACCGACAAGCATATCCCACCTCTGAATATAGCCCAGGATCCTTTAAATATATATTTTTCAACATGCAGACATAGAGATATTAGGATAATGCTTAAATATATGGTGTATTACTGAGCAGTCAAGAGCTAAAATCACAAAGACCGGGAGGTCAGTTAATGGTCAGTGAAGTGTTCGCTCACTGCATCACAGCTCAATAAGGTAAGAAAATTCTGATAAGATTAATATGCAGTCCGCTCGAGGTGACATAGGCTCGAAAAAAGTAAATGCATGTTAGGATTTAACCACTGATAGATAAGATTAAAAAAAGAACTGTGTGAACGTACAGTATGAATACTGAAAAGCAGATATACTTGCTCAGGATGTTCTGAAATGCATGTTCCTCATCGTCCCTATCTTAAATTCAAATCTGTGAATCTGTAGGGATAGTGATTTAGTCAGAAGGAAACTGACAACCACATGTCTCTGCATATCAGATGGATCTGTCATAAAAAGAACTGCTTAGTTTCCTATGTTACATGTTTGAAAATTCATTTGTGTGTAGGAGTCCACAGTGTTGACGGGCATGCAAGCAGACGCCAGGTTCCATTGGCTGGACACATTCGTGCCTCTCCCGTCAAATATCCACCTGCGGAGATGCAGAGACAAGACTGTTAGCGTGCAGACAGACACAAAGCAGCTCTCAAGTTCATCTCCCTGTTACCATGCGGCAGCCATTTTAAACAGATGGTGCCCAAACAACCTGTCATGTTTATGGCTGCTGCCATAAAAGACAAGAGTCCAACAACACAGTCCTTCAGAGGCCCCCAGGGAGCAGCCAGGACCCCGCACACAGCTGCCTGGGGGAGCGAAGGGGTGCCAGCCCCGGTCCTCAAAACTCCTCTACCTATCCGGACATGCTACATTTACTGCAATTAAACAAGTACGGCATTTGAATATGCGATGACATCTCACAACCTGCTCAACGGGGCCTGCATATAATCGCGTCCCCGTGGAGCTGGAGAGAAATTGTCCGTGTCACTATTAATGAAGGAATTTGCATTGTGATCTTAATTAAGGAGGGTGGGATAATGAAGCTCACTTCTGAATTAGTTAATCAACAAAAAACTTGTACAAATGTGTTTGCATGGCCTATAGGCATGGCCCACTGGTAATGTATATTCCGCCAGAGGTCGGCAGGGGTTACGTCATATGAAAGGGCCAGTTTTGTGAATATAGCAGGTGCCACTGGGCATTCTTCCTTCCCCTTGGGTAGTCAAGATGGTGGTCTGACCCCTAGGGTTCATCTTTTCCCTGCCTGACATGGCAAATAAAACATGTCAAATAAAAAGTAGCTACACACAAACCCAGGTGTCCCACTTCACCACTTCCACTTACATCCACCAGTCAGCAATTCATGGACTCAAATCACAATCTTGCTCCTTCAGTGAGACGTGTGTGTATGTTTAATAGGCAACACTTAAAGCCAGAGTGCAGTGACACACTGAGTGTAAGTGCTGCGTAAATGGCAACACTGTAAGCAACTCAAAATGGCCTCAGCACCTCAAGTGTCTCAAGTGGCCAATGAATTAGTCACAGGCCCTAAGAGGGCTGGAGTGAGAACAAGGCAAAGAAATACGACACAATTGATTTCAAGTGAGGCAAACCGCTAACAGTCATGTCAAAAAACCTGAAAGGCCCTCCAAGATATGGTACTTCAGAGGACAAGATGAAAAGAAAGCATGTGAAAAGGGGCTTTTCATTAAATAAGAGTGTAGTTGTAGTGTTTCATCACAAATTAAAGAAAAGATGTTTTCACACAGTCATACATCATCAGGACAGCTTAAAAATGCTTTGTCAACCAATTCAGTCACAGCACAATACAAATGAGTGTACGGCTAAACATACAAAAAAAGAAAGACATTTTATTTATAGGTTGTAGAAATGCAGCCGATAGAAATGGGATAGCATGAAAAGCATAAAAAAATCAGTTTATAATATATAAAACGAAAAGAATATACATTCATCGTCTGCCTTAGCAGGGACACCTGTACCCTCATTCACGCAAGTCTGCAATCAGCCAATCGGGGGGCCACAATGGGAAATACACGACCCTATAGAACTGGCACTAGCTAAATAGCCAGAAGCACTTTCATGTGACTGTGTCAGAACTACTTTCATTGCCTCCCAAAATGACGCAATGAAAGTGGCAAAATGTCTGTGAAAGGAATCTTTGGTCCACTTTGTTAGAGCTTGAGAAATTTCTCTGTCAAAGAAAGCTGTTAGCATTATTTACAGATGAGCCTGGTGGCTGGGGGGAGCTGTGTTCCACACCAAGCCAGTTGTGTAAATACAAGGCTGTGCTCAGACAAAGAGGAGCTTCGACTTCAAAACAACAGTAAAACTTGTGAACTTTACAAAACCTTTAGAGACCATACCGTTTGAAGTCTTGGCATCTCTGGTTATGGGTGAGCAGAGAATGAATTCTGTTGCAACAAACCATCATCAGGGCCATATGATCCCATGATTGAGACCATGTGTGGGGCAGCATGTGGACAGAGCTTCCTGTGGGGCAGCTTATGCAGCTGAAGCGGCTCAAAGACACAGGGTGCATGTGTCCAAACATCATGGCTATTGGACACTGTTCACACAAGCCAGCAAATACAAAGTCTACACAGAGAAGCTTTGAGTTCCACCACTGACACACACACAAATAGCAAACCAGTATGATTAGTGTCATCATAAAAGGGAGTTTAATGTTTCAGATCATGTTAGTCATCGACATATCATAAGTGTGATGTTCGACAAGAAAAATGAAAAAGATTACAAATTGCAGCTAATGTAAAGCTGATTATTGTATAATTGTTTTTTTGCTGTTATAATTTTGATGTATATATTGTAAACAAAACATAATGCTAATCTAACCTAAATCAAGGTTACTTATACAGGTAAAATGTAAAATGTATGTTATAACAACCAAGAGTAAGAGAGAGAGAGAGAGAGAGAGAGAGAAAGAGAATTGAAAGAAACATTATTTTAATTTTATTATCCAGACCAGCACCTTATTATATCAAAACAGTCAAATGGTCCAGATCATAATTTACACAATTCAGAGTTTACACTTGCTTAAAAGCTTCATAATGGGTTCTTTAAATTGTAGGGGTTCTTACATTCCTACACTTTCAACCTTTCCTTGTTGGGGGCCCTTATTTTTCATCATTTTTATTTATTTATTTATTTATTTATGCCTTTTGGCATTAATAAAGTCCTTTGTCTATGTATCTATCTAATATGCACCTTTCACCTTTAAATAAGAATAAAGTGTACCATTAAAATTTTTATCAGGAGTATAATTAGATTGCAATTAGCTTTTGGAGTACAGCCTTAAATCCACACAACAAGCACCTTTTTAAGTAAGAGATATTTATCAAACATGTAGGTGAGGTGAGCAACACTTACGTGTAGCTGTGAGGTGTTCATCAATGGACGTCATTAGGCAGAGCCTATTGTTTCTGAGTGTACAAAAAATAGTAGAAATGATGGTGTTTGGTGTTATTAAAGACAGTGTCAGGGAGGGCAGGGTTATGGAACAGACTTTATTGGAGGCACATCAAAGAGGTGGGTGTGGAGAGCTTCTTGGGGGGGGGATTAGACCCCACTCTGTTTGCATTTTCCTGCTGTTTTGCTTGCAACTTTACACACCTCCTTGCCGGGATCAACCTTGGCTTGTTATGACAACAGCAACAACGACAAAAAAAAAAATAGCAGAATACAACTAAATAAACTATCCACAGTGACTTTGTAATGAACTTTCGTTCAGATGGCATCTGACAGACGTGCTATTAGCCAGGTACTCCGAGCCCTGGCAGAAACTTACATAGCTGTGGTCCAGAATACTGACAAGCCAATGAAACAGAGACAGGTCAGAAAGCGCCATGTTCTGATGAGGCATTCCTCTCTGTGATAATGTGAACTGAATGTTTGACAACCCCAGTCATGTGGAAAATGGCACAGCACTAACACTGATTATTGATAATGAGAAAATTTTTTAAATAAAAAGATAATGACCACAGCTGGTAAAAGAGAGCTCCAAATCTCAGCTACAGATTACCCTTACTCGTTATTATCTTTATAAATAAAACTATGTACATACAATTGTAAAACATATTACAATTATACATATAATAAAGTACTCTGATTTCTTTATTAGGAACACTATGCTTATAATACATATAATACATTCTCAATTCGTCATGGCATGAATTCCACAAGATGTTGGAAACTTTTGGGGGGATTTAGGTTCTGAAATGTTGACATTCCTGCAGAATCTTCTGTTCTACTACATCCCATATCCCATGCCAATCTTTTGCCTGGAAAGGCCACTGAAGAACTCACTGTCATGCAGGAAGTAGCTAGTACAGGATGGGTAAATCATATTGAACTTTGGCATTCAAGTGATGATTGTTTGATGTTGAAAGTGTGCCAATAAAACGTTCCCCGCACCATTACACCACCTCCACCAGCCTGGACTGTTGACAAAAAGCAGGTTGTGTTCATGAATTCATGCTGTTGTTGCAATATTTTGACCCTATAACCTGTGTGCCCCAGCAAAAATCGAGGCTCATCGAACAAGGGTTATTTTTCTAATATTCACCTATCCAATATTGCTAAGCCTGCGCCCAACACAACCTAAACAGGGAAACTCAAAGTTCATCATGTGCAGCCTGAGATGCTTTTTTGCTCAATCAGTTGTACAGAATATTATATAATTTACGGTAGACTGTCCGCTAGAAGCATTCTCTGATGACCTCTCATCAGCAACATGTTTCTGCCTACAGAGCTGATGCTCACTCGTAATTCTGTCTTCATTACACCATTTTGAGTTAATTTTAGGGACTGTTTACATGAAAATCCCAGGAAATACACAGTTATATAAATACTAAAACCAGGTGGTCTATCATCCACAATCATTACATGGTTAAAATCACTAAGATCACAATTTGCCTATTCTGATGGTTAATGTGAACATCAACCAAAACTGCTGGTTTGTATCTCCTTGATTTTATTATTGCACTGCTGCTACATGCCTGGATGGTCATATAATGGCAACAATGAATAAGAGTAAGGTTGTCCCTAATAAAGTGTTGAATGAATGCATAAATAAAGATTATTGCATTTTAACAGATTTATTTAACATCTTGTAGAATATTTGGATTAAAGCAATTATTATGTATATAATTTTAATACACAGACTAGCCCACCAAAGAAGTTGCACACTCAAATATATAGTTCTACCATCTTTAGCTATGTGCAGTGGGGTGGCTAATTCATGTTTGAAAATGATTCCTCATTTTTTTCCAGAACCTTGATGTTATAACCTGGGTATTCAGTACATGATGCTGCTGCTGAGCTTAGGCCTGACCAACTGAAGCAACCCCTTCATAACACTGCCTTGAGAGGCTTGTACAGTAGACACGTGCATGATGGATACATTGCTTCATGCTCTTCCCTTCTTAACCTGATGCACCTATCACTCTAAAATAGGGTCAGTGTGCATTTATCCGACCACATGACTTTTTTCCATTGCTCCAAAGTCCATCTTTATGCTCCCTAGTAATTTGAAGCCTGGTTTTCTTATGGCCACCCAAATGTTTCATCCCGTGTAAGTCGTGTAAGTTCTCATCATATGTTGTATGCTGGGCTTTGATCCCTATACTGCAACTTCACCAAATTCATTATTGTTTCCGACAACATTTCTTGTGTGAAGTTAAAGGTTCACCACTATCACTGTAGGTTTGAATAATGCATTGGAACGCTCGTTTTATTCCAATAGTTCCAAAGCAACCACCTTTTTTGGCCAGTCAGTTTTTAACAAATTAGTTAATACTTCTCACACTAAGCATACTTAATCAGATGTCCTGCTTTAATTCTGAGCTTTTTGTAATGATCTTTAAGGTAGGTAATGCTCCATGTTCTTTTTTTCTTCTTTATCTGATGTCAAAGGCTTCAGTTTAATTAATTCTAATCTGTTTAATTAGAGGCCATAAGGTTTCCCTGAAGAGTTTGATGCTCAAAGCTATCAGTGGGCATTGTCTGTTGTTAAACAAGATTAGAAATACAATTTCACAAGTGAATGTGAATACAACACCAAGAAAAGAAAAGAAATTACTCTCATAGGATTTCTATCTGATGTCTTTCCATGACAATATTTTCTTAATCTGGAACATTTTATTTACCATTATGCAGACACATAATCACATCAGAATTCGCCTGCTGCTATGTAAGTTTATGGATGTATAAAGAGGCCAAAAGAAATGACAAAAGCATGCTCTAAAATAAGATGTTTAAATACTAAACACCATAAAGAGACTTAGTCTGTGATGTTGAGCCAGTTTCTTGTATAGTAGGATGGACAATAAATTGCTAGGTATCACACAGTGATGTTACTTACAGTGTACACTGCAGGACAAAAGGTGGTCCCAGGGTCATGCAGCAACAGCACACACACACACAGGTGTGAACACACTGCACCTGGAGAAAGGCGTTTCTCTCCATGATGCACTTCAGCTATAAATTGCTATTGATGTATCATGATTTCTCACAAACTGCCTTGAATGTCGCAAGAACTTGCTTCGTTGTTTTTTTTTTTTTTTTTCATACTCCGTCTGAGCTAGTGTAGAAGTATGTGAGGATGTAAGTGGATGCCTTTGAGTGTCTGGCTGTTTTTACATGCCAGTCTTCTCTGCTGGTGGGATTGCACCACCCCTGCCAAGCTACACTTACTGTCGTTAATGTGACATGGCTGGCAGTCATTGATAAAACACCATTTCATGGGCCTGTTAACAGCTGAGAAAACCAAACAACTTGTTTTTTCGTGCACCGTAGTCTCTCTCACATGTATAAATGTGCATACCTAGCCAGGTTTGCAGACTTGATGATACAAGTGTGACTGTGTGAGGGAGTATGGTGGTGACTCAAGGGAGTGAGGGATTGAATATGAATGGGAGGAATGTGTCAGGAAACAAGGGATCAAGGATGGATGGATGTGCAGGGAGCACAGGGGGTTGATGAAGCCAGGCAATGGACTGGAGGTTGATGCGAAGTGGGAGACAGCCACGGTCAGTGCCCCCCATCCTTCGGGCCGACTGACTATTCCCACCACCTGCCGAGCAGTGGCGACTTGGTGAAACAATGCCTGCATTATCCGCCATCTCTCCCTGGCCTCCTCACCACTGAGTCACTAACAGGCCATGTATAGCGTGCTCATGGCATCATAGCACCAGCCAATTAACACACTCACTCCAGACACACACAAAGAGGAGTAGGAACAGAATTTTTTTTCCTCAGTGCACCCACCCTGGACCCTTCCTCTCGTTATAATATCTCCAAAATCTGCTTAGCTTCCAGTGAAGATGTACCCTTCGTTTGTCCTTAATTCTGAGATATTGCTTTGGTTGATTAAGAAACACAAACACGATCCATTACTGCTCCCTCCGCACCTCAGCTGTTCCCACATGCTTGGAGGAAGCACATTAGGAACCAGCAGCCATTTGTCTGCAGATATTTCACCAGCTTCTGGGAGGCTCTGCTTAGGATCAAGTTCCTTCAAATCTGTAATAACTGCATGTGACCTAAACTAGGTCATAGGCAAATTTAGAGTTAAGCAAAGACAAAGACGATCATCTCAGAAAAAGGAAGAAAAAAAGAGAGGGGGAGTAAAAAAAAAAAAAAAAAAAAAGACTTTTGATTCACATTTCATGACCTCAACCATGATAATTTGTGTCATTTAAGTTTCAGAGTTCTTCCCAGCAGTATAGTTTGTCTGGGCGAGTCGTTTGAAGTCAGCTAGAATTACTCATGACACAATAAACTACAACAATGCTTCCAAGGCTACCAAAGATTTTAAAGGGCAAACCAGTCAAGTGTAACACAGTCCACTGTGTCAGGCAAAGCTTCCACATTAACTGTACTGCCTTACTGCTCAAAATAAGATGCAAATGAAGAGTCAGTTAAGATATAGGGAGAGTGTCTCTAACCATGTAACGCTCCAGTCCACACATCAAATCTCTTACTAGTTCTGGGATAAGTCTCTGGCACTGGAGGCATAGATAATACATTCAGCGACACTGGTAAATGGACAGGTTTATTTCTACTGCTGAAACACACTCTGCTAAAAATAAACCCACGGTCAGATTATTTCTTCACACCCCTACACAAATCCACTGCAGTGATTTTTTTTTCTCCTGCTTTCTGAGTAGTGGCTAGACCATAACAGTTCATGCTGGCTGGAATGACTCCAGCTCCTCACCCCTGGCCCAGGGGAAACAGCAAGGCAGCCTCCTCTTCCTCAACTCTACCCTGCTTCTATCAGACACAATGCTGGCACTCGGACAATGGCCTCGTGTTCAGGACAAATCCATCATTCGTACATGACTTAATGGAACTATACAGGAATACAAAGAGTGATATTGGTATTTCTTTGATTTGTGCTTACACTTTGTACCAGCACATCTGTTTTATTTACATGAGCGCTAAAGGAATTTGTGAACACTTTTTCATCTAAAATTTTGGGGATGTAATTTGAACAATCTACAATAATCTATCATTTAGTTTAAAATTTCACATATGAATGTCAAATATAAAAACATTAGTATAATTTGCATGAAATATAATACAAAAAAAAAATTTAAAAAATCTTGTCAGACACAAAAGATATGTATTGAGGCTGTGCTCCTGTGGGAAGCAACAAAACATCGCATAAGAAGAAAGCTTTTACTTTTAGTGGGGGTCAGATACTACGCTTGTGGGACAAATGAAGGTCAAGTTCACTAACATGAATGTTTATTCATTCATTCATTCTTTCATTCATTCATTCTTTCTTTGTGACTACCTGGTCAGGATAGCAGTGATTTCAAATAAATTACTAGTTGTATTTATAGTTTGGGAAATACAATCACCTAAATTTAAGACATCAATATTAGATATTGATACAGATAGTGGCATTGTTTTACACACCTTTGTCTCACATCGAGTATCCAAAATTATACTCAAAGTATATCTACTGTATACTCATTTGACTGCAGTACAGGGATGCGTTTATTATAATAAACATTCCTAAGAGCATTTACACATTGTCTTTTCTGGCAGCTGCCCAGGCTATTGTGAAGGCAGCATGTGATGCCGGCTGCTCCGGGCTTCATCCGCAGTCAGCTTAGTGTGCAATCAGCCAGATGAGGTGTTTAAGATGGGCAGGCGCAAGGGTAGCCCCGTGAAACCCACACCGTCACACTATCTCCCTCAGGCAGTCCATGTGGTGCCTCTGTAAAAATACTGTCTTTGGCAGAAAGCCAGTGGGTTCAGACCTCTGTAACGGCAACGGGTCGTGCCCAGTGTAGGCGGGACATTAAAACAGTGCATACATGCCATGAAAAGGTGGGGAGGAGAAGCAGCCGGGATGCTGAGAACCGAGAAGTTTAGTGAACAGCAATTCACTATCATACTCTCGGCTTCTGTAATTTGATTGGCTGGAACATGTCCATGTGGCATCTTCATCTCGAGCCTTGCTGCACAGACTGACAAACACTTCTGCGGGGGGTGAATGGAGTAGTGGTACATTTACTGTAAAGTTGAGCATCTGTGATATTGGTGTGCTTCATGGCACAGATTTTTAAACAAACTGTCCACATAGTAACAGACAGTAGAGCTTATTGATGTGTAACATGCAAGTCTGAAAATGATACATTATTTGAATATAAGCTAAACCTAGGGGAGAATAAAAAAGCTCACGTTGTCCTTATATGGCTTTACAGGAGACACTGGTCACACTGCTGCCCACTCAGTGGCCTGTGATACAGCGAAGAGTCACAAATGAGTCATATTCAACAGAAGTGCCAAGAAAACTGAATGAATGAGTGTGTGTATGTGCGTGTGGGTGCTTTTCTGTTAAGTAATTTAATAGAAAGCATCACAGCATGTTTAGACTTTCAAAAAGGAGAAAAGGAAAACAAAAAAAGGAACTCAATGGCAAAATATAGAACAATTCTGAGTCAATAAATGGTCATTTTTCCATAACACCATCCTTCATTAGGTGCTTTTACACTATGTACTATATAAACATTAAGAAACAAGGCATCAGAGACATTACCCAACTTCTAACATCTAATGTTGTTGGATACATGTTTTATTAAATATGTCTTGTTAAATCACCCAGTCATATTAAAGACACTTAAGTGTTTGGGGCAATTTATTGGAGCAATTGAAAGGAAAAATAGAGGGACATGTTGACATTGTTAATAGGCAATGCGTCATTAAGGAATTCTTCTTCATAACTTGCTCAGTGGGGGGGCTGAAAAATGATCAAGAATAATGCGGCATTCTTTGTAGTCACCGCAGTGACTTTGTGCATACAAATCCTCAATGAAGGGGAGCGCAGAGAGGATGAGAGGGAAAGAGATGGGGGGAGGGAGAAAAGGAGATAGAGAGGAAGAGGGGAGCAAAACAGAAAATCGGCCATTCATGTGAACATAATTCAGAGAATTTGCAGGGTGAGTAAAAAGATATTTTATGCAGGCACATAGCAGTATTCAGTGGGGGTAGACTGAAGCAGCTACATGGAGACTACAAAGCCGAACTCCCGTGGTTCATGAATAAGTTGAGGAAATGATCAGAAAAAAAGCAGAGCGATGTTTAGACAGATGGGCCACTTAAAACGGCCAGGAGAGAGAGAGACCGAGAAAAAAAAAGTGCTTTTAATAAAACTTCAGATTCACCAAATCATTGATCTTTCTTCATGCTCTCTATCCCCTAAGAAAGGTGAGAGCAAATGTGATGTCTTACAAGTCTCTATCGAAGAAACTTGAAGAAGTATTAAAAGACACTGCTGCTCACCATCCCTCAGACTGAATTAAATTAGCATCATAAAAGAAGGAGGGAAAGACAGAGCATCAAATAGCAGACTTTGAAAATTCCGAAATAAAATAAATAAAAATAAAATCTCAACAAAGTCTCAAAGAAAACACATTTTAAGGCAGATTTTCTTTTATGGGCAGTGAGAAAGGGATGCAAGCAAATCTTGGAGTAAAACGTTGCCTTGTAATTTTATTTATTCATTTTTTTTTTTAAAGTAATGTCAGTGATGAGATTCTGCAAATGTTTTTCTTCCTCAGGGCCTTTAATGTAATATCAAATGTAGACTTGCTGTGGACAAGATGATATTATAAATTTAGGAAACATTTATTATTAATGACAGGCTCTGTATAAAAAATAGTCAAAGTGAATGAGTAAATTATTATTATTATTATTATTATTATTATTATTATTATTACTACCTTGTTTTTTTATGACTGCATTAATTTAATTGCATTATTATCATCATTAACATCATCAATCATCACCATCATCATCATCATCATCTTACATCCACCAAAATCCTTCAGTAATATGCATTAATGTAGTCCCATCAGAGATAATCTGGAACTGAATATAGAAGAATACTAACTATAAGAAGCAGTTCACTGACGACTGAATCAGATCTTTAGAAGAGCGCTAGCTGAAACAGCTTGATGCGCCGTTTCACCAGAATTCACTATTAACCTCTTTAACATCCACAGGCCCCGCTTCAGTCTGCTATTACGCTCCTATTTAACCAGCACCCGTTCTGCTTGGCTGGTGAAGGGAGAAGCAAGTCGTCTCTGTGGATTTTTTATATATTTTTTTCAAATCAGATCAATCAGATCCTGTGTTCTTCACAGAAAAATAAAAAAATAACATTTGGTGGACTGACTTTCAGCTGTAATAAGATTCATCAGCAGCTTCAGCACACTAAAGCAGATCCTAGGATGAGAGATCAGCAGTGAGATCACATGCTAGAATTAGTTAATAGCAAGAAACCTAAAAAATAGTCAAGCCTAACATAAGTTAGCTTGTCTTCATGGTTATTGAAGTTAAGTTTAAATTAATATTCTTATAGGATATTTAAGGTCCATAGTTAATTTATACCAAGAGAGCATAAAATGGCTCTGGATGACTTAGGGGGTAAAATAAATAATAAATAAATAAATAAATAAATAATAATAATATTTGTAATAATAATAATAATAATAATAATAATAATAATATTATGATCATTATTATTTTAGCTTCTACAGCTATATCCAATTTATTCACATATATGTCTATAAGTGAAATGGGAAAGTCCAAAACTCTTCTTTTCCTATATTTCTTGCAACCTGCAAATCAGGTACTGCGTAGTGTGGTCCAAATGTGTTATTCCTGTCTTTTTTGTTGTTTGTTCATAAGTTTGTTCATAAATGGAGAAGAGGAGTTAGCCATAAAACTTCAGTCACTAGCACAAACATTGCCTGTCATGACCTTCGTGAGATTGTGCAATTGTGATGGCCTTGCCATTAACGTCAACACCTGCGTTCCAGGCAGGGAACAGCCATGCAACATCCGCAGTCCTCGTCTCTATAGTTCAGCATTGATTTCCATTTAAGCTTGATACAGCTGCTACACACCTCTGGCCCCACTCCAGGCAATATTTATCCAGTGGCCAATAGGGGACATCCTATTGTGGAGGCTGTGGAGAGACAAAGGCAGACTCAATGGCAGAGAATTGCCCAACGCGTTGACGCAGGACTGTGCCGAATCCTATTCATTGGAGACCATCAGGGGAGCTGAGCAGCTCTATTTTACTCCCTCTTTCCTCCAACTCTCTTTTTCATCTATCTGGTGGGTTTAACACTCCCATAAATCTTGCATTTAGGTTTAATTCATTACCTCTCAAACCCACTATATTTGTAGAAGTAAAAAAAAAAAAAGAGCATCCCAGACCTACTTCACAGATATTACTCAAACAAGGTTTTCTTATGTTACTGTACCTCAAAGTCCAATAGTGAATTACAGTGAACAAACCTAGGACCTTATGTATCTGTGGCCCTTAACCCTTTCTGTAGTGTGATGAGTGCACGGAGGCCTGGCAGGACCCATTGGCTCTCCAGGTGGGCAGTAGGAACTCACTGAAGTTTGCCAAGGAATTTTGGGGTCAAAGGTCAACCTGCAGGAGAGAAGTAAAATAATGTTTGTTAGTTCGCAGTGCTAAAGATTGATGCACTCCTGCACTATACCAAAATGAATTTTCCAGTCCAGAGCTGCAGGGAGTGCGGGGCCACAGGAAAGCTGGCTGAAATGTAATCAATAGCAAAACAAAGATGCTTGAATTGGCAGAGTTTGTGGCAAGCACTAGCTCAGACTCAAAAATGAGCTTTAATGGAAGCCATGGTAATGGCATCAGTGGGGTGGAGAGCTGTCTTATCACGGCCTGGCCAATGGCTGCCAAGCTCAGTCCCACCCCCAGTGAGTGAGAGGCTTAATTGAGAGGCCTCCTAAAGAAACACAGTGCTCACATCTGCACACTGAGCTTATCAACCTGGCTAGCCGGGAATAGACAGAGGCTCAGAGATACACAGTAGTAACCTGAAAACCTTTAACATTCATGAAGGACCAGTCCACCACCACCATTATTATTATTATTATTATTATTATTATTATTATTATTATTATTATTATTATTACTTGGAATTTTCAATGATGACATGAATTTACCTGCACTAAGATACTATCTAAGTAGTATTTCTTTTAATAAATTATCATACAAAACAGCCTAACAGGTTCTATGTTGCAGTCTATATTTCTATTCACCCTGTTTTGCAGTCTTAAACACAGCAGGCCCATGGAGCTTGTAATGCATAGTCTTAGCCAGCAGTCATTGATCTTGCCACTTAGCAAAGAACATTACAGGCACACTCTGATTCAAAAATCAATGGGACTCCCCTAAACATCTAATATGGGGAGTAAGACTGATTTGTATGTGTAACAACACATAACTGGACAAACATGCAAACAAACACAGGAGCATAGGTTAAAAAAAGATGTCACACATTACAGTAATTACGCAGTTCATGGAAAATTGTTATAACAAGATATCCTCATTCAGTGTGCACCTGAACATGTCTAAGGAGGCTGTTGGCTAGAAGTAAAACACATTATGGATGTGCTTCATAGTCAGGTTCTATCAGATTAGCCATATTTCCCATAATGAGCGTTCTCCTCCATGCGGTAAAGATACGGCTGATTGCTCCACTAAACCAATAACATTCGTGTATACAGTGGCATCTGTGGGATGTTATGACTTGAAAGATGTGCCACTTAAATCTATTAACATGCAGTGCAGAACAAACAGCATCATGCAACACAAGAAGAAGTCCTCCAACCCTCTGTACGCTCTTCACATCGGTACATCTGAGCATTGGATCAAAAGAGACATCTAAAGAAAATAAAACAAACACATAATAATACAAGTAATTTAGTTAATGTAAGTTTTAAACGTAGACGTTTTGCGAAAATGTGGAATTTTAATGTGAAAAGAAATCTACAAATGATCTGTTGTTTATTTGTACCTCATCCTGAAGACTGGTTAAAAAGAAAAGGGGAAGAGATTTGGGGAGATGAGTGATGGTGATGAGAAGAATAGGAAAGCTGATTGTTATCAAAGTGAAGGTACGAGGAGGAGAAATTAAAATGTTTCATATCGAACAATATGAAATGAATGGGCTGGGTTAGTGGAGAGAAGGAGAAAATCAATTGTGAGATGGCAGCAGTGAAGGGGGGAGCAGCATGAATAGAGTTTGCCAGTGGGGTGCAGCAGCTGCCAAATAACCTACAGCAAAAGCATTACAATAATTCTGATGAAGTGTACAAAGGCTTTTAGAGGCATTGCAGGGAAACCAAGTAACACTAACACAACAATGCTATTAATTCAGTCCTCTCCTGGCCCTGGAAGAGCTTTACTGGATCAAACGCCAACAACATCTTCATCAGAGAGAGAATGAGGAAGACAGAGAGAGAGACACAGGGAGAGAGAGAGAGAGAGAGAGAGAGAGAGAGAGAGGAAGGGGAAAAAAAAGAGAGAAACAGCAAGAAGTACATGACCCATAATCTATTTTTATGCTGCGTTTAATTTACATTTCCTTGCCCCGCCAATGGAAGCGGACAGGCAACACAAGGACGCTGACACTGGGCTATCTGGCGGGTGGCAGAGGTCAGCTCTTAACCTGTCAAAAGTGCAGTACTTATTAGAATAAATCTTCAAACTCACCAAAGGGCAGCCCTGGCCCCTGGTTGAATCTGACCCAGGCCTAGTCAGAGAAGAGCAGAAACCCCACGCTCTGATGGGCACCACTGAACCGGTCCCTTAATAATTAGAACCCCTTTCACACAAGAGGAAAGGAGGAATGAAGAAGGGGACAAAGATGGGGGAAAAGGGGGAGGGTGGGCTTGGGGGTTCAGGGACAAAGATCTAACAAGATGCAATGATAGCAGAGATGATCTTCTTACATGGCTAAGGGTGAGCAAGTAAGGTGTCTACTCAAACACACAACTATATTGATTTGCAAACAATATTCGTATTCAGCACTGTTAACTGCAATAGTTAAGATAACATCTGTGACACTCTACTGTATGTCTCACAGAAGAAAGCAAACAAAAATTATGTGGGCATTAATGCCAGATTTAAGAAAAGTGAAATATGTGTGTAAATAGAAAAACATGGATAAATGTCTGTATTAAAAACACCAGGCTTCAAATAAAGGAAAACTCATAAAAGTGTGAGGTTATTTGATCAGGGTGCACACCCATTCAGCTTAATAGTTCTGTTTGGGGAGGCTCCTCGCTATCAAATGTAAATCACTGCACTGATAAACACTCTGATCTGAGCTGAGGGTGCGGAGAGGCTGTGACCTCTGACCCCCTTTCAGAGCAGATGAAAGTTAGTCTGCACAGGGGAAAACGTGTGGAAAATCAGCCAGGCTGCCAATACAAGCAGAGGAATGGGAAGAGCTAGAGGCAATGGCCTGCTGCTGCATCAACATGGCCTTAGTGCTCCTGTGAGAGCTCGCGTGGCACAGTTCCACCTGACAAGGGCTCTCTGAAGCTCCCATAATCCACCTGCAGGAAAACAAAACCTGTGCCAGGCAACGTGCTTTGTGACCGGATGATCCCAGATCATACGTCGGATTCTAATCATGTTGCCATCTGCAGCTGGACCTATCTTGGGTGTGAAGGGGACGGTGTCGGCTTTGGTACACATCCCTGACGTAAAGCAAGGGAAAGTAAAACAAAATCTGGGCGCAGGTAGAACAATGCAGCCCTCATCAATCACTCTGACACATTTCCTGCAGGAAACAAGCTTAGTCACTAACCTGCACAGAGTGATATCATGATGCAGTCACCAATTTGACCCCGGGGGGGCCTTCACTGTGACAGTGGCATCCCAGCACATGGTTGAGGAAGACCCCTGATGTTTGGCCACAGGCTTCACAAAGTGGAAGAGGCCAGGGGTGGCATAACCAAGCCTATGGGAATCCATGTCATCAGGAAGAGGTCTTAGTGCATGCCACCACCACTAACAACAGGAAACAGTAACAGATCAAACACAAACAAAGCAGCTAATATAATATAGAGACTAAAAGCAAAACAGGCTCATCCATTTAAAAATACATACAGATCTTCAGGACCAGATGGCTTGCAGTTTTGACATCTTAATGCACAGCAACTTCAGGTCTTCCTCTTTAAAGACAAATTCTCACTTCTGGATATTCTGAAATCTTAATAAACACACCTGCATTTTTTCCAAGTAAGCATTGGGATTTAATAAGTTATCAAAGACTCAAAGGCATTTGCAGTCTTCACTTGAGTGAACCTGTTAAGATGCCTTGAGGACCTCTCACTTAGCAGAGTAATGCAACTACACCCCTATTTGTCTGAGGCCAATGTGGTTAGCATTTAAGCGTGGAACCCAGAACCAGCATAGTAGCAGAGAAAATAATTGTAGTCTGGGACATTGTGTAATGAGTGTCTCATCTTCAGAGAGATTTAATCAACTACATCTGGCTTTGTCAGGATGATCACAAGTTGAGAAAGTTTTCATTTGCTGACCTGCGACTCCTTACAAAGGACCACCAACTGACCTCTTGCCACCCCGTAGCTGGCAACAAAGAATCATTCCTGTCAACATCTTCTGCCTCATCAATCAGAGCCAGCCATCATTACTCCATGTGTCAAAACACAGCCTTTAATTCCATACCTCTGCTGGGACTTCACAGCTTCAGAAACTTAGCCCATGTTCTGTCTTGCACTAATATGTTTCCTTTTTTAATAAGGCCACTGACTCACATCATACCTCCTTGGCCAGATGTGACTTTGTTTCAAGGTAGCTAATTTTATTTTGCCTAAGCAAGGCCAAATCGTCCTGCAGGTACAAGATATGAGGTACAGGCCTGGGTAGCCTGGCTGTAATAGATACAGTTAATGGGATTAAGAAAGAAGTGGAGGATGAGGAAGCAGTGTAAATTCATGCGGCCTACCTATAGGCCTTGGGAATTAAACAATAGCAATATGCACCATCAATAGCGTCATTAATAAAGAAAAGGATTTGATAGAATGCCTGATAGTTGAACTTAAATGCCTTGAATATAAACTGCCAGGAAAGCACATAACAAATATGATAAGTTCAGTTGCATGAACAAATACAAAGCATGAGCCACCCCCAATGCTCACGAACAGGCAATTAAATCTTTTGATAATAGAGAATGCTACAAGTGACAAGCAAGCAGCCAATTATTTAGCAGGTTTGGTTGCACCATCTACATGTGGCACAACAAAAGAGAAATCGTGGAGTGAGAAAATGCGTCCAGGCAGTGAGGAAATTGTTGCTTGTTTTTAAGGCCGATGTGAGAGCACCATTGTGTGTGAACTGTGCAAAGAAACTTTCCTGACTAAGAGCAGGAATAAAACAAACTTACTTCATCACCGTAGCCATTTCCACCCTTTGGAGTACGCAACACGTCGTCTGTCATAGACTACATCTGCTACGCATCAAGAAACATGATGAAATGGTACTCAGTAACAATCCCTGCAGTATCAGTGTGTAATATATGTAGCAATACATATAATAATAATACATGTAGCATGTCAGTATATTATTAGATGTGTTGTTATTGCCTTGTTAATGCTATAGCCATAAAAAAAAATCTTGCAAATTATTTGCGATTCAGCCCTAAACTTAAAATACCCCTCACTTCAAATGTATATATGTAATTTCTAGAATTGTACTGTATACAAACAAAATATGTTTCCATTCTTTATTACTCACATACACATAGTGTTTATGCTTAATGTGTAACAAACCTGTTGAAACTTGTGTTAGTAGTATGAAATTTATATATCAATAATTATTTACTTTATATTTACATCATTTGACAGACACTATTATCCAGAGCCACTTATGTTTTATGCAGTTGAGAGTTGAAGCCCTCAGTGGTAGCTCAGTGGCAGCTTGGTTGTTGTGGGGTCTGAACCTGCGACCTTCCGATCAGTAGCCCAACACTTTAACCAATGCGATACTGAAATATGAACAAAGTTATTGAAATAATATTTTAGAGCATTCTGCCCAGCCCTTCCTACCTGCCCACCAGCATGGCAAATTTGATTGTCAGACCACCTGCACTGGAAACAGGCTTTCGTTCCCTGCCTTTTCAGTTGGTGAAGGTTTATCATTGGGGAGGCTAGCCCTAGTGCCAAGCCCCCTCAAGGATATTTGGAAGACTTGCTTATAAAGGAAATGGGAGCAACATCTGTGTGGCACACCATCAGCTTCGGTTCACTTAACACAGCTCCCTGTCCCGCTGGAAGGGACTGGGAGGTGGACAGCAGAGAGTGGCGCGGCAGCGGGCAGGCCACGCCAGTAGACTTAGCATCTGACAGCTGCTGACCCCCAGTAGCAGGAAAAGAGGAGTAAATTAAAAAGGTGGGTGAAAAATACACAGCTATGACTAAAAAGCATTCCACTTCCTGCAGGGTTGCTGATAAGTGCTGTCATTCCAGAGGTCTGAGGGCTCCATGAACACTGCTTTCAATCTGGTTTGGTAGAAAAGTGAATTAAGTAAGGAACAAAACACAATGTGCTTGAAGTTAAAGGAAAATAATCATGGTTGTGTGATACATTTGCAAATAGGTAATCCAAGGTTGATTATATTTAACAGTACATCCTCAAGAGAGTTAACATCCACTTGTACCACAATAATTTGCCAAAAAGTCTTATATTACGTGTGTTACTTCTGACCAAGTAATCTGATTGAGCAAGAGACATTTGACGAGTGGCTAAATGCGTGCTAATTAGCGCATGCTACAAAGCTCTGTACACTCTACATAGAAGAAGAAGAAAAAGAAGAATATTCAATTATTGTCACATGTACTTTTTTTTTTACAGCACAGCGAAATTTCTTCTTCGCATATCCCAATTAGGAAACTGGGGTCAGAGCGCAGGGTCAGCCAGCTTACAGCGCCCCTGGAGCAGATAGGGTTAAGGGCCTTGCTCAAGGGCTCAACAGTGGCAACTTGCCGATGCTGGGGTTCGAACCCCCGACCTTCCGATCAGTAACACAGAAACCCACAGCCTTAACCGATTGAGCCACCACTGCCCCTCACATAGCATACTAACCTTCCATTTAACGCTATTTGTGATTCAATTTTGGCAGCCGGAAGTTAGCTGATATTTTTAAGCGGAATAAGTGCAAATATAAAGTAACTTTCATAAGTTTCTCAGGCCTCCATGTCCACCACCTCCATGTTTTATTCTTCTCACCTGTTGGCTATGTAGTACCAGCAAGAACTTAAAATAACTTTCACCCCTGTCAATTACACTAACTATTGATTGGCAGGATCTCAAACTTCTCAGTGCAACAATTCAGATAAATAGAGAGGTGCTTGCTGGTGTAACGATTTAAAAACAAATAATAAAAATGTTTTAATGTATTCTGAATCGAACAGGTATCTGTTGAACGACATCCACAGGGTCTTTTCAGCGAGAAAAGGTTTATGGTGTTTGGAAAAAATAGTAATATCACATATTCATCTTGTGTGATATTTTTTAAATGAACACCATGTCATACTGTGTAACCATAAGCAAAATATTTATTGTGCAGTTATATTTATTATTGACAGATAAAGTTAGTAGACAGTCAGCACTGCTAGTCATACTGCCTTGTTGCCAGAAGCTAAGTACTTGTACTAAGTACTTGTTGTAACAGCTAACATTACTTTCATAAATGTTAATTAGACATCACCATACCAAATGGCTCAATATCGACAATTATATATATATTTTTTTAAAAATCTATAATCTATTTTTGTTAAATAAAAACACCTAATTTGAAGGCATTTAAAATTATCTTAGGGTTATGTTGTTGTCCATCAGTAATTGAAAAAGTAAAGAAACATTAGGTTTTGAAGAAAGTGCATTAATTTTAACCTATTATTTAAAACTAGAGGTTGCCCACAGCTCCACCTGCATACATACAGTACATCTGTTGATCCTGATGCATGTGTGCTACCATTACTTGCGAATAGATTGTGTGCTGCTGCTGCTCCTCACGCTGCTCCAATGTTTTTGACAGCCCCTAGTAGGCCGCTGTACTTCTGCCTGTCGTATGCACTGTCGCTGTAGATGCATCATGGTCTGATCGGAGGTTTCAGTAGCTATGAGCTTTGCCTGACGTACCCGATTTTGCAGTGGATGACACTACCTACTGTTATATTCAGTGAGGAATGCCTGTGACACACTCACAGTACGACATAAAATTTAATGATGATGCTGCCTACTGTTGACAGACCTACAGTACGTGTTCAAACAAACACAGGTGGCGGGTCAAGCAGAATTTCTGTTTTAGATGGATGGATGGATGGATGGATGGGTGGATGGGTGGATGGATAGATAGACAGACAGACAGACAGATAGAGTCAGTACTAATGTCAAAGCCATGCTGTTACTGAAACTGAATCAACACTGTTTGACCAATCAGATTTATTAATTTAACACAGCTGTGATATAATCTTGAATAGGCAATCCTACAAAGAAAAAAAAGAAGAACAGAACAAAATCTCATAAGTATCATAACAAAAATGTGAATCCTGTACTGTTCTCGTTCTGCTGTGTAGCCTCTCAGCAGGAAAGGCTGCTTTCTCCTGAAGAGTGGCGTGGGTGAACAATACCCAACACAGGGATAGAGTGTGTTGAAGGCACCACAGGAATCAAAAGGAACACAGCTAGGCACCAAACCTCCCACTATAACAAACACTTCCTTCCGATTTACACAGAGAAAGAACTTCCTGTATAATCACATCTATCATTGGTAAGAATTGTACATCCAATTCTCCATACTAAACTTGATCAGGTGAATAAAGCACAGAGGTTAGTAGTGGAAGTAAAAGCAACCATTGCATGAAAAGACAGGTACGTGCCAGATGACAAACAGCCGGGCAATCTATCAGAGGTATATGCACCTGAGAGTTTGTGATAGGGAATAAGGGCATGTCATTGAATGGTGCAGTGAAGTGTAACAATGAAGGAAGGACATTCCACATTTCATTTGGTCACATACACAGACAGGATTTAAAGCCAGATGTGTCATGGTGAATTCAGGTGAATTCACAGTGTACAGCATGGTCTGACATTCCTCCACTCTGCCCTTCCATCATTCTTTTTCTCTCTTCTGGACTTTTTGTTAGAGAGAGTGAGAGAACACAAGAGATCCCATATTACTCCCTCTGCTGATCTGTGTTATTCAGCTGCTGTCCCAACAAATCAGAGTAAATAATTAAAAGTGCAAATCATTCCTTATGTGCACAGCCACACTGAGCTCAAGGAAAACTTAGCAAAACAATATAAACAAGAGAGGCCAAGTAGCCTCAAACCATCTCTTATGGCCGTTTTATGTTCACTGTTTGTTTATCTTTTGGCAGCACCAATTACAACCTAAGATACCAAACCATCAGCACCAGATGCTGGAGAAAAGCATCACACCATGATGTCACTTAACATGATGACACTCAATATGATGTCACTCAGGAAGTCATTAGTCACTCTTCAACATAGGTTTTAAGGTGAACACTTTGAGATATCAAAAATTATTTTACAATTTTGCATCAACAATGCCTTGAGATCATATTGGTTCAGTTTGGTGATGATCATATAAATCCCCTATTAGGATTATATCAAATCCTTTTGGGTGCGTTTTATAAACAACCCGAAATAACTGACCTACTGTTAGAGCCCCTGACATGCACAGCAAAAATTGTTCATCTCCATGTTTTGCATACATACATAACTGTATGAACTGTAAAAAGTGATTCTGTCGTGCTGACCCAACTGTCTGACAGATGTAAATAGGACTATTTTGTTGAATTGTGCAAGAAGACAAAATGTCTCTATGTCTTACCACAATTATGGCAAAACAAAACGGAATTTCAAATGGCAAGATGTGAAGCTAGCTAATTAGCAAGCAAATGCAATTTTCATAGTGTATATTTACTATATAACTATATTTATATGTAATGTATTTATTTCAATATAAAACTATTTTTATCATTTTCAGTTGAGAGCTACAAACCTGTTCTCATTGAGAAACATATAGTACTTTATGACAAAACATAGTATGTAACTTTGTAGTTTAGGTCTGTAGAGAATACTCTCTGGGATCATCTCATACAGTGTGACAAGCACAGTGTAAAACCAGCTTCACGCTTTGATCAGACATTACACTCTACCTACTGAATCAATATAATGCAAAACAATTTTCACCATGTAGCATACAGGTTTAAATTGTGTTTAACGTATTGCAGAACATATTTCAAACTCAATATACTGTAGCAATACAATCACAGTATGATGTTTTATCCATACTATCCTATCCGATAGCGTTGCCCACTTACCCATCAGTTCCTGCTGATCATGGGCCTCTCTCAAATTCTGCTAACCTTCTGATAAAAAAAAGGCTCTTATTATTATGACCACTATCCTAGTGAACTAGACCAAGTATTTTCCGTGACCATGTGCTCACACCAGTCATTGCTTAAAATAACATACTGAATCCTAGAATTAAGAGTAAAAGGGACAGCAGAAATGTTGAAAGTGAGCTGCTAAGGCCCAAGTCTTTTTATGTGAACATAAGTCAGTCAAGGTGGATGGTTTGAAAACAGATTCTCTAAGCTGGGCCCAAAATCCCAATGTGAACTGATCAGTGATAATGTATGCTGGTGACTCTATCCAGAAAACTGAAAAGCAGAACCAATCAAACAGAAAAGAGAGGTAACTCAGTGCCATCACAAACATGTGATGACATTCACTTACTAACATGTTTGAGGGAAGATGCAATGCTTTTGGATGAATGCAGCTCATTCACAAATAGGAATTTGTGAATTTTATTGTCTTATATTAGGAGATGAGCACTTTAATAAGAAAATGACATCAATAAATAAAAAAAATACATAATACTGGCATTTATTAAGGAATATGGTTATGGTCCCTGCCTTTGTAGTATTTGTAAAGGCACACCAGGGAATGTCTCATCTCCAGTATGGTCAGACACCATTGTTTTTGTTGTCTCTGCCCAGACAGTCAGGGACATAAAAAGCAGATCAGACTGGTCTAGAAAAATTTGGACACTTGCCAAAGTGTTTGCTAATAAATCCTTGATTCTTGCAAACAGCTATGGTAAATACTCCAAATAAAGAAGAGAAATTAAAACTGGGGAAAAATATTAAACTATCTTTTTCTCCCTTTTACTTTGCCTTCCCTTATAATGTCTCTAAGGCCCCAAATATATTTTCAAAGGGTCCAAGTAAAACACAAATTCATAAAATATGCAATTTAGCAATGACCTCTGTCAGAGTTCATAAGGTCTCCATCTGTGGGTGAATAACAGCCGAGACTAAAGAATGCTGACTCTCCAACAGCTTGCCTGTGACTACCTGCTGCTTTAAAAATACTGGCCAGACGAGAAGGCCTGACACGCTCAAAGGGATCAAACCAGACCACTGAATACTGCCTATTTCAGGAAAATGTGAGGTTATAGTGTACATTTAGGCAGGCGTTGACCACTAAGGAATAGAACAAGAAAAATATGGAGAAAAGAAATCGATAAATGTAAAAACTAGACATTAAAAAATACTGTGTATATTTTAGTAACCCATCCCTGTTTAAAATTTTATGCTGACAGTAGTATAATGCATTTTAAATTTTATTTGTTTTATCGTTCTTTAATTAGAGAACAAGGGCCAGGAAGGGAGCTTTTGCCCTGCTGTTCCTTTAGCTAAGCCTGGTGTGTGTAGAGAGCAGATCTGAGAGTGGCAGCCTGCTGAGGGCCCCTGCTATCCCCTCAGACCACTCTGACACAGCCAGCATATACTTCTCTATTCTTCCTCCTCCTTCCATTCATCCCTTTCTTCTGAGAGAATGATGTTGAGCGAACTGTGCTTGAATATAAAATGATACAACCAGAAATAGAAGACACTCAATGGAATATGTATCAGGTGCATAAATGAGGACTGCATAAAGAGAGAGGGAAACTACTGCGTAGATACAGGCAGCAAAGCTGAGGCTGATGAATAAACACCTAACAAAGATCTCTGGGACAAGGTATGTGTAACACCCATTTTTATGATATCATGCATATGTAAATGCAGTCACCACATATGCCACCACGATATATACACATATGGATGCACGGATGCACACGCACGCACACACACACACATACACACACACATACACACACACACACACACACACACACACACACACACACACATACATACACACACACACACACGCACACACACACACGCATGCACGCACGCACGCACACACTCACGCACGCACACACACACACACACACACACACACACACACACACACACACTCTGTGTCCATCTCACTCAAGATCCAGATAAGGTCTGTGAAATTATTGTAAACGCTGTGAACATATCACATGAACAGACCTGCACCCATGCAGCATTGATTATTCATTCTTTATATACACACACACACACACACACACACACACACACACACACACACACACACACACACACACACATACTGCCCTTCACAGCTAAAAAAAAGAAAAAGAAAACCCATCCTCCCTTCATATCCTATCATTAACCTACCATACGTTCCTGAAGAGAACATACACACATTCTATACATACTCACCTCATCACCAGTCTCCACACATCAACAGATACACACATAAGACTCATTATCATCCGTGGAAAAGCAGTTCTGGAGGCATGAAATATCCAAAATAGATCTAAAACGATAGCTTCCCGTTGCACATCCATCAACCATATCACACAAACAAAGGGGTCGGTATATGTGACACACTGACCTGCCGTGCATGGCCAAAAATAAAAAATAAAAATCTGAAAGCTCAGAGTAACCTACACCTGGACAGTCAGAGTCTTTACTGAATGTAACATGTAGTCTAATTTTCATTGCCGCTATATGAGGTATAAACCTATGAGGCACTTTAACACCTGTATCATTAGCACTAGCTCAGATATCTTATATTCAGTTCCATCTATTTTCAGATGCAAATAAAATAACCAAAATCTGAATATATTTTACAATGTGCCAAAAGAATTACAAAGAACCACTATAAAGATTATATTATTATATATTTTTTTCTCTGCTAACAAATTTTTTTTTAAGTATTTGAGGGAAGAGGTGTTAAATATCTTTTAGACATTTGTGTCTACATGTTAAAGCGCCCGTAATATTGACAAATCATAAGACACTAAAAAATCTGAAACAAAAAAAAGTAGAAGAAGTGTATATTATGCTGGTAAACAATAATATGTGAATTGAAAACAATTATTTGATACTACATTAAATGTTTGTAATAAGCCAACAGTGAAAATTATTTAAATCCTGTTTTCCAGCTAAATATATGAGCAAATAAATGCAGTATATTTACATTTGAAACAAAAAAATCACTGATATGAAACAGGATTAATGCTGAGATACCAGCTTTATTAGCCACACCCATCTTACTTTCTTTTCCTTTCTATTGATTTCTAAATAGTCCAAAAATTGCAAGCCTTTCTAGTCTTGTTTCAAACAACCCTTTGTAGGTCATCACTAATGAAGTGGAATTGTAGGGACTGTGCAGATCGCTGAAATCATGATAACTCCTCATGTTCTTGGAACCATCCAGTGACAATGCACACCTCACAACATGGGGTATTATCATGCTGAAAGTGCTCAACCATGTGTGGATAAACTGTAGACATAAAGTGATGCACTTGGTCAGAACTTCTTTAAACTATATACCAAGAGGTTAATATGCTCCTTTTTATACATAGCCACTCTGCCACAATTGCCATGTACGGTACACCAAACAGAATTTCTATGTGTTGCTTGAACCAAATATTCTGTTGTAAATGTAACCTGCAGTTGTTCAAAACATGTTTTTTGCTTCTCAGTGATTCAACTTTCATATTCTGTTGCCTGTTAAAGATGTTCCTTCTCATTGTTTGAAATAATCAAAACCCAACATGAACCTAACACAGACAAAGTGTAATAAGAGAAAAGCAAAAAGTAATTCTGCATACTACTGATTTGATTTGAATATGATTGATTTGCTCATCTGCCTGCTTATTTCCATAGAATCGCTGGTCACTAATGGTTCCTGCTTTTTATATCATTCTCAGAAAACCCCTTGAAGATACTGGACATATCATGCTACCTTCAAGGTCATTTAAAGTTCACTAAAGCTTTTACGACACTTAACTGAACCTAACTGATGCAAAAAATTCTGATCTGCCCAAATGAATACCCCTTTCTACAGTCGTGTTACGTACGACTTGTTGGAATGTACTATTTGTGTGAAGGGGTGGAGTGCACTTTATAAGCTGTCGGTTCATTAATTAGAGGTACAAAAATATATAGTGTTACATAGCAGAAAGACACACTGTAGATAAAAATAAAACAATGGAAATACGGGATGAAGACATTTCCTTCAGAGAGAAAAAAGAAGCTTCAGAGGACCTTGAATTTTTAATAACCATATGTGGTGTGTGGCTTTTGGGTCGGTTACAAGATGTTATCTGAAAGGAAACAGTCCAAAACTGTTCTGTCTGTTTCAGTGAATTCATACAGTGCGATCAGGTGACTTCCTTAAACAAGCAGGCCTCGTGTCCAGATGAAGTTCTTTCTTTCAGTAGAACTCAGTGTTGTTAAGCCCTTTGCGTATCTCCATTTTATAATTCTTTTTTTTTTTTTTTTTACAGTTTAGACTAATCCTTCTTCGGCACATCAAGCATCTGTTAATCCAAAAATCACTAATATTCTTTAAGTGACACAAAACTTGTTTATAGATTAATTTTGAATATCATATTAAATAATGAATGGATATATATAACAGTGAAACTTTGCTTTGTTATTAGCAAGGAAACATCCTCACATTTATACCCTAATGGAAAAAAAATTATATTCAATATACACATAAAAGTGTATATAATAAAAAAAATAATAAATGTCCCCTAAATTTCACCCTACACTCTTCTGATCGTAAATCATATATTAAAAAGCTAACATTCATATATAGCCATGACTAAGTGCACGTTATTCAGGAAATAGGTAAATTACCAACATTAACTGTTAAATAGCTATCAGTGGTCTGAGTGAAACATTAACATGTGGTCTGTCTACCAACCATATAACATAGCATATCATAGAATAAAATATACCCATCTAAATTGGCAATAGAATATTTGTAAAGAACATATGGGTGCTGGGAGTCCATAAAATATTGGCCATATAGTGTATTTTAGTGTGCATACAACATAGTGTGAATTTGCCATAAATAATGCATTTATCTTAATAAAAAATTAAAGGGAGTGTGTTTAGCCTCATTTAACTTTAACATGAAGAACTAAAACTAAGAGTGGATTTGACAGTTAACAGTTTCAACAGTTATAACATGTCACTATTAGCATTTCAGGCTGAATTTCATGTTTCATGATATGTTCCCAGAAATTCTAACTGATGAAGCAGGTATAAACCAGTTAAAATAAAGCTGACATGGCAACCGGATTGGAAAACTGGAATCATCAGTCCCTCAGGATCATATTGCCAAAGTTGAGCTTATACACTCTACATTGATTGTAAACATCATATTGTCACTTATTAAAAAAAAAAAAAAGTAGCATGGTATAATTATAGTTAAGCTGTGTGGTACACATGACGTACATACACATCGTCTTTCTACAATAAATGAGTTAGAATAATACTTCTTATTTCCCTAATGGTGAATCTCTGCTTGTCGAAGTATATATAATATAATCCCTTTATCACACCTGCTGAAGGTGTAAGAGTGAGGTGTTCCCTACGCCACTTGCTGCTGCACTCCATTCCAAGGCATGGCATGGTTACCTCAGATCTTTCCTGTCAGTCAGGAGTCCATTTATTCTGTGCTTCAGGATCTGCATCAACTGCAGATACATGTCAGCTTATCAACTCTGGTAACTTTCATTGGAGAAAAATTTATAATTTCTTCTGACCTGGAATATACTCTGAAGTGTGAGGGTGCCACAGCTGGACTGTCAATGTAAACGCATTTAAAGCAGAGAAAAGAGATAATGATCACCGGAAATGTCACCATTAACATAGGACTTCAATTAAAAATAATTTAATCTTGCAGTTGTTTACATTATTTTTTAAGGATACAGTATGAGTACAGTAACAGGTTTCTTTATTTTCTCTGGCGTCTTGAGAAATCAAAGATAGTCTGGCTGACAAGCAATTGTAAAGCCCTTAGATAATGAGATTTTGTTCATTTAGGCTTTTTAAATTAGTATTTTTTGTTAATTACAGCATTTTATGTCTTCTGTGCAGCTACAAAAATGTTTTCCCATTCATTCATTTTTTATTCTACACATCCTGTGTACAGGGTTACATGGCAGCCTGCAGACTATTCCAGGAGATTTATGGTACGAGTATCCATCATTGGGTACTTACACACACTCGCTGGATGAACAAACGACTGTATGGGCAATTTTGGGAATGCGGGAATCAAACCCTCGACCCAGGAGGTGCAAGGCCACAGTACTATCCACTACACCAACATGCCACCAAAAATCTATTATTATTATTATTATTATTATTATTATTATTATTATTATTAGTTGTAGTAGCATTTTTAAGAAGTAGAAGGAAAAGAAGTTAATAAGACAACCTGTACACAAGCTCATTCATGCAATTATCCAATCAGCCAATCACGTGACAGTGGCACAATATATAAAATTAAGTACCATCAAATCATGTTTGATGTTCACATCAAACCTCAGAGTGGGGAAAATTTGATTGTGACAGTGACTTTGCCTGTGGCAAGGTTTTTTGGGCCAGGGTTGATTATTTTAAAGGCTGCTGATCTACTGGGATTTCCATGCATATCAGTCTCTACACAGAATGGTGAAATAAACAAAAAACATTCAGTGAGTAGCAGATCTGCTGGCTGCAACTCCTTAATAATGGCAGAGGTTAGAAGACAACAGTTCAACAATAAGGCTAGAGCAACACTTTCCATAACCAAAATCAACAAATCAATTCCATCATACAGAAGCGACATCTAAGGTTACAGTGAGTGCAGGCTTTCCTAAATAGTGCAGGAAAACATATCTTGGTGTTCTAGAAATGCAGTATGTGTTGAATCATCTGTAGAGAATGCAAATGCTTAAATATCCTCTTATGTTTACACATTGCTACATTAAAGAAAACTGCTCGCTTTGGACTGTCAATCAGGTATAATGACATTTAAATCCACAGTATAATGATTATATTAGAATGGTCAAATTGTAATCAGTAAGGCACTTCATAATTACACAAAATGGAGAAAATTATAACTAAGTCAACAAAAACCCAGCATATGGTATGTCTGCAAGCATGGCATGTATACGAGGCTTGAGTTCAGCACTCTACAGTACCAAGGAGGGCGTGCTGGAGAGAGCATGGCAGCACAGCTAAACACAGAGGTGTCATTATTGGCTGTCAGGGGAAATTAGCCTTTAGATAAAGCCTTTGATATAGTATTAAAGAAAAACCTTTTAAAGATCGCAGGCCATGGCATAAAGTCTCATTAGCAGTCCCAATCACCAAAAGCTAGTTGCCTTTTATCTGCCAGTGAATGCACAGAACTGCTTTAGCGTAATGATCAAATATAGACAACCACACCAAGGCAATTAGGACATTATCAAGATGCCAGAGATAACAGATAGAAAGAACAAATGTTCCATATTGAAGTTATCCTTATGTGGGTTGTTTGAAAGGTCACATTATTATATAACTACATATTGTGTTATGTGTTATAAAATATCCATTTTTATCAAATATTCTTAAAAAAATTAACAGGAAGTACATAAATAAGGTGTTATAATTAAATCTGATCTGAAGTCCATTGTCAAAAGTGTAGTTTACTTTGTTTCCCCTTTCTGACCCTGAACATAAACGAGCGTGCAGTAAAAAGGTAACATAAACACCAGTGATGCCTTTTGCTTTCATCCTTCCCAATAAAAAGAACAAAAAGCTGCTTCCTGTTGGGGCAGGCAAGAATATGTGAGCTTCCATGCCCCTCCTATATGTATTAATAGTGTGTCCTGAGCCAATAAGCCACATACTTCATATAGGTTTTCACACTTAGCATTTAACTTCCTGACCAGTTCAAATGAAACATGAAAGGAAACAGCGGGGAGAGTAGTGCTGAGATGTTTAATTCAGTTACCCCTTCAAGGGAGCAGGAGAAGAAGTAGGTCTGAAGAAGAAGAAGAAAAGGGAGGAAGAGATGTGCTGTTGCATTGGGTACATGGGTGAAATGTTGAGATGTTACTGATCTAACTGGTTCTAAAGAGAATAATCAAGGAAAAAAAGAATGAGAATAAAAAGAAACACATACACACACATACACTCTCTCCCTCTCTCTCTCTCTCTCTCTCTCTCTCTCTCTCTCTCTCACACACACACAAAAATTTAAAACATTAACATTAAAACCACCTATAGGTTTTGGGTTCCCCTTATGCCACCGGAGCAGGTCCAGGCCCTCTGCATATGTCTGCAGTGTCTCTGGAGGTGTGCTGTGGTTTCTGGCACCAGGACTTTGCCAGTGGACACTTTAGGTGTTGTGGGGTGATTGGCTTCTCGATCAGATTGGGGAATTTGGAGGCCAGATCTGTGCCTCAGGCTCTTTGCCTCCTGGCCCCCATGTGCATTAAGCAGTGATGCACTGGGTGTTCTGGTGCCTTTCTATCATGGTCAGTATTGATCATAGGCTTTTTTGTGGGATCGGACCAGGCGGTATGTGCTTTGGTCGTCACGGGCATGGGTGAGCCTGGGGTGCCTGTGATCCTGTCATCAGGCAATGCTCATGTTCATGTCACCTTTCAATGGTGTTAATGTTATGGATGATTGTTGTATATGTACCCATGTGTGTGTGAGTGTGATAGATAAAGAGAGAGAGAGAGAGAGAAAGAGAGAGAGAAATATAACCAGATGAACCAGATGTCGTATATTGTCATAAATTATAATATAAGTTATGTTGCTGTTATCTGTAACAGTTATGATACATCTCATATTATGTCAGTTTATGTCATATGCAAATTTTAAAAAAGGTATGCCATGGTTAGCATATGGCTTAACACAGATGTTATTACACATGCTTTATGACAACCAACAATATTATACCTTATGTCACGTCATAACAAGCTAATTTTGTTGCACAAATCCTTATTATCATATATAAATGGCTTTCAAGTATTATTATATATGAATATGTGATCTTCAATTGTGCCAAAAACAAAAAAAGATTTATTTTCTTCTATAATTCAATGACAGATTGTTGTATTTTTGCATTACCCACAATGCAGTTTGACTATCTTCTGCTGAAAGCAAGCAGAGTTTTTTATATGTATAGATATAGACATTTGGCTGTTTTAGTCTCAGAAGCACTTCTGTCTGTGAGGTCCTGCTTTTCTTAATGTACTACACTTAACTTTTACTACATTTACAATAATTACACTGCACTTAATCCTGTGTGTGTGTGTGTGTGTGTGTGTGTGTGTGTGTGTGTGTGTGTGTGTGTGTGTGTGTGTGTGTGTGTGTGTGTGTGTGTGTGTGTGTGTGTGTTTTACCTGACAAGTGACAGTCCAATCAGAGTAAACAGCGGAGAGGGTTGGTCGTGTCCAGCGTCCATGACAGGCCAAATTGATCACCATGGTGATATGTAATTAGAGCTGTCAAGGCGTCCTCCATCCTGCTGACACCAGTCTGATAGCTCCCAGCAATAATGATAGACAAAGCTTAGGGTACTCCTGCCTACTCGTGATGACATTATATGCTTTATGCACTACAGCTACTATTTAGCATTCCTGTGAGTGCAAAACAGTGGTCTTCTGCAATATTGGTTTACTATTAAATTTAGAGTTTTTTTTTTCATATTTTCTTCTCTGCTCTCTTCCTCTTTCTTCAGGCCTCTCTGCCCATCACTACCACCTCCCTGCCACCTCACATGGACAACCCACAAGTGCAAGTGTTATTACACAAAACTCCCGCTGTAGCATTAATTGAAGAAAGATATGGTGGGATGAAGGCAGTGGGGGGTAGAGCATGCCCATTATCACTTGTGCCTTCAACAGGTCTCACATTTAAAAACTGCAAATTGCAAAAACTTGCAAGGGCAAATTGTTTGACATTATTTGATCCACAACCATATGGTGAAAACCTCCAAGAAGAAGAAAATAAATAAATAAATAAACAAGACAAGGGGGAAGGGAAAAGAAAGCGTAAAAACAAACAAATCAAGGAAATAATTATTTAAATGTTTTAATTACTGTAGATTATTTTTGCTTCAGAGGGGAATGTCAAGGAAACGTACTCGCCCCCTTTTGAATTTGGTTTGTCTTCTCCTTTGCATGCGCCCTTTCCTGACAATAGACACGCTAAAGATGTTACACTTACCTCCAGCAGGACACTGGGGGCAAGACAAGTTCACACTGAGAAAACACACATACTGTTTTTAGACTCGGAAAGATCTGAGTTTGCTTTTCTTTAATTAACTTTGACGCACATACCAGGCATTAGCAAATTAGTCCTTCGTCTTTTCTTTTTTTTTAAATGAACAAAGCTTGACCGTCTTATCATTGTCCTCTGGAGCAATTAATGCGACCTAATGTGACAAAATGCATAACAAAACTAAAAGAACATTCATAATCTCACTAACTAAAACAATAATGTGACCATATCTGTGACAGCACACCGCGTCCCCAGCATGAAAACACAACGAAATATCAAGAAATAAATACATTTATGTTCAAAAGTGCAATTCTCATTACAGAAAAATATATTTATATATATTATTTAATCAAACAATTAACAAAAACTTTTGTAGAATCTTTAATAATAATAATAATAATAATAATTATTATTATTATTATTATTATTATTATTATTATTCATTCATTCATTTTCTATACCGCTTAATCCTGTGTTCAGGGTCGCGGGGACCTGGAGCCTATCCCAGGAGACTTCAGGCACTAGGCGGGGTACACCCTGGACAGGGTGCCAATCCATCGCAGGGCACACACACATACACACACTCACACACACAATCACACACTACGGGCAATTTAGGAACGCCACTTAGCCTAACCTGCATATCTTTGGACTGTGGGAGGAAACCGGAGTACCCGGAGGAAACCCACCAAGCACGGGGAGAACATGCAAACTCCATGCACACAGAGGCGGGAATCGAGCCTGGCCGGGGAATCGAACCCAGACCCTGGAGGTGCAAGGCGACAGTGCTTATTATTATTATTATTATTATTATTATTATTATACTTTAATTGAACAAACTTTTTCCCCATACTTATTAGCTGAACAAAATTATGTTTTTACAACTTTTCAACAGATAGGTAAAGGCGCTCTAAATAAAGCAGGAACTATTTTTCTGCAAGGGAAGCAGGAAGACAGAAGAAGTGTTCGAAGGACAGGAACAGCGTGTGGAAGGAGTTAGCCGTGGATGTTATTGCAGCTGATCCTAAGCTCCACAGTGAGTCCCTGCTGAACTTCTGCTATTAATTACATGTTTACTTAGAGCTGTTTGAGCTGTAATGGGCTGGCTATAGCCCCCCCCCCCCCCCATTGACTCCCTCCCTTCTTTCAGACACTCAAAGGACAAGATAAGAACGCAGGACTGAAAGAGACTGTCCACTTTGGGCCATGTTATCACAGAACTGTCCCCCTTTTCTGCGTTTTTATGAGGCCAAACCTTAGACACTTTCCTACTAATACTGTAGATAATAAGCGGGAAATGTTAGGTCTTTTGGATTCATTTTAATCATGACAAAAATACAATAAATGTCTAGCTCATGACTAAGACTTTTGGGAAATTGCTAGCTTTCGGTGTGACTCAGCTTAGGGAGTTACACTTCAAGTCATACAAGAGAAAAAGATGAAATCAATACAGGGAAAAAAAGTAGACATGGTGTTTCTTATGCATGGTCCTAATACTGGTCAGCTACTTAACATGTAAAATGATCAGTTTGCCAAATGAGGTGAATTGTGTTGTACTGTACACTGCATAGTAAGCATGAACTGTGGAACTAACTGGCGTAGTCTTTCTAGCTCCTGCTTTCCCGTTACATGTAGCAGGCTTTAGGATTTGCAGGGATCCTAAGAGGAAGTGGGGAAAAAGAGGAAACAATAACTTAAATAAAACACAGGAAACAAGGTTAACTGCTACTCCTTCCATTTAAAGCCATTGGCAGAGGCTATTTTTTGCCCAATTATCCTTGGTTAACAGGATTAATTACTGCACCTTCTTTTCTGTTCTCTCTCCCTCCCAGCCGCCAGCCAATAAATCTACAGCCACAGCTCACAGACTGGGAATGCCATGCTAATTAGCATAACAAGTCACAAAATCATTATGGCCCTAAATTGCTTACAGAGACAAACAACATCTAAGGCCTACAGGATGTAGTCTGGGATTTAGGAGGGCTGTCTAATTGAATAAAAATGTTGCGGGGGCTTAGACGCAGGCAGTACGATGGAAGAGGGAGGTGCTGTGCGGCTGATTGATGGGGCGGTTTCCTGAGCACTCGTCCGTCAGCCACACCCACTCCAGACAAGAGGGCCTACGGTGGCACATCAAGAAGGTGCTGAGTGTATTTATGTGTTTACCTCTTATTTTAAGCATGTGTATAGACAGTGACAATTTTTTAGTAGAATCCTTTTTTAAAAATGCATGATTATTATTATTATTATTATTGTTGTTGTTGTTGTTGTTGTTATCATTGTTATTATTGTTACTGTTGTTGTTGTTGCAAATTGTATTCTCAATTTCTTTAGCTTGTCAACACATGTCTAAGAGGAAAAAATAAAGTTTAAATCCTTTTTTTTTTACATGATATGACCTGTCATGACATGACCTACATGATATTTCATTAGTTACATATTTATTTTCCTTTTTTCATATTTCAAAATGTGGTCATATCAAGCAATAATGTGTTTGATATTTTCTTTAGATTGAGGCCTGGCCAGAGAGACAGCTGTCCCTGCTGGTTGGACAGCTTCACTCTCTTCCAATAGTCTTGCACACATGCTTGCTTATTAAAACTTTTGGAGCTCCTTGTTTCTAATTATGCTCCAATCAGCCAGTTTCTTGCCTCCCTAGTAATAATTTCTATGTAAAAAAAATATGTAGAGAGCTTGGTATATCAAGGAATTTCCAGCACGTACTGCATACTCAACATTAGGCTTGAGAAATAGACTTGTATTTTTAAAGACATGTAAGTAATTCCTAAATCTCACTATATGCCACAGTAAGCTAGTTTATTTAAGTTGACTGAACAAATGAATATTCATACCTAAATCATTTGTATAAAAATCTCAATAAAAAATATTTTGCATACTTGACTTGAATCATAATTGACATTTGACATTTACATAAATTAGGTTTCATATGAATGAATGATGAACGGAGGGAATAATTGCATCGTCTGCATTTCCATAACACAATATGTGTCAGTATGATGACCTCCATTTTCCCAGCTTCTGTGTGAAAGGAAGAAGGTTGAGTTTGGGTGTGGGTGTTCACTGCTCATACTCCTCGGCGTGAGACTCAGTCTGTCGTGCAGCTGATTACAGAGAGCCTGTGCCAACTGTATCACTCCAAAGCGCGGGGGGCGGGAACCACGCTGTCGGCAGCAGCCAACCAGTTTAGCCCCAGCCTCCGCCATTTGCCTGCTTTCACTAACCTGTCCTGACAAGTAACCAGATTAGCGTAGTCTTCCATCAGTGCAGGGGAGCAGAAAGAGCAGATGGAGCCTTCAGCTCGACTCCCCCCTCAGCCCCGAGCTCGCTGGCACACTGCTTAGCATGCACAATAGCTGGGGCCTGGCCCGCCGCAATCAGTGTACTATCAGCAAATTGCTGCTAACAGCTTTGCATGATGCTGTTCAGGGAATACCATGGCTCAGTCTTCATATGCCCCTGTACTCTTCTCTTCTTTCCAAAAAATAAGGGAACAAAACATGCACATGCTCAGCCAAACACCCACCTCTTTAAAAGATACGGGAGTGATTAGCAAAAGCTCGACAATTCACGAGCACAATTAAAGCTGCATGTGTGTATTTGGTGTGTATACACATTCCCTCATTAGGCTTATGAAACACTAAAGGCACAAATAGGGGGGAAAAACAACGGCAAAACACCCATGTCAGAGAGAAGGGAGATAATCTGAAATCGAATTGGTTGACAATCTAGAAGGGGCGAGCAGACGGAGGAAATTGAATTGTGCTATATAACACTTGTCATCTGCTGGGCCAAACTGAGCTTGTCTTTTTACAGTTTCTCTGATAAATATCACTAACTTTGCTCAAGTGAGCAGATGGGCCTGCTAATTAGCTTGGTGCATGCCGCAAGTTTGTTTATAAAGAGAGAATGGGATCCAGACATCTTGACACATTTTATTAACATATCATACCTTAAAGCTCTGCCTCTCAATACCCTGAAGGCATTTCACTTTACACATATGCACACACGCACGCGCACACACACACACACACACACACACACACACACACACACACACACACACACACCATGTGCAGTATATAGAGGAACTGTATATTTGAGCATGTTAGAATGAAGAGGGTAGGTGTTAAATAGTTTTTGCAGTAGAGAGCGAGCTAGTGAGCTAGACCGATGCAATGTTGCACATACATATGGACGTGTGTATCCGTGCCATGTTTTGAATTGACTGTGTGAATTGAGAGTGTGGGTGGACATAGCTCATGGTCATTTTCTTTATGTGATGCACAGAGCGAAGAGGCTGAGAAAAAAAAAGGCTGGGGATTCCTGCCTGTTGTCAGATTTGTGTCACCCAGTTTCCCTGCTGAGCCACTGGTTGTTGTTGTTTTTTTTTTGTTTTGTTTTTTTAACTCTGACCGTAGTGGTGGAACTCAAACAGAGAGTGTAAAGAACTATAAAATTGAGTAACAGTGGAAAGAATCAATAAAACAGGTGGAACACTGAAGGGGATAAATATGTACGAGGTAAAAATTACAGCCATACTATGCAAGCAAAAAAATTATTCTCTACACCCAAACACTCACTCATCTTCTATACCACTTTACCCTGTATTCAGGGTCGCAGGGACCTGGAGCCTATCCCAGGAGACTTAGGGGATGAGGCAGGGTACACCCTGGACAGGGTGCCTATCCAGCGCAGTGCACAAACATGCACTCACACACTGCGGGCAGTGGGAGGAAACCGGAGTACTCAGAGGAAAACCCACCAAGGGGAGAACCTGCACACAGAGACGGGAATCGAGTCTGGCCGGGAATCGAGCCCAAACCTTGGAGCTGCAAGGCAACAGTGCTAACCACTACACCAGTGTGCCGCCTACAGCCAAACAGCCACCGTTTTTTCCTGTAATTTGTCACCCCTCTTAAACATGCTCCTATTAAACCCTAACTGCTTTCTCTCTCTCTCTCTCTCTCTCTCTCTCTCTCTCTCTCTCTCTCTCTCTCTCTCTCTCTCTTTCTCTCTCTCTCTCTCTCTCTCTTTCTCTCTCTCTCTCTCTTTCTCTCTCTCTCTTAGCATCTGGCCAGTATGTATAACAATTCACACCCACCTCTCCTAGGGCCTGTGGGCAGAGACCAGGGCTCCTGACAACTGGCACAGAGCGGCTGCCGAGGAGGCAAAACCTCACTGAACAGCTGGACCTAAGAACAATCACACAACATGCAGAAGAGAGCTCTAATATCACACACACACACACACACACACACACACACACACACACACACACACACACACACACACCAAATATCTGAATGTAAATGTACACACACACACACACACACACAGGTAGCATAAAATAAAGGTACAATAGCTTTTAAGGAAAGAAAAGACAATCCATATGTATATATGTACCTCGGACGTGATTGCTATAGTTACAGTTGGTTTCATTTTAGAGGATCAATAAAATCCACGTGTATGCTTTTCACACCAGGCAACCTGTAAACAACTCAGAAATATCTAAAAGAATGTGTATGTGTGTGTGTAATTTTTTACCGCTAATCAATATGCTGCCTGTCAGAAGACACGATTAAAGGAAGGCATGTCTTTTTTTTTTTTCTTCTTCTGCCAAAAATTTGCAGCCTCACCCAGGGCAAAATTGTTATTAGCAGTATCAGGTATATAAAACACTCCCTCGACCTCATACAGTTCACCCAGTAGTGGGAGCAGCCGGGCTAAGCATACAGGGCAGCAGGATAAGGCTGACTTAGGAAGGATGCTGGGGAAGGGTCTTGTCATGTCCAGCCTATAGGCATGGCCTTGTTCCAAATCCTACACCAGCCTGCCTCTTAAGGGGGAGTTCTACAATTACAGCACTCCCCACAACAACTGCAACCAGCCCACAAAAACATAATTACATACTCTCCCTCTCTGCAGCTGCTGTAGGCTACATCAAGCCTTAAATGCGACCCCTGCTTGCTGCAATGTCAATAAATACTTACATGCACACACAAATACGCATGCGCATGCAGTGCTTCCCTTGTGGTCAGACACCCGAAGCGCTCCTTTCCTCAGAAATAAGGATTCAGAAAATGCCACTCATTCAAGGAAAGGTCATCTGCAGCAAGACAGGAAAATGCATGCTGCAAAGGATTTAGTTCTAATACCTTAAACACACAGCCACCTTTTCTCTAAAGTGCAGCCGAGAAAGTGGCCCTGGTCAGCGCTAGAACACGTATGCTGTTATCACCGGTCTTCAGGCAATGGTGCTTGGAGGGGAGTTAGACTCAATGCTTAAGGATACATCCAGCTAAACATCACCACTAAGTTAAAGCATGGGTGAGATACAGTAGGAGATAACATTTTCAAACCTGAAGAAGACGGCTGTCTGGAGGTCATTCAAACCACAAACCCTGGTCTGGCTACTTTCCTGCGTATATAGCAAAGAATCATAAACATCACACATGAAAAAGTGAAGGAGTTTTTGTCTACATGTATCTTTTACCTGTATCATAATTCCTCTTTAGAAAAAAATATCTATTTGTGGTGATTATATTAAGTTATTTGTGGGGATTTTTTAAATAAAATGCATAACATTACCAATGAAACCAATTGCAAAATAGTGAACATAAAATGAGAGTTTATGTATCAGAAAGCAGTAGAATAAATAAAGAGTAAGATTGGATAAATTAAGTAGAGCCCTAATGGGTTGAGAATTATGGAATAATGTATAACGTTGATTATTATTATTATTATTATTATTATTATTAATGATTTTATATATATATATATATATATAATTTTTTTTAAAGATGCATAGGCCACAACAATATATATTGTCGTCCTTTCTCAATAAGATTAATTAAATATTTTATTTATTTACATATTAAATTGGGAAAATTATTTGAGTGTGAGGTTATTATGGACATGTGTTACCAATGAGTGCATTAAAACAAAAATGCTTCAACAAATGTGCTCGGTGTGTACTACGCCATTAATTTAGACTAATAAACATTTTTTATTGGTGATGTCTCCCTTTCATTTCATTCTGATTTTCTTTAATAGCAACCATGCCTTTTATTTTTGTAGTTTTGTTTACTTCTTTCAGGTAAAGATAATGTTTTAAAAATTGTTTTGTATAATTCTGTCTTAAGTGGAAATTTTTAATCAGGTATTTATTATCATTTATATAATATAATATAATAACTTTAAAGTATATATAAAAAAGAAATTTAGATCACCAACCATAGAATGTTTAGCTTGAAGTTTAGCTTGTACACATAAAAAAATATTTTTTTCTTTTTAAATATTGTAGAAAATAAAAAAGAATAAAATAAAATGTTATCTGTCTTTTTGCATGATAGATTTATACTTGTACATATATTAACCATATATAGTAACCATATTTTAATATTTTAGAAAAGCTGTAAAAATGTGTCATAATAAATGAATGAACACACTCACAAAACAAAAGTAATATCTGGCCTGGGTCAGTGAATAATAAATACTGTGTCATTATTTTCTCTTTATTGTTAATCACAGTTGAGGAAATGTCTGCATTGCATTATCTAGCAATGTACATTAGGCACTTTTTATACTTAAAATATTCTACACACATTGTTAAACAAATGTTTAACAATACAATATTTTAAATAACACATTAAAATACATTAGAATTATTAATCTGATACTTTATTTGTAGAATTTATATGCATTCTTCATTTGAAGCCATATGAGGTGTGTTGCATTGATTCTTTCCACAGAATTCCATACACATTTTAGAAATGTGGTGGGCTGATCTCGACCGCAATAGTGGCATTATGTATGATGACCATTGCAATCTTAGCTGAAGTTGTTAAAATAATAAATCAACATCCAGTTAGTTTTGAATAAAAAATGTGAGGCAAAGAACATTTAAAGCAAATAAAAAAATGAAGTGAAGCAAATAAAGAAAAAGAAAGAATAAGCAGACTGCTGCTTGGCAAATATTTGGAGATGTGATGCTGTTTTCATTGCTGACATCAACACAAATGTGTGTGGGGAACCCAGGAGACCCAGCATGAGTTCTTCTATAAGTGAGGGAGAGAAATTGAGAATGGGTGAAAGGAAAATGAAAGTGATAGCGGGATGGAGTAAAATGACCTCTGCTCTGCTGAACTGTACTCTCCCTCTCTCTAAGCAATATCTCTTATTCCCACTCAAGCTTTTTCCCACACAAACAGATTCAGTTCTTTTGCATATTTTAAGGCTTATATTTAAAATAGTCATATTATGATGACACACTTCCAAATATTATTCAGAGCAAAATGTAGAACTTCTGTCTTTGTTTGTCGTGTCCATCTTTCCATATGCTTTTATCAGTCATTTGCATACTTTCTTTATGCTTACAACATAAACATTTATGTAAAGTCCCCTTAAAATATTTGCAGAGCAAATTTGGTGAATTAGCAATGAATTGCCTATTGCTCTCACAACCAATTATTTATGCAACCATCTTGTCCAAATCAATGGCCGGTTCCTGGGTCAGGACTGCCTGGGTAGCGGTGCTGAGTCAGCAGCAAATCAAGGGTCTATGTTAAAAATGGCTGGGCCCAGAAGCATTCCTCTTGTTTTTGTCAGTGCTTGTCAGCAGCCACCTGGCCAAAGCTGTCAAGAGGGGGTCAGTTATCACAGGGACAATCCCCAAGAGAGGGGTCACAGGGTAGGGGCAAGAGGGAGATGCCACCTGGGGTGATTCAGGGCACTCTGAGGATGCCACACATAGAGCATGACCTGCCCAGTGACAGTATGGTCAAGTCATTGTCTCTTAGGCCTAACAATGCATGGGTCATCCAGAAGGTGAGTGGGGACACTAGCATAGACTATTTGGCAATGGCACAATACAATGGTAATTGTATTTGTCAGACTAGAGACTGGCGCTGAGGCCACGGATTCAAATATCACCAAATTGAGTTTGCTTAATTTGGTGTACACAGTGTAGTGTGTGAGAGCCATTGGGAATTCAGCCAGCGATACTTCACTGAGCTGGAACAGTTCAGTAATAAGTTGAGCATGGCCTTTATATTCACACAGGGGAATACAAACACAAATGCAATGAGTACACACTGCAAAAGGAGAGTCACAATGGCCTAGCTTGCCAATGGGTGGCCCCTCCATGAAGACACAAGCAGCACGAGCAGGTGTGTCTAGCCTAGCATACATGGAAAGAAAGGGAAGAGCTGTGCACTCATCCTTGTCCACACGCTCATCCTCTCTTCATGTCCTTTGGAAAAACAGGCAGGGCAGTGGAGTGGACATGAAGTCTTTCAATAGTCCCAGGTGAAAGCCACTGCAGCTGGTCATACTGAATGGAGGACACCACAGTCCAACACCCTCGCTAATTAGCAACGCTAGCAGGTCCAATAAAGATAACACACTGCCATTATGGCTCGTTTGTCAAAAGAAGTGATGGATGAGGTAAGGGCACTGTGATGGGTCATTCCACAAACACAGATGCCGATGCTCTTCATGGTAGTTCAAAACACACTTCAGGCAGTTTTCTGGGTAAAATAAATGATCTTGCTCACTCCACCCTTCAGTGAAGTCATGCATGTCTGCCTAAAAGTTCAGAAACATTGCACCTCAATTAGAATTTGTCCCAATTATTTAAAGTAAAAATTAATTAATTAATTAAGTTAATATGTTAATGGCCATTGTAACATTATAGTAGCGGGGTGGGGGGTGTCAAGGAGGAAGCATTTACAATTCAAACTAAACCCTAAAGACAAGGCTTGTGAATTACCAGAATAGCATTGCTGCCTTATAGCTCCTGGGTCAATGGTTTGATCGGGACCTTGGGTTATTATTTGTACATTGTTTTACATAATCTTCCTATTTCTATGCAAGCCTTTCACCAACCTCTCAAAACCATGCCAACTTGCCCCCTAGTTGTGCATGGTCCCCTGTGATGGACTAGTGTCGCCTCAAGACTATATTCCCACTGCACATTCACATTCACTTGGTGAACCTGGGTTATTATTTTTCACAGCTGTTTTGACATAATATTTCATGCCAAAGTGTATGGAGATGTGAAGTGCAGAAGCAGGAAAGTCTTTCTTGAAGAAAAAAAAGACCACTGTGTTAGCTATGCAGTACAAACAAACAGTGCATTAGCATTAAAAGAATACAACATTGGATTTAGGAAACATAAAAGGCAGGACGTAAAGAAGCCTCAGTGCTCAACAGCCCAAAGAATCAATGGGAAGTATAAAGTCAGGGCAGGATAGTGTGAGAGGCAATTGAGAAGATCAACTAGGAGCTTGGACTACATACTGTAGATCTGCAGGTTTACTACTGTTGAGAAATTGTATGTGCTACTCATAGTCTTACTCATACTCAGGAACTCATAGTCATTCTTGTGTAAAACGTGTATTAAATATATTTGCAGTACACTTTGCTGAAAACAGGTTATATAAACCTATCATGGGTACTAATCAAGTCTTATCCCATGGACAAGATTTTGTTTGTTAAATCCCACTCAATTTGCTCAGTCCCACACAAAGCAGTTGTACACAAACAGTGGATCATTGAGTGTGTGGTTAGGACAGGTCTGTTCTTTTAGAGATGCCAAACAGGTCTATCTGGTATTGCTTTCCAATGTAGCTACAGAGGAAGGCTATTGAAACAAGTGCACAGCATATGTATGAGGAACACCCACTGACACACCTTCAGTTCCCTGCACATTCCTCCAATGTAGAGCCAAAGACTCTCCATCCAAACCAAATAAATGAATAAGTTCAACACACTAACACCCTAACCAGCAGTGTCCACACTGGCTCACTAAGCATGCACTGAATATAAGATGTGAAAATGGCGACAGGGATATCCCAGCCAGCCTGGATCATGCACAGAATTAAGCCTTGATCGTGGCATGGTGAAATATTTATAAAGGCTACATGAGATGGCTGGGGCTTTTGGGGGAATTTCAAGGGTGGCAGGGCAGAGAGGCAACTGAAAGTCCTGTGGGCTTCAGAGACATGCCCTAACATTCCGTAACATTGCCAAGAAAGCGAGAGATCTTTCACGAGGCCTCCAGATCGCAAGCTGTGCAGGAATGACATTGTTCAAGGTGTGGAACGGAAAAAGACATATATTCACTTAAATTGGTTGTGATATCTGTTTAACAGTGACTGACATATTTGTTGCATATATACAACATAAATGGTAACATAAATACAACAATACAATGATATTATATATATTATTCTATTATTCTGTACACTACTCACATATGCAGTGTTTTGCAGAAGATTGTGTATTGCTTCTTTAATGATCATAATTCTTTATTAATAATTTAATAATTTATTTAAATCCTTCACTCACACTCACACACACACACACACACACATTATATATATATATATATATATATATATATATATACATATTTATGTATATATAAACAATATGTTGTCTAAACCTCAAAGCAGAGGGAAAATAAGTTATTGATGATTTTAAAAGATGCACAGTTCTTTCACACAAGACTGGAGAATTTTAACACATTCAAGGATGGGCTAATTAAAAACCTACACTCAGCATTTCTGGCACAGAAATCAATGTGCTTAATTAATTAATCTATACATCACAGCAACAAATGCACCAGAGACAAGTTTTGCTTGGTCTAAACAACGAAAGAAAAAAAAGTGAAATTACATCAGCATGGTTTAAAAAAAAAAAAAAAAAATCCTAAATATCCTGACAGATGAAATCACAACAAATACGCATTTAAAATGTTTCTTGCTAATTGCTTACATTTTTAGAGGTTTTAAAACAATGCACACACACATTCATTCATGACTTATTCAGGATCAGGTTTAATGACATTAACCAACAAATGCCATTATTCATTATAAGTAATGCATTGCCCTCTGGAATACTTTCACACATCAGACTGCTTGAGAAAATCGCAACCCTAAAGCAGCTCTCAGTCCACTGAGAAGTGTTAATTTGTAAACGTGTCAGCTTAGTGAGAGAGAACAAAGGGTTATTAATAATTCCCATGCCCTTGTTCCTTCCAGATGAAACTGAACAGACCAATATTTTATTATCAAGTGCCTTCATTTGACCTGATTGGTATATTAAAGACACAGAAGGGTTGACTAATTATTTTTGACAAGGTGATATATGCAGGATTCTTAAATAAAATATGTAGACTTTATTTTATACATGACTTTATTATTTATATGCTTAAAATTAATGTAAAAATTTTAATTCAATGTATTTACAAAATTATTTACAAAATGTTACAAAATCTGAAACAAAAACAAACCAGGGTCATGAAAAGCATGCAGCAGGCACTAGGCAGGGTACACATTGGAACCGAGTGCCATTCATCACAGGGCATACGAGCACACAATCACTCACACTCTTTGAACAGTGGAAGGAAACAGGAGTACCCAGAGGAAACCCAACAAGCTCTAAGGCAGGAATCAAACTCTGACCCTGGAGGTGCGAAGCTGCAGTCCATTACATCACATCTACAGTACCGTCCACAGCAATCCCCCCCCCCCCCCCCCCCCGACCCAAACAATAATAATAATAATAATCTCTATGTAAATAACCCTGGGCCACAATACAGACCATTTGGTGCTGTTTTTTTTGTTTTTTTTTGACCGTGACCATGGTCTGTCCATTTGTCCCTCTTTCTCATGGTGCAATCCTTCTTTCACTCAGTTCTCTGTTATCTATAATCTGGTGTTTGTTGGTATTTCTTTTCTTCCTTTCCTTTGTTTTCCTTTTCAAGAATCCAATTAGACTTCATTTGAAATGCAGGCCCTATGAGAACTTCAGCCATTCATGACCACAGATAAGCAAACTAATTAACACTAGCCGTCTATCTAAACAGAGAAAATTTAAAATGAGAGGCATAGATTAGATAAATAAGGGGCACCAGGACTTTATCTCTAAATGTCACTAAATTGTTCTCTACTCACCCTTACACCATCCACTTTTCACACCATGCTTTTAACAATGACAAGAAGAGTGGATAAAAAGATGCGAGTGTGTTTGTGTATATACTATGGTGTGTGTGTGTGTGTGTGTGTGTGTGTGTGTGTGTGTGTGTGTGTGTGTGTGTGTGTGTGTGTGTGTATGTGTGTGTGTGTGTGTGTGTGTGTGTGTGTGTGTGTGTGTGTGTGTGTGTGTGTATATGCATAATAATGTAAGATAGTGGATAGCAGGGCAACAGTGTCACCTGCACCCCTTGCTTTAATGCATAGTGGACCAAATAAGAGTGTAGGAGCTGGGACTGATTTTTAACAAAGTTGGTTGCTTGCACTAATGGTTTCGCTGACAGAGTAAACATGAACCCCAGGCATGCTGAGCCTTGTTTACCGCAGACTGCGTTTCTGTCAGGCCCATTGGACCACCCTGCATACCCTATACAGCCAGCTTGCTCAGCTTGGGAGCCGGGTGATGGGCAACCGTACTAGGGTCTAGCAGCACCCCAGTGTGAACACAGGCCTCAGTGTTAGCACAAGCATTAGTGTGAGATTAACGACTCAGAGACTCACACACAAGCCCTTCCTAACAAATACTACTGTGGCTGATTCACTCAGGTTAGGGAAACGGGACAAATACAACTAGCAGCCATGGTCGCACAGGCCATGTAGAAAACATGTGCAACTAATCTGAGGTCAGTGGACTCACCTTTGTTCTTCATGAGTAAGTATTTTTAGTATCTCTCTCTCTCTCTCTCTCTCTCTCTCATACAGACACATATATATATAAATATGTGTGTGTGTTTGTATATATATATTCACAAATTTCAGTAGAACACTTTACTCAGCAGAAATAGCAGAAACTCCTTGAAGCTTAAACTTCCTTGAAGGCTCTTTCACAATCTCAGTAATAAGGAACGCAGCAACACGACTAAACTCATCAAGAGATTTTTTTTAAAGGAAACGAACAGAACCAGGAGCCTCACATAGCAAGGCAGTAAACCCGGAGCTTAGCTCATTTCCCCCTATTGCCCTCACCACCTCTTCGGTATCCTGTACAAGCAGCAGCTCAGAATAGTACAGCTGAACTTGGACCTGCCTTTGGGACTAAGGTCACTACAAGCACTCCTACTGTGAGAATGGTTATGAAACCAAGCCATGCCAGCCGGTAAACCCTGGGATCAGCCCTTCGACTCCTGGACTGTCTTTACTGCTTGTTTTTACAGCCTCTCTGACCCCTCTGATTTAGGCCACTGTCAAATGAATACCATCCATAGTCCAGATTCTCTCGACAGCCATTATATGTCTATATGTCTACTTAGGCATAGAGAATATGAGAGGGGGGGGGGGAGCATGAAGAAGGAGTGTATATTAGTAAAGAAAAGGATGAACAAAAGGATTGCAGAAATATTTGTACATAATGCAGTATAAGCTTAGATTATCGCAGCACATATTCATCACCCAACAAACAAAACAAAAACACAAACACAAAGTAAGCATGAGAGCTGTGAGCTTTACCCAAGGGAAAGGGAGGTCTTAAGCTATAGCAGGATGCAGACAGCAGGGGGAGCAGCTCCTCTATTGATTTTGGAGCTGGTGGTTGCAGGACTGCTGCAGGTCGGCTAAGCAAGGCCATTCAGCAAGCTGCAAGTCTGCGGCCCCCTTAGGGTCCTGTCTCACTCCTCGCTCCAGTGCTGTATGGTGGAGACGATGAGATTAGTTGCTATGCAGGTAACAAAGGATTCAGGACAGAAAATAAACTTCTTCTAGATTCCTTTGCCAGCTCTCACTCAATTTTGGGAAGCGTGTACATACAGCTGAGTGCATGTCAGAGACAGTAACAGCTTCTTTAATGAAGGAAGAAAAGCTAGAGAGTGTGTAGAACGCGCACAGTGTAAGTGTGTGCCAGATAGTGTCTGAGGGTGGGCTACAGAAGCAGTGAAGGCAGAGCCACAAACATTAAAATGAAACCTGAGAGCTCTATAAGTCTGTGTGATGTCTAGTCGAACCTGTCAGACAAGCACCATTACCTGCAGCGGCCATCTCTATTTAGCTAATAACTGTCCGTACATTTAGGCTAAAAAAAAGGAATTCTTACTGTAAAATTCACATAGAGAAAAAAAAAAAAAAAGGAAAAAAAGGTATGATAGAAAAGAAAAGAAATATTTATTATTTAACATATATATTCATTATTCATTTAAAATGTTAATGAAAAATTTAAAATATTATATATAAATATTATATGTAATATTTTTATCTAAATTATATATAAACATTTTTATTAACATTTTGGATGTTTTTTATGTAATGCATATTAATATATAATATATGAATATATATTAATCACATTTAAAACAAAAGAAAGCATGAAAAAGTACAGACCAGCCTAAACAGGGAAGAATGGCAGAAAAGGAAATTTCCTTTTATTAACTTGTCTGCTCTCGTAAGTGCCCGTTAAACTTATGGTTCACCAGCTCACATCGAGGTGTGAGTGTAAGAGTGTGTGTATGTGTGTGTGTGTGTGTGTGTGTTTGCTTTCCCCAAAAACATCTGCTAATGAGAGATTCCAGATGGAAAATTGGCAGAGAACTAAGACCAGGCACAGCTAAAATCTCTAACTTCCTCTGTGAGAGGTTACCTTTCCTGGCTTGTTTTAAGCCTCTCTGAATCGATTTGCCTTTCAGATGCACCAACACACACACACACACACACACACACGTTCGCAGGATAGCTCACCTCGTCATAGCTAGTTGTGGCTTTAACAACAGGAACACAGGGCATAAAAATGGCTGAGGCAATTTTTCCATTGCCTGCAACCATCTTAAACCATGGCCCCCGGAAGGGGCTTCGGCTCTACCAGGGCATCATTACCTGCTTTAAATGTCTGAGAAACATCCTTCATTAGTGAAACCATGCATACATAAACGCAAATACTCCCCAAAAATATTTACCACGTCCTTTGATTATTCTACAATCATTCTTGTACAGACTGTGTGAAATTAAATTTAAAAAATGGAATTTGAGGTTCAGAGGCATGTGAAGATTTTGATTTGAGAAACACTCGTGATTATGTCAGACATGAAAATTACGTGTGTGTGTGTGTGTGTGTGTGTGTGTGTGTGTGTGTGTGTGTGTGTGTGTGAGTATACCTGGTGTCTGTACCTGGTGCAGTGGTCAAGCTTCTTACACTTTAACCACATTCCACTTTCACATGGGGGCATGGCGCTGACCTTGACCTTTAATTTTTACAACTGGAGAAGCGTGTGTCAAAGGCAATGAAGGTGACACCTTCTGCTGCCCGCCAAGATAATGAAGGCTTTATCTTTACAGCTCAAGCATATCAGATGACAGCTGAGCACGCTCACACGATTGTGTGTGTGTGTGTGTGTGTGTGTGTGTGTGTGTGTACGTGTATATGGGCCCGTGTGCCCGGGAGAGCGGAATGAACCAGATTCATTATCTTAGACTCATATCCCTGCTATTTTCTTGGGAAAGGGTGAATCATACCCTAATACCCCGGACCGGCTCCTCGGCATGTGAGGGGAGCTGGATTTGCCAGGGAGTCGTATTTGCTGGCAACGCGTGCTGCTGATTCAGGTAGCAGCAATCATGCCGTCCCCCATCCTCATTAGCCGGAGCGATCCTGCTCAGTCCGACGGCAGGAGAGGGGACACTTAATTACAGGCTGACACCTTGAGGAGGGCCCAGACTGAAAGGCAAGACGTAGAGTGGGGAAAATGCGATAATATGATGTATGTCACGAGGAGCACTGCTCAGTACAGTGACCATTTACTTACGGTGATTGGAACCGCGCTTGGCCCAGCCTGCAGTCTCTGCCTCTACACTTAAGAAAGAAAATGGCATGAAAAGGAGGTCATGCATTTACTGAGTAGACTATAGTTAAACATTATGTGAATAAAATGTCAAACGTAGTGGTTATGCCTGAAAAAAAAGGAGTCTCCCATAAGTAGATTTATGCAACTCACACACACACACACACACACACACACAATCACAAGTCACAATCTTTTTTGCATTTTTTAAATATTTATATGAGTACAGTATAGGCACAGTATTTACGAAATAATACATTATGTAGGTATGCACACTTCCAGTCCAAGGTTTGGACACACCTTCTAATTCCATGGCCTTTCCTGATTTTATATTTCTTTGTACATTGTAATACAATATTGAAGGCATCCAAAATATTTGAACAATAGATATTGAGATGTATCTACTATTTATGCTCTGTAAAGCCTTCATAACGCATCTAATCTCAGGTGCTTTTAATTTGTGAATTTTGAGCTAGTAACTCTAAATAAATTACTTACATAATGCCGCAGATGCAAGTTTTGATCTTGCTTTCCTGGGAAGGTCTTCAAGCTAGGTCTTCTGCGAGCAGAAAAAATGGGCAAGCGCTAGGATCTGAGTGAATTTGATGAAGCCGAATTGACCAAATTGACCAAACAGACCGAGTCAGAGCACCTCCAAAACGAAGGGTCTTCACGATAGGTGATCACAGTATGCAGTGGTTAGTACCCTACCAAAAGTACTCCATGGAAAGGCAAACACCTAACCAAAGAAAGGCTCATGAGTGCAGAAGGCTAACTGATGCACATTGGAAGTTAAATATGGCCTGTCTGGTGCATTCTTACAAAAGAGCTACTGTATCCAAATTGCTGAACAGGTTAAATCTGCCTATGATAGAAAGGTGTGCATCACTGAGTGCAGAGAGCATCACTGAGAGGGCTTGCTGTGTATGAGGCTGTGTAGCTACAGACCAGACAGGATGCCCTGTCCACCTCCAAAAGCACCTACAATGGGCGTGTCAGCTTCATAACTGAACAATAGAGCAATGGAAGAAGGTTTTTTACATAATGTGGATGCCTGGGTGAGTGTACATCACTTACCTGGGATGCATGAAGGCAAGCCAGCAGAGGCAATGTGATGTTCTGAGTAAGGCTCTGATGGAAAACCTTGGGTTCTGCCATTCATGTTTATGTTACTTTGACATGCATTATCACCCTAAACAATGCTGCAGACCAAGTATACCACTTTATAGCAACAGGTTTATCTAAAGGCAGAATTTTTTCCTAAAGAAATATTCACCACTGCAAAAATCATTCCATAAGGATTTGAGGAACACAACAATGAGTCTGACCCTCCAAATATCCCCCAAATCTCAAGCCAATCAAGATTCTGTATTATGTAGAAATTGTATACTTTTCATATTAAGATTGTCAATGTTTAATGTATTTATATATTTGAAATAAATAACTTATTTCTTTATACTTACTATAATGACCATGTAACACTTTAATTTCCATAAACAAATATTGTTAATAGTTAATTTTATCTTATTATTTTAAATATTTGTATTAATTAATACACTGATCCAGCTGGCAAAATGCTAACATATTTTTATTCAATTGTATATTATTTGTTTATTTAAAAAAATAATAATAATTTCGAAATAAACGGAAAATGGAAATGTAATAATAAATTCTACGAAGATGCTGTTTTTTTTGTTCTCTCCAGGTTAACAGCTCAAATGCAAACCAAACACAAAAAACCCTCCATTGAGCAATGTTGTGACATTTGACAAATTAAGCACAATTAAAAGTCCAGGCTCTCCCAAATGTCACTCACTTTCCCCTTCACAGGCCTCTGTTTACCACAAACAAACCATGAGGGCACGAGGAGGGGGCCACTGGGGCTCCTCTCACACCCCGAACAGGTGTTTCACAGCCAATGGCCACAAACAAACACACATGTCACACTGCAAGTGTGAGCCCATGTGTGTATGTGTTTGTTAGTGAAACCGTGATGTGTCCACTAACACTCTGATGTACACCTGAAATGCTGCAGTGTAGGGAATCTCTCCCTCCACCACCACCACCACTACCTCTCATCTTCCTCCACCTTTCTCTCTATTCCCATTCAGCATGTGAGCTTACCATAAGAAAAGGAACCTGTAGAACTAATCCTTGCAAATCTGCTGCTTTCTTGGCTGTACCTCTGGGCCATGCAGCATGAGAGAGCGCTTCATTTGCATCCTTTAACTGTACAAACTGTGAATGAGCTCCTTTCAGCTGCAAATGTCATTACATCTCCATTTCCAGGGGAGAGCAGGAGGATTAAAAGCTTCACTCACATTCATGATCAACTCATTCGCAATAGGTGCAATGGGGTTGCAGATCTGATGACCCCAAAGTAAGGGTCATTTTATCACCTGCATCTAAATGGGATTCACACAGGAAATGGTTCTGATTCCACAAACAAATACACACACACACACACACACACACCTACACACACACACACACACACACACACACACACACACACACGTCTTACTATGTATGTACTGTATACTATATCTATGCATCAATAAGCTGTTTCTTTTTATAGATTTTTTTAATTACAAAATCAATTTTCCTCAAACAAGCAAACAAACAAAACCCACTTTGTTTTTAAATTGGTGTCACTAGACAAAGGTCAAAATTTTCAGACATTCAAATGTTTGTCTTGACATCCAGACCAGGATGAAAAAATGTAAGCTCTAATATTCTTTCCTACAATCAGTCTAAAAATATCCATAAATTGACCACATAAGTAGCTCGTAACTACTATTTTGTTAGCTTATGTGAGGACTGTGGTTTTGCCGAAGCATTTTAAATTAACACTTTGTCATCTTGTTTATGAACCGTTTATGCTTTTTATTTATGTTTTTTGCCCCCAAAGTAATTTAGGTTTATTTTTGCTAGTTTTTGCGGGTCGACAAAACGGACACGGGTTAAAAATACTCAACAGACAGACAATAGTCTTTCTGACCCCTCAGCTCTCTGAGATACTCAGAAGAGTTCATGGATGATATTAAAGAAAGCAAATCAAGGATAAGAGAAACCAACCATCCCACACACCACCGAACACAAGCATACATCTTGCGGGAAGCCAGCCAACCCAAAAGCCCGCATATGGCAGCCATTAAAGAGATCCAGCGCTGGAGCCGGCTCCAGCCATTAAAGAAAACCACACGCAGTATTGCTGCTTCATCATGTCACTTTAGCAGATCTAATTGGCTCCTTTCCGTCCGTGTTTCACAGCAATGCTGAACTTCACTAAGCAGCCATTTCCTTTCATCTCAGCCGAATTACATTAGCGCAGCTGTGTTCGACAGAGGCCACAACACAGCACCATTGCTAACAACACTCTCGATGATTAGAAAAGCAATAAATCCCAGCTTTCATAGGCTGCCCATGAGCATATTAATATTGTTTTTTATTTTATTTTAAACCCCAATGTCGATAGGCAGGAAGTATACAAGTTAGCGCTAGCTAGTGGTCGGCGATTGTTGAGGACAATCGTCTGATGGCTTGTCTCAGCCGCAGCCTCGCACAGGGCCAAAGCGACTTTCCTCAAAGCCCATCTGATCCTCACTTCAAATTCCAAATCCACTATGTGTTGCTAACAGCTAATTATTTAGACCCATTTCATAGAGGCTAAACCCACGGCGTTGGGCCGGTCATTCAGCATGTGTCGCAGTAATCCACAGATAATACCTCGCTCTGTGGGTGCTTTCATGTTGGCCTCTCTCTGTTCCCATCACAGACTTATGTGTATGAGAAGTGATGTAAAGAGTCTAGTAGTTGTTTTGGTGCAAGTGTATATCACCCCCCCCACACACACACACATACACGCGCGCGCACACACACACTTCATTACTACTGAGTCAGGCCATGAAAAGATTAACTTATTTAGGCCTTTGTTGCCATGGCAATCCAGAACGATTTTGATGATGCTCCTTCTCAGTCTATGAGGTTGCAACGTATCATGGAGCTTGTTACTAAGCAGGCCTGAGAGCTAAAGCACAGATGGCTGACTCCTCTAGCAATGGAGAAGGCTCCCTGTCTATATTTTCAGGCTATGTTTGAGCGTGTGTGTGTGTGTGAGTGTGTGAGTGTGTGTGTGTGTGTGTGTGTGTGTGTGTGTGTGTGGTGGGCAGGTGTGGGGGTGCAGGGGGCACTTTGCATCATTGATTTGAAGGGAGGTATAATGCAGGTGCTGTTCAATGTTAAATAATGAAAAAATCAGCAAAGGTGAATATAAGAGTAGATAAGAGAAGGCCGTGCCAGCGAACACGAGTATAACAAATGAAAGATATGAAAGTCTCAAGGTGGCTGTAACAATGAGAAAAAAACTGAAAGACACGAAAATATCATAAGCAAGTATAAAATCCTTACCTAACTCCTTGTTATAAATAGCACAATTCATTTTCTTTGTTTTGCTTTTCTAAATTTCGTATTTAAACGTGTTTAATATATGCATAATCACGAATACGTACAGCTCCCCGTGCTCATTCTAGAAGAATGTGTGGGTGGATATGGCGCATATGCATCTTCCTCTGTGTCAATGATATGAGACAACAGTGGAAAGTTATCTAGCTAAAATCATCATTTCTTATAAATCATGCAGCCAAACCTGGATATCCTTTTTTATCAAATCAAATATTTCTGAATATTGTATGTTCTCGGATAGTGGGGGCAGAAAAAAATCCCTCCCTGTTTTTTTTTTTGAGTAAACAACATGCTCATTAAGATGCTCATTTTCCCAGCAGGAATACAGAAAAAAAGTAGCACAAAATACACTACTTTTGCAGAAACACTTCCCCTCATACAAAAGGATTTAATTACACTTCAGAATGCGTAACCCTTGCAGCCCAACGGCAGCACATGGAAGCAGCACACACACATACATACGCAGCATGGGGAAAAGTCTGCTCTTGCTAAAACACGACCCCACACACACGCTCGCCGCACGCGAGTACAGCAGTGTTTAACATGCCTGCCGCAGTTGTTCGTACATGTGCCTGAAGATAGTGTCAACCCCGTGGCAGTGCCACCACCCTGCTCCTGTCGGTTGGGCCTGTTCCCCTCAACAGAAATATCTCTCTCACACACACAACTATAGACACACACACACACACACTTCATCAGCCAGGCTTATCCCCTTGATGCCGAAGGACGCGGCAGACAGGTGAGCGTAAACAATTCATCACCACGGTGACACCTCCGCATCTGCCAGTCCCAACATGGTCAGAGGAGCTGTCAGTCACCTCATCTAGTTCTGCTCCCCTCAGCCGGGCTAGAGCACAGCGCAAAGCACTAACAGATGTTCCTTTTTAGGAAAGAGCCCCCATACACTAGCACATGGATGATCAGACAACAGCCATGACTTTGAACCTACGGAAGACAGGTGAATTAGCATGTGTGTGTGATGTAGCTAAAATGCAATGATTTAAACATTGCTGTAAGAAAGGAAAAGGATTATAATTATGTTTAAAAGCAAAAATTTTTAGAAGTGTGGCTATGATAAATTAAATCATGTGTGTAAGGTCCAAAATGTGGTTTTGTTGCAAATTTTCCTGAGATATAAAATCATGTGCTGTTCAAGTAAGGCCTGAGGTTTATATCAGATGTCTTTCTCATACCACTGAGACTGAATAACAGGTGATAAGTGTCAAATCCATATGTGTCTAACTGTCTTATGGGACAGTGACAATATGAAGAGATGTACCAGGAGGCCAACAGCCCCATCCAGACAAGCCTGAGTGCTATCCATCACTCAGTGATGAACGATAACACACAATGACACACGGATGCACGCACTCAAGATACAATTATCTTTACTCCTACACGCACATGCAGCAGTCTACTGACTCATACTCTTGACATGGACATGAACCAAGATTGATGGGGAAATTTTATGGGGAGCTTGATGGGGAAATTCAACCTGGCTTCATGATTGCAGGTTCATAAGAAATTGACTTCTATGAAAAGTTACACATGGCTAAAGGACAAAATTAATTATATAGTTTGTTTCAATCAGACATTAGATCACCAGGTAGGCAGCATTTGCAGAAATGAAGTCCTGCTTTTTCTTTCTTTTTTTTTATTATTTAATTTTATTTAACATTTTATTTGTGCATGCAAATAGCCAAAAATCATTCAGTTATAGAAATTAAATGGATATTACATCTAACTTATTAACTCTCTCTATATATATATATAATTAGTGTGTGTGTGTGTGTGTGTGTGTGTGTGTGTGTGTGTGTGTGTGTGTGTGTGTGTGTGTGTGTGTGTGTGAGTTGCTTGATTTAAACAGCTCAGTTTTTTTTAAATGATGAACTGAAGTCTTGAATTTGCGATTTACATCCAGGGATCAATCTTTTATGTTTTACATTGAGGACATTGCCTTTAAGGCAAATTTTCCCAAACCCTTATAGAGCAATTGTTGTTAACTGCTGCAGTAAATATTCACTTTACTAAAGATATACGCTTAAATGCATCCATCATGTCACAAAACTAACATCAGAGTTAACAGTCAGTCAGTTACATGTACCCGAACGATATGAGTGATAGCGTCCTGAGAACAAACACTCCCAGGGACCCAAATAACAATACTGGTGACCTGGTGAGCCACAAAGCCCATCAGTACCCTTTGTTTCTGCAGGAGGGCCTGCATGACAATCCCAGGCTGACGGACAGCACAGGGGGCCGAAGGACCTGGGACAGGAGCACATTGTTCCGCTCCCCGTGTGCAAGGTGCACCTCCTTCCACTCTGACAGGAAACACAGGCTTGGTTAAGAATAAGCTGGGCAGGCCAGAGGCTTTCTGAGCTAAATTACATGTAGAAAGAAGACCTCCTTTGAGCAGTAGAGCTTACCTGTTGTAGTGAGGGGGTGTTGAGTGGAGGAAATAGAGAGAGATAGAAAGAGTGGCTGTTTGAATTAACGTGCCATTTTCATACACTTTAAAAGGTAATAATTATGTGAGCAGCTGGAAACTTTTGGGGCTAGAATTAAAAGCTAAAAGCATAGTTCCGGTTTGATTTTTGTTTGTCCTGTTATGAATGCCCATCAGCTGGGCACCATTTTTTTTTTTTTATCTTTTTTGGAGGTTTGGGGTGTGTTTTTTCTCCCTGCAATTGCTGGGTTGCTGGGGGACTTTTTCTTTTAGTGATTTTTCTATCGCTCTTTTTCTCTTATCTAACACATACAAATTGAAGCAAAACCAAATGCATGTAAATGTTGTGACATACTGAAGAGGCCTGTGAGTAAACAGAGCTAGGTGAGAATTGTGAAGGGTAGGGTAAAATCCCCTCAGGTGGCAGGGGTAAATATACCCCCACTCTCCATTTGAGACTTGCCATGTTTCAGCAGGCTCGATAAAAGAGTGATTGCACATATGAGAAAGGAGGATCTGGTTGGATGGTGAGAGTCTGATTATTACTGTAAAAGCCAGAGATAACAAGGTAACAGCAATGGGCAGACACACAATACAGCCTCTATTACCTGGATGCTAGCTGTTATTTGCAGCCACTATATGTCTTTCCCCTTGCCTTTCCTTGAGGACAATGGATGAAAATAGGCTTTGTTCCATGTGCTGAACAGTGGCTATGAGGATTTCTGTGGCTAAGTAGGTGAGGACTTCACTTGAGGCTAGACCTGCCTGACCAGCTGGGAGAGTCAAGGCCAAGCTCACTTACAGGCCAGGCTGCAGGCCAGCATCTGTAGTTTTCACTGTTGAGAATCTCTCTCTCTCTCTCTCTCTTAAACTCCTGTCCATTTTTAAATATACACACAACAGCAACACGCCAATGGCTAAGTCTAAAATCACACCTCACCAAACACAGACACTAAAGTGGTCATTCAACTTATGTGTCTAAACTGTAACACACCCTCTTACATTACCACACATAAGCTCAGATATTTTATAAATATAAAAAAACACACAAAACAAACTGGCTCCAACTGTCTCTCAGGTACTTGCTCCCTTTATTAACCACTGACCTTGCGATTTTCCATTCAGACATACTTTCCATGGCATTAACACTTAAAATCCGCTTTCAAATCACACACCTCAGCCAGCTTTTCATACAGCACTAAGCTGTTTCTTCAGGAATGTGTACCAAAATTAGCCACGCTAATTAATAAAACGACAAGAATGCAGCGTTAATGACTTCGACATCCATCAGCTTAAGAATGTTCCACGTTTTCTTTTATTTAAAGAATAACACGAATTACACACGCAGCATGGTCCACTACTGGCTTTAGCCAGTGATGTGTTCTACATAGTAAGACCGATATAGCTCCATCAAACATGTCATATGTAATAGTTATAAAGTTGAATCAATCAGTGCTGACGGCAAATTAATCCAAGGTAGTGGCACAAAGTCCACACAATGGGCTAGTTTAAATTTATTTAGCACAGCAACAAAAAAGCTATGGCTTGGGTGTGTTCATGTGTGTAGTTTTTAGATGAAAATTTTTTATGGATATTTCTGATATCCCACGGACCCTGTCTCACTATGATGCTGCCTAGGTACAAGAAACACTGGTTATGCTTTTGGCTTTATCTGAGCTGTAGAAATCTTTGGATTGTTAGGATTGATGTACAAACCGGATTCCAAAAAAGTTGGGACACTAAACAAATTGTGAATAAAAACTGAATGCAATATTTTGAATGCAATAGAAATGTCAATATTTTATTCAGAATAGAACATAGATGACAGATCAAAAGTTTAATCCGAGAAAATGTATCATTTTAAAGGAAAAATATGTTGATTCCAAATTTCACGGTGTCAACAAATCCCAAAAAAGTTGGGACAAGGCCATTTTCACCACTGTGTGGCATCTCCCCTTCTTCTTACAACACTCAACAGACGTCTGGGGACCGAGGAGACCAGTTTCTCAAGTTTAGAAATAGGAATGCTCTCCCATTCTTGTCTAATACAGGCCTCTAACTGTTCAATCGTCTTGGGCTTTCTTTGTCGCACCTTCCTCTTTATGATGCGCCAAATGTTCTCTATAGGGGAAAGATCTGGATTGCAGACTGGCCATTTCAGTACCCGGATCCTTCTCCTACGCAGCCATGATGATGTGATTGATGCAGAATGTGGTCTGGCATTATCTTGTTGAAAAATGCAGGGTCTTCCCTGAAAGAGATGACTAGATGTTGTTCTAGAAGCTGAATATATTTTTCTGCATTGATGGCGCCTTTCCAGACATGCAAGCTGCCCATGCCACACGCACTCATGCAACCCCATACCATCAGAGATGCAGGTTTCTGAACTGAGCGTTGATAACAACTTGGGTTGTCCTTGTCCTCTTTGGTCCGGATGACATGGCGTCCCACATTTCCAACAAGAACTTTGAATCGTGACTCGTCTGACCACAGAACAGTCTTCCATTTTGCCACACTCCATTTTAAATGATCCCTGGCCCAATGAAAACGCCTGTGCTTGTGGATCTTGCTTAGAAATGGCTTCTTCTTTGCACTGTAGAGTTTCAGCTGGCAACGGCGGATGGCACGGTGGATTGTGTTCACTGACAATGGTTTCTGGAAGTATTCCTGAGCCCATTCTGTGATTTCCTTTACAGTAGCATTCCTGTTTGTGGTGCAGTGTCGTTTAAGGGCCCGAAGATCACGGGCATCCAGTATGGTTTTACGCCCTTGACCCTTACGCACAGAGATTGTTCCAGATTCTCTGAATCTTCGGATGAAATTATGCACAGTTGATGATGATAACTGCAAAGTCTTTGCAATTTTTCGCTGGGTAACACCTTTCTGATATTGCTCCTCTATCTTTCTGCGCAACATTGTGGGAATTGGTGATCCTCTACCCATCTTGGCTTCTGAGAGACACTGCCACTCTGAGAAGCTCTTTTTATACCCAATCATGTTGCCAATTAACCTAATTACTGTTAATTGGTCTTCCAGCTCTTCGTTATGCTCAAATTTACTTTTTCCAGCCTCTTATTGCTACTTGTCCCAGTTGACACCGTGAAATTTGGAATCAACATATTTTTCCTTTAAAACGATACATTTTCTCAGTTTAATCTTTTGATCTGTCATCTATGTTCTATTCTGAATAAAATATTGACATTTGCCATCTCCACATCATTGCATTCAGTTTTTATTCACAATTTGTTTAGTGTCCCAACTTTTTTGGAATCCGGTTTGTACAAATGTAGTTTGTAGTTTGTTGTATGGTGACACATCTCTCATGGTCTATATTGCTTAATCCTGCATACAGAGTCGCAGGGGGCCTGGAGCCTATCCCAGGAGACTTAGGGCACAAGATGGGGTACACCCTGGATGGGGTACAAATCAACTGTGGAGGAAATGCACATAAACACACTCACACAGGCAATTTGGGATGGCCATTTTGCCTAATCTGCATGTCTTTGGACTGTGGGAGGAAACCGGAGTACCCGAGGGAACCCAACGAGCACAGGGAGAACATGCAAACCCCATGCACACGAAGGCAGGAATCAAACCTGACCAGAAATCGAACCTAACAGGTGATAACTGGAGGTACAACTGGAGGTGACTGTACTAACCACTACACCACTATGCCACCTGTGTGAGAAAGTTTTTTTTTTTCAGAAAAAAAGGATAAATTGTTTATTAATTCATCAGTAAATGTTTTATCTCTTTCCTGCAGATTTTAAAGCCTACTGATAAACATGATGAGCCATGCCATGATCAGCAACACACATCTCTGTAGCTATTATACAAGAGATGTTTAAAGCCAAACCAGGACTTGAAATTTCTTGTGAATGAAGGCAAAAAACGTCATGACATTTAAAGAAGACCATAAGCACAATACGTTGATGAGATGCTTAGCTGCAGTAAAATATATGAATAAGGCAAACTTTGTAAAGAAGACCGTACGTCTGTGACTGACAATCCTGGCCAAGGTAGCTTAGAGCCCACTGCAATCGTTCCCATGAACATTCTACAAGTGGAACTTGCAGAGGAGCCACATCTGTATGATCTGCACACAATCATTCACCAGCATCACTTACACATTGCAGGAACTGGCCTGGGAGTTATTGCCACATCAACCAACAGTCCTATCCTCGATCCAAGCTATTTACAAATATGCATTGTTGAAGGAGTTAAGGGGAGCCCAGCGTTTTAGACATAAACCAGGCAGTCCGATCATGTGAAAACATTCCACCTTGATGGTATCCAAACACTAGCGAAACACTGGGATAAGTGCATTTGTGTAGTAGGGGCTTATATGGAGAAATAAAGGAGGTTTTTGCATTCATATCTGTCTTGTGTTATTCTGCACAATCAAAAGTCCCAGTTCGATTTGAACACCGCTTGTATATTTTCTCAGTACTTTTGTCTGAGTGTTTCCCCTGCTGTATACTCTAAAAAAGCACAAAGCAAAATGTGACTAAACTGTTCAAATTTATGAAAACTAGTGCAGTGCAGCAGGTGGAGATCATCACAGCATTGATCCAGCCTCAGCATGGGATAGAAGTACAACCCTTTTTAATCAGAATGGGCCAATAGTCTCTGGCTACGCATAGGTCCCTTTCAGATAAAACTGTCTTACAGCACAACTGGCTGAGATGAGGGTGAAAGAGAGACAGGCCTGAGGGCACTGGCACAGAGCAGAACCAGTGCTGGATCTCAAAGAACTCATTATTCCCTACCTGCTGCACCTCTACTGAGGCAGTCTGAATTCAAATTTATATAGAGCAGGTCCCAGGGCCACAAGCACGCAGAGGGCTTGTTTATAAAGGCACACAGTTTGATATTGCTGGTTCCTCGCCAAGGCTCTGAGCTGTTGACCATTTATTTAATTATTATGGACAAAGCTAATTGTTCTCACTATACCTTTGATGACCCCTTCGATTCTTTTCCCCCCTTTTCCCCTCCATGTGTGCAAATGAAGTTTTCACCCAGGCAATCACACCTTTAATTAAATTAAAACAAAGGTGCCAAAGCTGTTGATTTTCAATGTGGAGGGGGGGACCGAGTGGTTAGGGGGCAGAATACAATGAATATCAATGCATGATGAGTGACTGAACTCCCCAGCTGTCAGCCAAATGAATGTGAATATTCAGTTCTTTCCCCTCCACTTAACTTCCATTTAGCTCTGATAACATTTTATTAGCTTTTCCCTCGGCACTGCTAAATGATAAGTGATCCAGAGAAAAACAGCGCTTCCTTCATGTTTATTCCACAAATGGATTCATTCCTCTTTGTCCCTTTCCCCCCTGTTCTCAGGGAATTTTTTGTCACAGTGTCACAACCTCACACGTATCATTTGGGTATGTATGTGCATGATGCATTTGAGATATTTTGATATTAATGAATCATGTCCATATTAGAAAAGGTGGATTTTAATACAATATTGTAAGAATGAATCCATCAAGTAACTGTTTTTGCAATATAAGCCATTTTCTTCTGCTCCAGTACACCAACGTCAACATATCCTCATCATGTCAAGACAGATTGGTGCGTTAGCCAAGAGCTTCAATCGCTGTTCTCCCTGCCCCATTCCACATATTGATTTTGAAGAAAACAGCTTTCTAATCCAAATAAACAACATGTCAGCAAGCCACTCAAGTTAACTGAAATATTAGCACAGCATGATGCACTAGCCGTACAAGCCTAGGTTCCCCCAGTGCTCCTGGCCTGGTCAGAGATGAGATAGGTGGACTACTGCCTACACAAAAATAGGATAGCATAAACTTGTGATCCAAAACAGACAGGAAAATAAAAAACTTAATTAATCAAAACTACATTAAAGCCATAATTTAACAGATGCCTCATCATTACCTATGAACACTCAATTGCACATTGCATGGCAACCCTTTTGATCAAGTGGTGTTTGTGTTGAGAGTGCAGCCTTTTTCTTTCATTACTGCCAACATTATCAAAAAGTCTATTGTGACCCCTGGATGATCCCAGGTCAGGGTCAGGCACAGTGCGGAGTTAGGAGTAAGGTTTTTTTTTTTTTTGGGGCGGGGGGGGGGGGGGGGGGGGGGATGTCAGCTCAGGGGCCATCTCCATTGCCCAGCATGGCACAGGGCAAGCAAGGCTCGGCACAGCGTGGTCAGCAGGGTGGCCGCGCCACTCTTAAGGTCATGCTAATTGCCACACTCCACCACCGAGCCGGCACTTAACGCTGTGGCCCTCTCTCAGAGCAAGGTGCAGGTGTTAGTGCCCTTTAAACCTTTAATTAAATATCACTGCAAAAGGTTAATACAGGAAGCAGGGTGTTCTAGCCCACTATTGAAGCATCACTGCAAAACTCCACTGCAATAAGAAAGCCTGGGACAGAGAATAAAAAAGTGGAAGACATTTTATCAGGCAACCATCGTAGGTAGTGTATTACACTGTATGTCATATAATAGTCATAATATTGCTGTTCATGGAAAGATATGTCTCTGTTGCTGTCCTAATATGAGAGATGGAGCCCAGAATAATACCTGCTTTTCTTTTTATTTCAGGTTATGGTTAACATTATATATCATAAAGCTTGTCATCTGCCAATGCCACAAATATGTTTTATGTGATTTTTAGGACAATATACTTTTTTATAATGAAAAAACCCACACAGTTTACTGATAAAATACAACTTAGATAAAAGTAGTAATTTGTTGTCTAATATACGATACATTTGAACAAGCTATTTAGCAGAAACATGGCAATTATGCACATATAAATCTGAATATATCATAATAGAGCATTAAAAAAAACATGATTACATCCTTAACCAACTTAACTGTCTTGAAGCAGAGCTTTTTGCACTGGAAATATTTTGAAATTCTAGGAAAATAGGTTCCAGGCCCAAATCAGAGCTGCGATTTAAGACTTGGTAAATATTTTCCAGAGGATTTTTACAGTGTCTCTTTTACTGCATGGTGACTGGAGCACAGCTGGGAAAAAGGAGTACATATGATTGGTGTGACACTGGGTTCCAGCAGACAATTAACATAAATGACCCTAATTAACATCCGGGCAGTGTCAAGATTTCTTCAAGCAATGCAGAATTGCCAAAGGAACAGATTTGGTTTGCTTAAGTCTTCTGCCTACATTGCCAAATATTGAATCCAGCCCAAGGGAGGTCAGTTCGTATACTCCTTATTTCACAGATGGATCTCACACTCTACAAAAGAATTTATTTACAGAGTAATTGCCCTATTATAACAACAACAACAAAAATAAATCAGGAACTTTGTGTAATTAATGTATTATTAATATATATTTAAATTTATATAATTTAATATCCATTACATTCAATATAATGGACCCTAAATACAGGATAAAGTGGTATAGAAGATGAATGAATGAATGAATGAATAATGGCAGATTTTCTAAATCTCTTCACATTTTAGCAAACGAAGAAGTATTTTCCTCAATGTCTAGTCATTTTTTTCTCACAGGATAATATTTTCATTGCTCCAATACAGACATCTTATTTCAACACATTTAATATTCATCAAGAGTCTGGAAGCCTCAGCCACAGCCAAATTTTCATACCATATTTTAGCAAGACAGAATAATCTCAGTTAACACAAGAGCAGGTCCTCTCTCCCTCTCTCTCACATGCGCTGTGTTGCCCCCTGCTGAGGTTTTGTTGTTTCCTGTTTTGTTAAATAATTAATTCTTCCCTGCTATTCCCCCACAATCTATAGTCAGCCATATGCAAAAGCCAGAGCAGGAGTCCTATAATCTATTAGATTTAATACAGTGGTCCACATGATGTGGTGAACAAATGCGCACTAAAAAGGATTGTACATATACTTATACATATTAAATTAAATATATATATATAATTTTGTTAAAACTCAGAATTTAACCTTGACAATTAAAGTTCATCTGACTTTTAAAAAAATAGCTGATATTAATGATTTTTTTCAGTTTTGTATACTGATAAGCTGCTGACGTGTCATTGTTGTCAATGTTGATAGTTCATGTGTTTGGGGTGAATATTATTAATTCAATTTAAATAGTTTTTGTTGAGGTTGCAATCAGTTACAGAATTTTTTTTTTAATTTCTTCACATTTTTTGCTCTCTTCTTTTGCCTCTGGTCGCAGAAGAACTTTTGTGGCTTTTATGTTCTGAACTTGAGAAGCCAAACCATTAATTTCCCCTCACTATCTAGCTCCCTGTTCGACTACTATCTCTTAGCTCCTCTTGCTCTGTTGTTTTCTCTTTTTGAGACTGTGTTTGCCTTCTTTCTTCCCTTCTCGCTTTTTCCCTCTCTCTGAGCTAGTGCAGGGGATGAGCTGCTACCCCGTGGTGAGGGCTGAATCTAGGGGCCACCTGCAGCAGCCACCACCAGCTCAGCCAAATGCCGCCGGCCTTCTTTGATATGAGCTCAGGCTGCCTTTACGCCCGCACACCCGCCTCACAGACCAACAGCTAATGTGGGATATCAAACGGCTGTCGCCTGGTCTGTCTCACCCACTTTTTTTGTCTCTTCTTCTTTTTTTGGTCCTCTCCCTCCATCTCCCTTTTTTTCTGGGGCTTTGCTTTCGGGCTGTGGTTTTTTCTATGCTGCAGCTAAGCACAGGGCCTTTCATAGGCACAGCTTGGGCTCCATGACCCAGGCGGCTGCCGCCATAGTCCTCCAGCTTATTTAGCAGGAGCTCAGCCAAAAAGTACCAGCCACTGGCAGCCATTTTTGTTGTCACCTGAGAGCAGACGAGGGAAATGTGAAACAGGCACACACACCAGAAACACACAGGATCCCACCAAAATGCATGTTTTTTTGTTTTTTTTACCAAATAAAAAACAAAATGAGAAATGTGAGTTCGGGATAATGGATAAACTGAAAAGAAAGAATAAATATGTTTATGATATATTAGTGGCATAGTGCTATTCTTCTGCTGCTACACCAAAATACCAAACAGGTATCTACATTAATAGCAGGAAGATAGTATTCAAGCATTTATATCAGTATATAAATCTGCAAGCAAAACATATTAATGCTGTTTATTTTGCATGCCTAAGATAAGCGATTTAATAAAGAAGGTGGTGTGTTCCCAGTTGCCCACCTGCGAGGCAACTGCTCTTTAAATTAATTTGATAAAATAAGTTCAGTGAACATCTTTACACATCATTACGTCAAAACCAGGCAGATATTCAGTCATAGTTCATAAAACCTTAAGATCAATTAATTTGACTAAGGAAAAAAAATTAACTTATGGGATGGCTCTACATTTTTATTCTCACTAATTCACTCACTCCCTATAATGCTTATCCTGTTTAGGGTTACAGGTGGCCTGGAGTCTATCCCAGGTGACTCAGGGCACTAGGTGGTGTACACTCTGAACAGGGTGCCAATCCATCACAGGACACACTCACTCACAAAACTCACACACTCATTCACACACAACAGGCAATTTGGAAATGCCAATTAGCCTAATCTGCATGTCTTTGGACTGTGGGAGGAAATCAGAGTGCTTGAAGTAAAATCCATCAAGCACAGGGAGAACATGCAAACTCCACGCACACAGACCTGAGGCTGGCATCGAACCCCCATCAAAGCCTGGAGGTGCGAGGCCACATGTCTAACCACTACACCACTGTGCCGTCTATATATTTATTGCAAAGTCTTATTTAGTAATTAAAATGTATCAAAGGCTAAAGAAAATAATAAAAAAAAAATCAATAAAGCATGATGAGATTATAAACTGCTTTCCACTTTTAATGTTATGTTCAAAAGATTAGCAAGGGGGAGAAAACAATTATCATTGTGGTGACAATGTGCAAATTTGTGAGCAGCCAATTTGTTCATTGACACAACACACATACACACTAAGAAATAAACAATTGCTTAAACAAGTGCTGTGTATACAAACACCTACTTATAAAACCCGGCACACTGATGAACACACACAAACAGAGACACCTATCTCACACCTCGAGAACATGTGGTGATAAAACTAGAGCTAATTAAGTGACAGACAATTGAACTCAAGGGAGAAATTCCTGGGAATTACTATCAACAACTGGATCAACGTGGCAGGGAAGACAAGGTGTTTATTAGCCAGTTGTTCAGCACTTTGCACAGAGGTGCTAAAATGACTTACAACCTCCACTTTCTCCACCTTTACGGAGAGGTGGCATGCTTTAAGTGGTGCACAACACATTCCATAGGGGTGTCCTAAAGATCAACCTTTTGAAAGCTTAATAAAGAGTTAATTGAAAGCAACAAAGAGAGCCTTGGTTAAACATACATGACTTATAAACATACAATTTACCTGGCAGTGTTCATATAGTTTAGAACTATATGGTAATTTGACTTCAATCCAGAAAGGTAAAAAAAAATGTGTTTGCAGCTTTGAGATTCAAAAAACTTTATTAATCCCAGAGGGAAATTGCTTTAATTGTGATAGCAGAAGTGAGCAGCATCCATGCTGGAATCTACTGTCTGTATTTTTTTAACTGTCTGTTAAAAAAAAAACAATGAATCTATTATTAACCTACATAGTCTCTTTTACCTTAAGACATAGGAACAATAACAGTACTGAACCAACCCCACTGACATCCATTATCTTAAAGAGGGGAAAGCTTTATCTCCATAAGTAATATGGGATTTTTCAGAATCACATATTATAGCAAAAGCATGCAAAAAGCAGTGTTAAGATTCAATTATTTGTCACATGTACTATACAGCATATTGAATTTTTTTTTTTCTTATAGATATGGCCCTGCCTTAAGAGCCCTGCTCAACTTAGCAGTGCTGGGGCTTGAACCTCCGACCTTCCAATCAGCATGGATACCCACAGCCTTAACCAATTGAGCCACCCCTTTTTTGTTAGGTACATGAAACAAAAATATATATAAACACACACACAAATGTGATCGCTATAGACTTGTAAATATCTTCCAGAATCTGTTTTAAAACCCCTTTTCCTTAATCAATTAAAGGTGCAAATGTAAAAAATGTGTTAAATCCTGTTTTAGAAATGTCATTTAAACACAATGCAAATTGATTCCTACAAATTGAATACTATACATTTCCAGACACCCAGGAATCACAATGGCTATGAGTCAATAGGTTGACCCTTAAATAACATGAAGTAAGTGTACAACTCAGTGCATACTTTCCATGTAATTTGCACAAGTACACCAGAAATGTCTTACATTATACACGACAATGGTGAAGCCCTTTAAGAAAGAAGTCTAGCGCTCATTTCAGATTTCTCCCTTCAGTAGGATGTGCTGCTTGAAATGGACGATGAATGACAATAGACACATCTGCATCATAAATGATGGTGGATGTCCTGATAACATCGAGGCACATTGTCTGCATGCTGTACACCTATGTCTGAATGTAGAGTCTATTGTAAAAATTCCTCCAAAAGTATCTGTGAAGTACCCTAAAGAATCCCACTAAGTGCCTATTACTTGGACATAGTGGGTAAGTTCCTGGTCAAATGTATTCTTTTGTAAAGTTAATGTACCACACATTCATGACTAGAGCTCAGAGAGTACTTTGGCTGGACACATTTCCTGTTTCTTATCATCAGTGGCTATTCAAACTCTACTTTATGATGAAAGAATAGACGAAAGCCACGTTACCATACGCATGATATCTCAAAACATCTGTTTTCTTTACAGTCAAGGGTCAACTCTTAAAGATCTTTTTTTTTTTTTTTTTACTTCTGATGATTTTGCCATTTAGATTTCCACATTTAAGTTGTTTCATAATTATCTCCTTTTTGTAAAAAGTTTATCATCTGACACGATTTTCTCACAACCACAATACTATAACTTTCAGTCTCCAATCATCGTTAAGTGCTTCCTGTCCTTGGCTTGTAAAAACATGGTTTGCATTTTTGCTAATAAGAGCCAAATGAAGGAGGCTGAAAATGTTGGGAGGGGAAAAAAGCACAATGAAGTTTTAAGCACCTACATTTTTTCCCAAGGTCTGTAAAGGTTAAACTCAAGTGACTGGTAACAATTCCATTATGTGGTGAGTCCCTCATTGGCCTCCAGAAGCGTGCATGTAAAACTGTAGAGGAGTCCTCTCCTGGGAGACCCCTGTGCACAGCAGGTTAACCTGTCAGTGCTTTTTTAAGGCCTGATTGCTGAGCCCCCTGTAGTTTGAGGTAAACTGACAATTTTCCATCAGCAGGGAAGGTGGCTTTATTAGTGGTGTGGGGGGAGTAAATTCAAGCGCACAGGGCATTGTTCCCTCCGATGACGGATTAACATATGTGAGGTCCAATCAATTAGCTCAGTGCTGAGACAAAACCAGGGTGGCTAATGAACAGGTCTTCTCCAAACAAAACAGGGAGTGTAGTTTCCATGAAGAGCAAAGCATTTTAAAAATAGACGTGTGTGTGTGTGTGTGTGTGCGCGTGCGTGCGTGCGTGTGTGTGCTTGACAGCCCATACCCCAGAAGTCAGGTACTATTTGAGGTATTGATTGCCTGAGAGTTCTTCCTCCTGTGGCTGGCAGGAACCAACAGTTATGAAATCACCTATACAGTAAGCACTAGGCAAAGAAGTAAGCTGCAGAAAATAGCACTGTTTCTTTACTGCAATTGCACAAGCATCAGTTTGCTCTTTTTCCTCAAATGGCAAATCAATATGTTGCTCAGCTACACATAAACACAAACTTGAAGTATGTGCATCTGTTCTTATGTGAGTATACTGTAAGGAAGGAAAAGTTACTCTTTTCAAGATTCTTTTGACCTTTTTTTTCTCCCTTTTCAAATTATGATTGTGCTGTATCCTGAATGCTTTTTACATTTCAAGTAATGACGCATTTTATGTGCATGTGGGTAGCAAAATGTCAAGTTTAAAAATTATAACTAAACCTAAAGGAAACTCGACAAAGTGATCACAAGGACCATGGATAATCACAAGGACCATGGATAATCACAAGGACCATGGATAATAAGCCACTAAAATGTGATTTAAAATGTAATAGAATGTTGAGCATCTGAAATGATTTTTATGCTGGTCTAGGTAAAAATGCAATGTTGCTTTCTTTTTTTTTTTTAAGTGAGTGGATGTCATGACATTACCAGACCTAGAGGTCAGACTCATTTGACTGACAAGCCGTCAAAAAAATGGAAAATAAAATAATTAGCCTAGATTTTTTTTTAAATACGTAATGTACATAGAGCATCGTCTTTTGGTTGATATGCACATGAATACATCAAGGTACCCAGTTGCTGGTGACACAGACGGATGTGGCTGATATGTATGCTTTTTAGACAAATTTTTAATAGGCAATTTCCATGTTCAGATTTGAACTGAAAATGGTTGTCAGCGTAGATTTGAGCAAGTCTCCTTAATGTGATTATAAACTGAAATAAATCAGAAACATCAAACAAAAATCAGGACAATAATTAGCTATATTTGTATTCATCAAATCCAAGGCAACACACATATGTGCCGAATGGCTTGAAACCCCTTACAGTGATCAGACAGTGTATAGCAAGAATGAATAATTTAGACATTTAAAACACACATATACACACAGAATTAAGGCACAGCCTGACCTTAATAAGGGGATGCTGCTAGTGAAGACTAACATGGAGTCTGGGGTTGGATTCCAAGCAGCATGGAGCCATTTAATCCAGCCCTTGATTAACTCATCGTCTGTCCACTTGTCCTACAGACATGTGCTGACATGTCATAATCATCATAATTCTCATCAGCCTCCAAGCTCGCTCCCTGGCTTCTTGATTAGGGCCCAATTCCCAGAAGGGCCTTGCTTAACACTTAATAATTCCTCTCAGCTACACACCAGTGTACCATGGGCCCTTCAATTAAACATAGGATGTCTAACATGCACACTTACTCTGGATGAACTTGAACTCAAACTCAAAATCACTACAACACTAGAACAATTGTTGTCCATGCAGTTATTGAAATGTCACTTCTATATACTCCCAGAAAAGAAATTATATATAGGGTATACTGACTGAGCCATGTCTGAAAGGAGAATGTACACACCACAAAACTGGACAATTAAAAAAAACATTTCTACAAATGTCTGAATTCTGTTCCACTGTTAAAATTATTTCCTCCATCTTGCTTCCTTGATTAAGTCATATGTAAGGACTGGTATTCCTTTCAGGCGATTCTCTTTCCCCTGTGCTTTATCACCAAAATCTGTTAACTGTGTTTCCTATTCATTTCCCAACAGAGTAGGAGAAGAGGCCTTGTATGGGTGTCCAAGTCTGGCCAAACACTCACCAGAGACCACTGTGACCCATACTTCCTGCACGAGGCCAGCAAGGTGGGAAATAAGCACACTCATTTCCCCTGGACACAGATACTGTTTGCTTATCAACACTACTCTTAAGAGTCATGTCTCCGTGATGTGACAGTCAAGAGACAGCACACACATTTACCCGTGCACGTGCTGGACTCTTCAGGGCTGCAGTTTATTCATGTGCATGCTCCAAACAAGTGGCAGCAATAAACCCTACCTTGAATGATGCGCTGCTGATACTGGGTAGGAGTTTGTATCCTTTTCACAGTCTTGTCTGTATTTTTTTTTTCAATCAAGGAATAGATTTCAAGATATTTAAAATTTTCTTGCTAAGGTCTGGTTATAGTGGAAATAAAAAGATTGAAGTATTACATAACATGCCAAAGATGAACAGGGAGACTCTTTTTTAATTTGGAATGTTTTAATAAACGTAATAAAAGTATGTAATAATTAAAAAAAAAACTTAAAGCTGATTGCAAAGGCTGTTGCTGACTTAAACTAGACTGGTTTTATTAATATTAATAAATTAATTGTATTATATTTTATAATATTTATATTGTAAAATAATTAATATTGATTGCTTCACTAATGGTGTAATATAACTGAGTACTGGCCCTACACATGCCCAATTCTTCAGCAAACAATTCAAAAGACTACTAAATTGTCACACCTTCGGTCTTGCCAGACCTGCATTCATTGCATGCTTACTTATAGCTGGCAATCTTAGTATTTCATATAGATTATTTTTATTTACTTTTTTTTTTTAATCACCGTAGTTCTCATTTAACATTTCCCTCACTTTTATGACACTAGAAATTTGCTATGCTTCATTTACGATAATAAACCTCTGAAACTTTAAACACTGTATATAAGTAAGGGATTTGCTTCAGATTACAGAAACAAATAGTAAGAATTAGGATCCTTGTGGATTTGATGTGTTAAGCAATTTTCACCAAACTCAGCTGTTGATTCTGTAAAAGATTTAGTAATTATCATCATTTTCACTTTGTCTCACAAATAATATGTCCCAATAGCAGCATCTCATTTGAGCTGAGGTCATGAGGGAATCCTCACACATTGCAGAACTGTCAACAAATACAATCTGACCCGCTCATTCTAATCACAATCACCCTGATCATTCACTCAAAGTTCCTGGTGCTGTTGTTCTCCAAATTGACATGTGTCAGGTGTTACTTGACTAGCCACTGATGAGCTCACTGACCGTGAGTGCATAGACTGTCAAGGGAATCCAGGCATCCAGCATGGACATTAGGCATTCAAAGTCAATCAAATTAGCTCCTTCCAGCGCAGCAATGACCTCCTCTTCAAACCGATTGCTTTGCACTGGCAAAATTGATGGGTGATCTAAAATGTACTCCACAGAGTGTAACATACGTTGAGGTATAGTTTAGAAATGAACAATTTTATAGCATGTCATAATATGATCTTTTCTTATAGTAATTCTTATAGTAGTGCCTTCAGTATTATTTTGAAGGAATGAGTATCATATTGAACTAATATTTTCATGAGACAAAGATGTTTTTGTTGTATTATGAGAGCTCTGCAGGCAATGGGCCTCCTCTTGAGAAGACCAGAGAGCAAAAATAAAAAAAATTAGGATCAGTTCTACAACTTTGAACAGGAATCCATTTTGCACAGACTGCTACTGTTTTGATGTTCATCTTCAACTATTTTTGGCTGTTTAAATAACCTGTGGATTGCCACTTATGAACTCTTGATGTGGGTAAAGTCAAAAAGTTGTAAGACATTAGATATTCACAGGGATATCGAACCAAATCCTTAGTGTAAAGCAGCTTTCAATCCACTGGGATTCTTCCATTTGCTTTTGAGATTTTGTTAAAGATGGTGAAGGGAAAAAGTAAACAGCACACAGCTGGGAAGAGGTTTGAACGTGAGAGGCCAGGGAGGAGGTGAAAACCCTCCTTCTTATCATGAAGACAGTCATCAACATTCTTTTCTCTGAACTCATTTAAATCTTGCTGAATTGCTGGTCTTTTTGTACTTTTAACTATAGCTTAAACAAAGATCAGCTACATGTGCAAAGAATATGATATGCATATTAAAAGTTGAGTTTATATAACTATCAAAAAGTTTTTTTTTCTACAACATTTGGTGCTGAACAGCAACTTCAGTGGCTATATGGGGAGGCAATGGTACCAGTAAAGCCCTAAAGACAATTTTTAAAAAATTAAACATTAATTCTACATTTTCTCTACATGCTTATCATAAACCTGTAATGGTATTGGAGAAACCCATTTGAGTCCCATTTGCTTTGGAAAACCAGATTTATGAGAATAGCCAACTGACCCTCTTAAAAGCAATAATGAGCAAATTTGGAATGAAAATGATCTCTTGGAGAAAGAAAGTGCTGGTGATATAACCCAGGGCAAATTTAATGGCAGATTCATTAACAAAAATAATGTTGAAGAACAGAAAAGGGCTCGTTCCTTTCTGTTATTAGGACCTTGTAAACAGAACTGTAAGAGCATCCTTAGGCCCCATGCTTCCCTGAGGCAGAAGGCTGCAGTGTTTAAGGATCAAAGAGATGAGGTGTATTGGTGGTGTGACTCTGGGTTTATAGGTGTAGGGAAATTGAAAATTTCCTTAATCTTTTCTGGCCTACTTTTTAAAAAGTAGGACAAAGTATCATAATGTTCCCTTACACGGCTAATCCACAAGTTGAGATTTTCCACCATAATGAAAATTATTAAATGCTCCATATAGAATATTTATAGAAAATATTTAGTGAATTATCTTTTATGCTAAATGGGCTGTCTAGCTAAATTACCATTGTAGTGTGATCATTTTTATGTGATAAAAGGAACAGATGACTTTACGAATAAAAATTATTGTGATCCACTAATTTTGGGATTCTGTTTAGCATTTAACACACTGTAGATAGGCTATGATATGCACTATGAAATAATTTTCATGTAGAGCTTTTTCAAGGTAATCATGTAAAAAAAGTAAACAAACTTGACAAGTGTTCTATGACTAAAAATATACAAATAACATGGTTTATATTGTACTTGTCCTGATTGACAGCCACAAATCCTGCTTTTAGAACACTCATGTAAATTTAGCCTGTAAAAGAAAGAGTGCTTCACATTGGAAGTTAATTCCATGCCATGCGTATGGCATGTTTATGGGTGTTGCCAGTACCCGCTTCCTTAAGGAGTTTCATTCCCAGTTGCTCACAAAAAGCGAACTAAGCTTTGAAGGAAAGGCAGCAGTAACCTATTCCCCACATCATGAAAGTCACCTGAGTGCCACAGGAAACCCAACTATATATAATCTTCCACAGAACCACAACAGAGTGAGATATGGCTTGAGGAAAGCCTAATTCAGAATAAAAGAGGTGGGGGAGGGGGAGGAGCTTAGGTGTCACTAATACATTAAAAAGCCTACCTGGTTAAGTTCTTGTTTTGAATGACCAACTGCTACACATTCAAGGCATCTTGGTGATAGTTATGACTGTCTCCTACAGATCTCTCTTTTTGTGTAAAATCATATGCCACAGTGTCCAAGGAAGAAAGTGGACTAGATAAACTCACTAAATTAACTCAAAAGGCGAATATTCTTAAATTCTTAAATTTAAATCCTTAAAAAAGTGATAATAGCCTGTTACATGTCTGAATATAATTAGTAATTCAAGAGTGGGGCAGAAACTGGGAAATGAGGAAAGGGGAAAAGTCACTTAAAGTGAAAATTTATCAAATAAAAGTAATGAATAAGTAAAGTTATTGCTGATCCATAATCACAAAGGTAAATCTTATAAAGAAAGAAAGAAAGAAAGAAAGAAAGAAAGATGAACAAAAAAAGTTTAATCAAAATCAGTTCAGATAACTCATTAATTAGAAATAGAATAGAATAGAATAGAATAGAACATATAAGAGAACTTCAGGTATAGATAGATAGATAGATAGATAGATAGATAGATAGATAGATAGATAGATAGATAGATAGATAGATAGATAGATAGATAGATAGATAGATAGATAGATAGCAAATATTTATGCAATTTACATCTATATATGTTTATTTCTTATCCGTTTTTTCCTCTCCACCAATAGGTAATTCTGTCAAATAAGGATTTGCCTTATATGGTGGTGTGAATATAATACAATAATACAAACACTATATACTTAACTTGTTATTAATGTTAATAAAAGTTTGTTATTATTATCACTATAGTCTTTCTAAATTAATAGCTTAGTTCCTCTTCGCTAGTCTTCACACAGATATTTCTTTGATATGAACATCAAGCAAACAATGTTGCGTTGGTTTATTTTTCTCACATCAGTGTGAAGAGAACGTTAGATGTCAAAGCGTGTTGCCTGCGAGGTTACTCTTTTGGAAGCTGCATTGATAATATTGCGATATCCCATAGGCAGAGCACGGATATATTTCAGTATGTATTCATGGAGATAAACGTTTAAAGAAGGTGATCAATCCAAAATAAACATTTACGTCCTTCGAGAAAGAGATTTAACTGATTCTCGTTTACCGAAATAAAGAAAAGTGTACTAAGACCTCATAACATATTGAGAGCATGCCTCGGTTTGGTGTGTTCTTTTTGCTTGTTTGCTTCTACAGATACTGTATTTGTCATAAATTCTAATGGTTATGAGACGAAAAGGAGGTTGAAAGCAAAAACAGTAAACTGAATGAATATTTTTTATAGAAGTGATTGCTTCTAAAGACCAAGCACCTGCTTTACAGCATATAATTTACATATAAACATCTAAAGACAATCAAAAACATATGACAGTGTCCAAAATCTTGCTTATAAAATATATTTATGGTAGATCTATCTGTGTGTGGGCAGCCACCAGTCATTAACGTCAGACGCGCGCGCGCGTGTGTGTTTTATGAAATTACAGTTAGGTGCAAGTTTGTTTGTCATTGTTCACAGTCACAATCGAGCAATCACATAATTTTGGAATCATTCTTGTTCTTATTTATTTGCCTGGTTGTTTGTTTTATTTGACTTTTTGTAAAAATGTGTGTGTGTGTGTGTGTGTGTGTGAGAGAGAGAGAGAGAGAGAGAGAGAGAGAGAGAGAGAGAGAGCGTCATGCATTTTAGGCTGTATAATGTTGCTGCCTTAGCAGTGACTTTTTTTATAGTAGGCGCTTCTCCTATTCAGACTTATGATTTATACATTAAAATATTTAGACGTCACATTGGGCGTGGCCGATTCGTTCTGGTCGGTACTCAATGCTCATGTTGCGCTTTATAGACATTTATGGGTATTAAGGTTGGATGAGAAAACGTTTTCGTTTTAAATGACTACAACTGATTTATTGAGATAAGTGACTATTTACTATATACCCTTACACTATAAATAAAAACTGTGATAATTAACGCACATGAACATTTTTGTTAATTATGTGAAGCACCGACTCCAGTAGAAAGTGATCACTCTATACGAACAGAAATGTAGCTATAAATATAAAGACACCTATGAAAATATGTATTTAAACATTTGTAATGATTTAGTCTATGAATGCAAAAAGGTTCCCAGATGTAGCGTTTTCTATATGCACAATGTCTTTAGACAAGTATGGGGAGGTATGTGTGTGTGCTCATGGCCACACGCGTCCGTGTTCTTGCAGGTGTGGATGCAATCGGTGGAAAATTAAGCCAACCATTACTTTAATGATTAAGAGTGGAGACAGATCGCAGATGGTCCAAATCTTTTACAGTACGAGTTAACCCACGGGTTCGGAAAAGTACAAAATAATTAAAACCTTTTTTTTCAAATGCAGGTGACGTTTGTAGTTCTAAAAAATAAGCTATTGGTATAAATAATTTAACGACGCGGAGAAAAAATCTATAGTATTTGGAGGTGCGTGTGTGCGCGCACAGGGATGTAGCGATGCCGAGTGCGCGCATTTACTAGTGAACGCAGCGTGTGGTAGGTGAAGTCTACTCTTAGAGACAGTGAGTATGGATAAATACATTTAATATGACATTACAAACTCTGCAAGTATTCGCAAACCGCACTAAGGGAGAAAAAATGTCGCAATAATAAATATATCCGAATGCACACTAGAAAACGGTTGAAATCATGATTTGTACATATAGTTTAGAGATTTGATGGGTCCATACGTTGCATCACATTTAATCAAGACCAAGTTGATTCGTACGCCCCGGAGGAACCAGTGGCAGCGCGCTCTCTGCGTGACATTGACCTTTCACGCTCCCTACAAGTCACGCTTAGACCAGGTGATCAGCTCCAACAGGTCAACACACAGTCCAGTCATGAGGACTGTAAGTAACAACCGTACAGTCAAGCACAGTGGACTGTCCAGCAACTCTAGAGTTTCCTGCTTAGCCTGACACAGCAGATATATCAAAATTGAAAAGTTCTTTATATGGCATCTGCCTAGACGCATCATTTGATGTTATCTTAATATAGATACCAGATACTCGCTTACACTTTGGTCATAGGTTTTCACAAAAGCACTGGATAACAGTTGTCATAATTTTCACAGCTGCCATCTCGGGAAACACCACAGGGTTGACGAACATAAATATATAAATATATTGCGGCAATATCCAGACCGTATCAAAATGATAGCGCTCCATAGCAGTTACTAGAGTTGGTGTAGTACGTTGTTCTGACGTGGGGTTAGAAGTAACCTACAATTTTTCATAGCAGGGGTCTTCACTGCTAGGTTAAAAAGAAAAAAGAAAAGAAAAGACGCAAATGTTTCGTTTCGTCTGCCTCGAGTCAGCGTTTTTTCCCTGACAGAAGCAAGTTCAATTGGTGAGTTTACGACATTTTTTGTTAGTGTTGTGTTTGTTTGCCGACCGACCTGCCGGTTATCAGCTACTTCTGTATTGGTGAGTTATTTATAAAAGGCTACTAAACAACTACTTTAAAATGTTATAAATTTGGAATGCCGTGTTGCTTTATTCGATAAAGTGAGGCACAAATTCAGTATGAATAGGTTAAACACAAACTCACAATCTATTGCATGTATTTCTATCACAACAAAATGCTAAATAAACAAGCGCCTCATTGCCCTCCAACCATGTTCATGGTTATGCAATTTAACCTTAAAAAAAACTAGCAAATAGGGAGAATCTGGACACTGGTCTTCCAAATATAGCAAAATCACGTAGACACGCATACAATCATTGTCCTGCTTTTAAAAATCCTTAGCATAAATATATTTTTTAACAACGGCTCGCTGTCTGTAATATCGGATGTATGAAGTTTATTTTAATAACCCAACCAATTTTAGACGGGGCAAGGAAGTGGGGGGAAAAAAATCAATGAAACCTCATTAATAAAAAAGAACGAAAAAAAAAAAAAAAACAACCATAGACGTATGCTATAATAAAACCACTTGCACAACAGTGAAGGCGAAAAAGCACGAGATTATAAACAGGTTAACACTTGAACCACATTTTATTATATTTGTATGCAGTATTTTTTTTATCACAATAATGGAGAAAACACCTCTTGAACTTTGAACAAAAACACATAACAAAACACCTGCCCGTGTTCAGCTCGTAATTGTACATATTTATAGTAAAGAAACATTCTTTATAAATATTGTTTCATCTGTTGCAAGTAAATACCATAATTTAATTACAAATGGATAAATATGGCAGTCGATATTTACAAAAGGAAGGGTGTGGTAGCAGAAAATTTAACTGCACGACGTTTATTTTCCTCACATCTTCCAAATATATTTCACAATTTGAACTTGCAAAGCACAGAACATCACAAGTTAAGCCCAGCAAACGAAAAATATACATTCACAAGCAAATATTGTGTTCGTCTTCGTTAAGTGTTGACTTTGGCACTCATACCAGTTAATAGGTGTTTTAGGTACAATCAGCTTGCCATTATGAGAGCACAATATTTATGACCATGTACAACTTTTATCGTAATATGTGCACTAAAAGTCTGGTTAGAGAAATAGCTACCATTGAAGCGACATCTATACACCAAATAATGAAAAATAAAAACCTGACAAAATCTATTACAGCAATTGGGAAAAGGGTGCAAAGTATTTACAAGAGAATGAGTGCTTCTTTGTGCACGTTTCTTCGGTTGATGAGGATCACTCCCGGGAGAATAGCGCAAGATACAGGCTTAGGCCTAGTAGTTGAACAAGTCTCAGTTAGACCCCAGGTCTTACTGGATCAGTGTGTTTGTGGGTATGTATGTGAAATACATCTTTGTGGACTAATCCAGTCCTAAACATACCACTCACTGAAGTTGGACGACAGGCCGCTGTGTGCGTTTGAGCTGTGTACGCCGGATGAGGGCGACAGGTTAGTGTTGCTCTGGGTCTCGGTGGAGGGTGACACCAGACCGGGGGGTGTGGACGACTCATATCCAGAGCTGGCTGCCGGTGACGAGTCGGACACTGACGGGGAAGATTCGTGAACCTGCAAAAAGGACAAAAATCGACAAATTAATTAACCAATTAATTTTCCATTATTTCAGTGTAATTAATAACAGTAGCATGTGGCAGTAACTTCAACATAATTCGTTTGGTGTTTTTTTTTCAAGAATTACCTTCATGTGCTTTCGAAGAGAACTGGGATGAGTGTATGATTTGTCGCACATTTTGCACAAATATGGTTTGTCCGACGTGTGCACGTGCATGTGCTTCTTCCGGTCACTGCTGTTTGCAAAGCGCCTGTCGCAGCCTTCAAACTCACACTGGAATGGTTTCTCCCCTGTAGGAAATAAACAGTAAAGAAAAACTTTGCATTAAATGCTTCCCTTATCAACAGTGTACATGAGGACAAAGCAAATACATTTGACCCTAAGGTAAAGCGATTCCTTTTTCTGCAATCTGCAGAGCTACAATGTACCAATTAGTGTGTTTAAATGCATGCAGTCAAAAGTGCTCTTTAAAAGCGCAACTGCATTGCATTGCATCTGACTCTTCTCAAAAGAAAACTGAATTCTCACAACTTACTGGTAATTGGTTCAAGATGCCAGTTTAAAATGCAATGTTTAAAAATATGAGCAACAACTATCGACATTTAAGCGCTAGTTATTTTCACTTCGTAAAGTAGCTACAAAGTCATTCTACCGAATGTGGTTAAGCTGACAACCGTTAAGCTTAGCCGTTTTTTTTTTCAATAAAATTCAATCGACAGCTCGATAAAGCCATGATCTGGTGTTGCAGTGAATATTGAATTGGTATGACTAAAATTCATTAAAATCTGCATTATGGTCTGTCCTGCTCATAGAAACATGCATAGGCCATTAAGGAAAACAACAGGCCTCAGGTGTTCATTTAAAAAGTGGGAGGGAATGATGACTGTACAATTCGTGATCGATTTAGGCAATTATTCATCAGGTAAAAAGAAAAGAATAGTTGGCTTCAGTAAGATTAATTTTAAACTCCTGACGTAGCGCGAGAGCATTGGCCACCAAGACGTTAAAATGCGTGTAGAGATGTACCGCGCCGCTATGCACGCTACGCCTTAACGGAAAAGGAGGTTTAGCGTCGCCAGCGACCCGTTCAAAGTTTGCAAATCACAAAATCCTCAACAGTCTGTCACATAATTTTTTACACTGATTAAAATTCATCGCGTTTATTGAGACCGAGTCAAGCCATAATCGCTTCAGATTCTTCATATATTTAAAGATGAACTTACGTTCAATTTTAGACGCTCACATTTTAAATATATTATTTTAGCTTAAAGCAATATCAATTATAAATAAATGTAGTTTAACGAGTATTTAAACAGTGAAATTAATTTAACAGATCATTTAAATTAACGAGCAAATATTGTGCCGCATCAACCAGCTAATTCATTGAACACAAGTCAAGCTTAAACTTCATATAATTACCTGTGTGTGTTCTCTTGTGAATCTTCAAATTCTCTGATCGTGCGAATACTTTGCCACAACCAGGGAACGGACAGGGGAAAGGTTTCTCTCCTGTGTGTACGCGAATGTGATTCACTAATTTGTATTTAGCTTTGAATGGTTTGCTTTCTCGCGGACAATCTTCCCAAAAGCAGATGTGGTTGCTTTGCTCCGGTCCTCCGACGTGCTCAACTGAGACATGGGTGACAAGCTCGTGCATTGTGCTAAAAGTTTTATTGCAACTTTTCTTAGGGTTGTTCAACTGCTCCGGATCGATCCATTTGCAGATAAGCTCTTGCTTGATGCACTGTTGCCGCATGTAGCGAAAGAAGGCACCGGGATGGTGGTGATGCGCTGCCATGTTCATCCCCATATTCATATTCATGGAGCCGTACTGGTTGTGGAGCTGGGCTGCTGAGTAAGGGTCGGTCCGAGGGCTTGAGACCTGGTGGTACTGGTCTGATCGTCCGAATACCTCGCCCGGTAGTCCAAGGCGCATTTGCCCGTTGAGCACATTTGGGGATCCATGAGAGGCGTGCTGGTCGTGGATTCCGGGGAACAGGATGTGGCCTTGGCTGTCTGCGTGGGAATGGTGCAGGGACCCCGCAGTGGGGCCGAAGATGGCATGCTGGCCACTCGCCGGGGGCGATTCTCCGAAACCTCGGCTGCGGAAAAGAAAGTCCCGCGTCGAGTTGAACGGCGAGCTCGCATACGAGGTGACATGAGCCGCGTGCGCGCCCAGTGCCGCGGCGGGATAAGCGGGGGCTTGTGAGGTGAACGCAGAGCTCTGTCCGGGGGAAAGATCGTGGTTCAGTTTAAAAGCGCCCATGTGCGCAGAGTCAACGAAGCTGTTCTGCGCTAAACTCAAGTCCCTGTCCTGCATGTCGCTCGCCGCGTGATGTCTCGCAAATGTTCCCACTCCCAAGCCAGGGAACTGGTGCCCAGCGTCCAGTAACATTATTTCTCACTTAATACAAATTTTGTTTAAACCAGTTTGCCTGTAACGGCCCAGATAAACGCCAAATAAACAAACAAACAGAGAAGCCTCTTAGCTATGGAAGTAATAACTTCCAGATCTGAAAACACGACATGAGGTAAAACTTATGTACTAATCCTCATACACGAAAAAAAAATCAGACGCGCTCTGACTCAGATCGCCTATATTTTTTCTTCTTGTCTATAACTTCTAACTTAAAATCCCAGTCAAAGGGAAGGGAAATAAATTCCTTAGCGCCTTCCCGTTTAAAACGAGTCGGGGGAAAAAAATCAACTGATTAGCTCACTGTGTCTTGTTTAAACGCGCGGTGCGTTCTTGAAGCATCTCGGATCGGGATGTTTATTTCTCTCTCTCTCGCTCTTCTGTGTTTATCTCGGAGGGTCTGTCTTTCTCAGTGGACTGGCACTACCTCTTCTTACGCCCCCTTTAACTGGAGAGCGGTCACTCGTTTGGCGTTGTCTCATTGGCTCTCGAGCCTCATCAATCCCATAGGTCCCTCCAATAGCACGCGCTTCTTTGGCGACTAATAGTCGATCGCCATTTTCCACTGATAATTACCGCCTACTTTTTTTTCGTCGAGCTTTTCTCAGTATATACGGAAATAAAGGCAACAAAAGCTACTGTTGTTTTATGATAGCGTTTGCAACCTTAGTCCACAATAGCATACTATAGGTCAAACGGTACATCTTTATATACTGCACGCAATTATCAGGACTGAACTGTTCGATCTTTTACCATTTATGTTATTTAAATAAATCCCCAGTGGATATTCGTTATAGGCAAATCAATTATTGAATACCATAACAACTGTAATCCAGCATTCAGACAATGGTTTCTTAAAAAAAAAAAAAAGCCGTATCACTCGATGTCAATGAAATATAGGTAAGTAATCGCACAGCTGCTGCCACAATGTAGATTTAAAAGTCTAGTTTGGGATAGGTTTATCAGAGCAGCAGCCAATGGCAAGAAAACTGAGTCTTTTTCAGACTGCATGAATAATTTGAGTTTAAGTACCGTACTCATGGAAGACATTGAAGTAACTGATTGTGATTTTTATTGTGAGTAAAAAAAACTTTTTTTACACAATTTAAAACGAGTATAATTATTATTATATTTATTATTCTTTTTCAGATGACTGCTTGTAGAATGATTTTCGTTCTATAGGACAACCAAGAGTACTACACCAACGACCACAAAAATATAATATAATAAAGATAAATGTTAGAAAAAGGAGACAACATGGTGCCTTAATACCAGTCTTTATATTCTTATTCGTATTATAGGACACATGATGAATGCTTTATAATTTTCAAGATCGTCCAATGAGTGCGAAATGTATATATATATATATATATAGTCTGTCTAAAATATATATATATATATATATATATATATATATATATATATATATATATATATATATATATATATATATATATATTGACCGTCTTTTATATTTTGATTTGTGTAAAAAGAAATAAATATTACTGCCACGCGCAATAAAAGTAAATTCACTGGGGATGTGTTTAGGATTAAATGCCAACACAAGACGGAGAAAACGAGCTTTTACTTACACTTTCATGTAGCTCTTATTCCAAAAGATCCCGCTGCAACACGATTTACACTTAATCTTTTCTCTTTCCTCGCTTGAAACGGCAAATAACTGGGCGGAAAAAGCAGAAGGAGTGTAAAACTTCTGGGATTGTGTGCTTCTCAGCTCAAAGCCCAGCAGCTTAAACGTTATAGACCATTCTTCCCAAGACCATTTCTTCCCTCTCCGCAGGAAACACAGGATCTGATCCAAGTTCAAAGTCACGTCTGCCGACCTCTCTAAGAAGTTCTTTATTTTTCAAGGAAACCACAAACCTTTCCCTCTTGCCATGGGTAGGGAAAAAAAAGAAGAAAAAAGAAATTAGAAAGAGCGGCGACGTATTCGGCTGGGGCGGCAAGTCTTCTGTTGCTCTCTTGCCATAGAGGAGAAGAAAAACACAAAAAATGGTAAACCACATTTATTCCCAACGTCCACACCAAGGTATTAAAACTCAAACAGGCATGGCGACCATCACAAGCTCTTTACCACACTTCTTACTGTGCTCAGCAACATAAAAATTAGACCTCAATAAATGCGTAGTTTCAGTGTGACAGCACCACTTTAAACACAACAACAAAATATGTCTTCGGTTTGACGTTATCAATATGGTGGTTACTTTCATTGTCCTTGGCTGTTTTCATGGGTGCTTGACCTACGGCCTGTGAAGACCTCATATGTGGCCCCTTGAACAAACTATGTAAAGAACATCCCTGTTAAAACAAAACCACCTTATTAAATAAAGATTGGTAATAAAGATAACATGGCGTCCAAAAAGTAATGTGCATCTTATTTTCCTGCAACACACACACACACACACATACACACACTCGCATTCGCCAGCTGAGTTTACACATTGCGTATTCTCTTATGTTTATCATTACCATAAAAATAATACAGTTTCTTAACAACGTAGGCATATTCATAATATATTCTGACCCATTCATAAGCCTTATAGATATTAACAAATATGTAGTGAACATTATGAACAGTTTAAAACTAAATATTAAGAATCCAGAAGCATTAAACATTTGAACTCTTTCACAACTGATAATAATGTTCCGAATTAATAGTAAATTACATCTAATAGCCAGTTTTGATCTGTCTAGGTTGCTTCCAACTTCTAAAGAAAAATCATACGACCAGGTTTTAACCGGGACAACCCCACGATCTCTGTTTCATGAGTAATTTGAAATGCCGGTATTTTATTCTACCTGAAATAGTCTACCAAGGTTAAACATATATTTTCCTATTTTAACAGAAATTAATTAGAATGATTTTAAACCAAGACAAATGAAAACAGATTCCTGATGTGTGCAATAGGAGCCTTAAAAAGGGTGTGTGCTTGTATCATAAAGCTCAACGCACACTCTCACTCATACAGAGAGAGAGAGAGAGAGAGTGTGAGAGAGAGAGAGAGAGAGAGAGAGAGAGAGAGAAGCATTCTCAAATATTTGGAAATGTACGCGCATTTCTCTAGAGACCAAAGTGTTTACATAAATATTTAAATATCACACACACGCACGCACACACACACACACACACACACACACACACATACACACACATATATCACGATTAGTCACGCAGAAGGAATTTTTTAAAACACCTGCCTTATCATAATATATCGTTTAGTTATTTAATTAGCTTTAAAAGGTCTAATAATTGGAATTAAACGTTATTGATCCTTTTTTATTCAAGAAGTGTATTTTTTCATTGTTTATATACTTTTTTAGCTAAAATGTTATTTAAATCTGGGTTTATTTACTACTTCATTTGCGATATACAACGGTGATTTAGTGACTGGCAATATAACAATCTACAAAATAATGTACAAATATACTGTACAATATTTTTTATTCTGAACAACATTGGTGTGTTGTAAATTTTAAGTCTAAACTAAGGAATTATTAATTTCAATTAATTAATTAATTCATTAATGTATTCATTAATTCAATATATACATTTATTTATTACTTAATAAATCTAGAAATATTTCTATATATTTACAGTTAAAAGTTAGATTCATTTGCTAGACGCATTTTCAATTAGATTACATTCACCTGTCAATTAAGCAAAGTGTTTACATTTTTATCTTAAATACCGTAGTCTAGTTAGGATAATATATAAATATGTATTAATGTACAAATATATTGATAGAATTAATGACCGAATGAGTGAATGAATGAATGAATGAATTAATTAATTAATTAATGTTTCCTGTATTTTGTGATGTCTCTGTCCACCTCTGTATAATCCTGTAAACAGCGCCTTACGCTCAACTTTGTGAGTACAACTTTTTGGAGTCGACAGTGGTGATGGGAGTGAGGGGGCGGAACCCCGCTGAGCCTGCGCACTGAAAGACAGCCAATCGCTTCGCTCCTTTAACTGCCAGTCACCAAAATCTGTCCAATACCCGCAGTGCCATTTCTAAACTGTATTCCCCACTGTGTCCTCCAACTGTTGTAGGTTCTGCCAATCGCTTGAGGACAGAGTGGGAAAAGGAGCAAGCAGAGTTAGAGGCAGGACAAAAGAAGTTATATAGATGGCTATATGCATATATTTTAATGTTTTAGAAGGCGTGTAGTGAAAAAAAAAACAAAAGTAGCGAATGTGGACATGACGGCGTAAATATGGAGCCCTCTTTGAGCAAGAGGAATTCGGCGATAAGATTAGCGGATTTGGCAGCGACTCAACCTCTTCCTCATCAGAATATGACAGGCTTCCCGGGGATTGGGGGGCATCACCCTCACTCCCACCATGCCCACCTCCACCCTGGGGAGATGGGCAACGACCCTGGAGTGGCTCTCACTCCATTTGGACCAGAGCACATGGCACAGACAAATGCTCTCAAACTTAGTCCATCGCAGCACATTCAAAGCCATCCCGAAGCCCAGACCGCGGCATCTTTCCCGTCTTCTCAGACCACAGTTGGTTTCCCCGTGGCTCACCCCCACTCAGGCTACGCAAGCAGCAGGGACTTCATCCTCAGGAGAGAGCTCTCAGCCTCTGCTATGCATGCTCTTGGCGACCAGCATAGTTCCGCCTCCTCCCCTCATCACCATGGCATGTTCATTTCCCCAACAGGTGCTTACGGGCACACTGAAGGTGGTGCCCATCCACTTTTCACGGGACTTCACGAGCAGGCAGCCCCAGGTGCGCATCACCATGCTCTCAACGGACAGGTGCGACTGGGTCTTCCAGGGGACATCTACGGCCGGCCAGAACACTTCGGCCACAGGCCCGAGCACTATGGACCTTCTCTACACGGCTACAATTCCATGAACTTAAATGTGAACCTCGCTTCAGCCCCTCATGGAGCCACGGGGGCGTTTTTGAGGTACATGAGGCAGCCCATCAAACAAGAGCTGATCTGCAAATGGATTGACCAGGAACAAACATCTAAGAAGCCGTGCTCGAAAACTTTCAGCACCATGCACGAGCTGGTGAACCACGTCACGGTGGAGCACGTCGGGGGACCCGAGCAAAGCAACCACGTCTGCTTCTGGGAGGAATGTCCGCGCGAGGGAAAAGCGTTTAAGGCGAAGTATAAACTGATCAACCATATCCGAGTTCACACAGGAGAGAAACCGTTTCCTTGCCCTTTTCCTGGTTGTGGAAAAGTGTTTGCCCGCTCGGAAAACCTTAAGATTCACAAGAGGACACACACAGGTCAGTGAAGCTATTCGTCATTACCCTGGACTAAGCGGAAAAGAAGTTGTTACATAGTTAGCAACAGTGATTTGTATTAGTGCAGATGCTGTAGCCCACACTGTGATGTAATCGCATGTAAGACACAGTTACTCTTTTGCCACGCATAAACATGATGTTTACTCCTTACAATTCATACATAAATAGATTTACACGGGGGGTATAATATAGGCGCTACTTATGGAAGTTGTCAGTACGGGTATAGGGCACATTTTAGCTTCTGGGAATGACTGCTACATTTTAAAGTGTAATTCGAGCGCCTCGTGAGTCGTGTACTTTTTAAACAAAGAGGAAAGATCCCCTTTCAGTGGTATTTTATGTGCACACGTGTCAAGTACGAAAATGTTGTCAGATTTCATAGCGTAACAAACTCGTTCAGTTGTTTGATATCTGCCTTTGCAGATTCAGGCCAAATATACGACACCACTGGACATCAACAGTGATGTGCATAGACAGGCTATAGTTCCACAATAGCAAAGCCTTACTCAGTCATTAATTTCCAGAACACAGTGCTCAGGGTCAGGATGCCAAGTTATTGTATTACTAAACAAATTGTGTTTTAATTAAATAACGTTTTCCTGACATTTCTAAATCGCAGATCTAAGCACAGGCTATGCTATTACCTAACCCAAAAGTGCGAATGAAGGCCTCGTTATTTAAAATTTTATTACAACCTATCTAGCAGTCTCTATCTGAATGCGTTTGGTATGTGATTAGTAATGGCATGTTCTTGTTTGCACGTTTGAAATGCAGTGTGTTTATTTCATCGCTTATACTACTAGGAACATTTGTTATGCCAATTAGGCTGTGACCCACAGACATGTTTACAAAGACGTGCCCACGCAGTTTCTCCCAATGTCCTCTTTCTTTATGCGGTGATGTTCAAGTTTAAATTAGGCTACATTTAAACACCAAGTAATTAAACTAGCCTGTTTATATTTCGGGCCACTGATAAATATTAGTTTGTATGCACTTCCTTCAAACCTGATAATCTGTGTACTATTTGTATATTTAGGTATTAGGCCTGATTGACAGCATCACATCCTAATTGACTGCAGTGTTTTGTTGCTAGTGACGCAAAGATCAATATCACCCACCACGTTGTTTACAGGCAAAGAAGGGGGAAATTATGGGACACCCTCGTTGTTGTCCATAGTCTCAGGGGATGTTATGCTAAGTAAAAAAAAAATATTTTGCTTTAGAGTGACAAGTGGATGTGTAAAGAGCAACATCATCACAAAGGGCTCATGAAAAGTTACTGCGTGAAGGTGGCAGTCATAGCACGTGTGCTGAGTTTTCAAGTAACTGCTACCTCATCTGTACTATTTTTTCTGAAGGGGGGGGGGCTTTCGCTGGGATGGCTTTACTTTAAATATGTACCCTTGTATACTTGGAAACGTTAATAAATTAATATTTAAAAACGATTTAAGGCCTGTAAAAGCTACCTGTCTAGGACGAGGATAAACATTAAAAGTAGAAAATGTGCACACCTGTGAGTACCACAAGGGAAGGAAAGTTTTGTACCCTTTTGAGTGGTTTAATGAAGCAAAATTTTCACTTTCTGAATGTAGCAGCCTGTAGCAGCAGTTGCTGTTATCTCTTTCAGAGTAAAATGTAAAAGGCAATTTTTGTTGCGTCGCTATATTAGCTGATTGCATAATGATAATTGACTAATGTGTGTTAAAATAATGAAATTGTTTTTGCTTTCTTTTTCAGGTGAGAAGCCTTTCAAATGCGAGTTTGACGGCTGCGACCGAAAATTCGCCAACAGCAGTGACAGAAAAAAGCATTCCCATGTGCACACCAGTGACAAGCCATATTATTGCAAAGTGCGCGGCTGTGACAAGTCCTACACGCACCCGAGCTCACTGCGGAAACACATGAAAGTGCACTGCAAGTCTCCCCCGCCCCCTTCCTCCAGCTCGGCCGCCGCGTATCATTCCTCTTCTGCGGCGCTCGGTGACGCGCTCGCGCCCTCCACTGAACCGCAAAGGAGCCGCGCCGCCAACCTCTCCCCACAGGTCACCAACCTCAACGAGTGGTACGTATGCCAGGGCAGCGCCGTACCCAATAATCTCCACACCCCCTCCAGCGATGTGCCAACATCCGAATCCGACGACGAGGATTCTTTTAGACATTCAGACCCAAGGACGATGCTCTGATATAAATGAACACGGGATATATTTATGTTGCATCCCTCCCACATCTGTAACTTCAAGTGTTTGAGGCAGTAAGCTACTCAGTAAAGTTGGAGAAAAAAAAAAAACACGCAACAGCGCCGCGGATGTCAGGTGGTGAAGAGCATGTGCCATCAATACATACCCTATCCTAACCTTACACTGACCAGCCCTTTGCCCTTAACTTGCGCATAGCGCGTTCATCTTCCACACCACCCTGTTACATACTGATCAACGTATTAATAACGTCGAAAATTTGACAGTCGTTTTTAATTTAATGATTTTGTATAATAACATACAAGGGGTGCAGCTCATCAGCAAAACACGGAATAATTTCATACACTTTGCTTTAAATTGTGGACCAAGGTATTCCCTGCGTTGCCGAAAGGACTGTGTGGGCTTTGCTGATTAAGTCATATCCAGCCTATTAAGTGACACCGCCATTGTTCAAGTGAAACAATAACCGGTGATTGATGTGTTTGTATCAATGACTGGACAGTTTTCTATAGCTTATGTTTCTCCCCAGAGGTCTTTTATAGTGACGGGCTGATGAATATTTGTGGGGCGATGGTCCTTTATTAAGTCTTTCTATGATGTAAACATTCCTTATGTTTTTTTGCAATGAGAAACATGTTTAAACAGGAATGTCTATCACTTCTGTAATGTCACTATACTTTTAGAAATAAGGTACTAAACTGTATCTTTCTTTGTCGCTGTGGTGGTACACCTTTTCTACATTTAAAATATATCTTTCACCTGGAGATGTAGATCTATCGTGCATTTTTAATATTTTATGCAGCGGTTATGTAGCAAAGAAAAGAAAAAAATGTATATAATTGGAGCCGTATTACTTTTTAAAGTAAAGGCACACTAGGCTATATGCACCATAGGTTAAAAATACATACTACAAGTGCAAAAGGTGTACACCTGAGGGTACCATCCCAGCGACATTTCCCCCTGAGTGTCTACTGAGGAGAAATGGTTTATTCTAGACATTGTTGAGTACTTGTTTTAAAATTTATACAATAACTGTGGTCGGGAGATTTTTTTGTGGTATTTAAGGACTATTTAGACTGTATTTTATGCAAAAAAAATTAATGTAACTCTGATTTAAGAGTGCGAATATGTCCTTTGAGACCCTAAATTATGTAAAGTGGACGGGCCTATTCCCTGACGGATGTAAAAAGGCTAATAGTGTCGATGCTTGTGAATGTTGTGTTAACGTCCCAACCAGTTTTGTACATTGTAATTTATTTGCTGGTAATAATGTTTGGTCTGAAATTACAGATACACCAAAGAAGAATATGATTAATTTTGGTGAAATGTAGTGATTTTTATGGTGTTGTGTTTTAAAAAAAGGTTTTACTTGAATAGATTTAGCCTAAGTGTAATGTGAAGAGTCCCTCGCATGCCCTGTGTAGTAATTGTGTTTTTTTTTTTTTTTTTATTGCGGTGCATGGTGCTGTTAATTGTGCTGGGGAAAGAGTGAAGAGGATTGTCGAGATTTTTTGATGTTCGTGATGAAATTGATATGAATAAATTTATGGACCTGGATTTAAAAGAAAACTCAAATCCATTTTTATTGGATAGTCATGCATCATGTTTCGATTCATTTGACAAAAATGCTTCTAAAACGGAGACGAGACTATATCTTTGTCTTACATATTTAACTACCGACAATTAGCAAAACAAAAACAAAATAGTGTCTTATTTTAAACGCACATTTTAGAGCATATAACACAATAATCTTGTAATGTACAAATTATTAAAAGGCATTGGTGTTTACGCTGAACAAATAGCTAAAACGCTTGAATGATCACATGTAGTTTGCCTAAATTTGTTATGTTTAGATTGTTAGATAAACATAATTTATGTTTATAAGTTATCAATCCATCCTTCCAATATCTCTGCCAAGGGAGAAGTCTGTGGCCCATCAATGATGTATCTATCTTATAAAGAACGACACTCACCAATGCACAAATCAGTCATGGGAAACAGAACATAAAAGATGTCTGACAATAAAGGGAATTTTGCCTTGTGAATATGAAGTCCCCATCCCTCACCCCATCCTTATTTCCTCCGTTAAAACACGCTATAGTACACTTTCAAAGTGGCCCCTGTCCACACTACAGAATCCGAATCAAGTAACTCCAGTCCTGCACAACTTCAAAGCCAACAAGTCTTTAGAGCCAAAAGCCTTTTGGCGCTTTGACACTTTTCATGATTCTTTAGGATTTCCATTACGAATCCTAACATCCGAATATGTTCCGTAAAAGATCAAATAAACTCATTGTAAAAGAAGAACGCTCACAAACAAACAAACGGGAAAAAAAAAACAGTTTTTGAAAAATTGTTTTTACTTACGCAATGCTAAATCACAAAAACACAATGTTTTCTATGGAGACCAATTTTAAGCATCTTGTTGGCAACCACACAATAAATGATCGATTATAATTATGCGTATATATGAAATTTAATTATATATGCTAGTACATTGTGGCTGGAGGACGATGCCATTTGTCTTTTAGCGCCTTCTTTAGTATAGTGTAAATTCTTGACTATATATTTAAAAATCACATCTGTGAACAGGTGTATCACTGATAGGATCAAGTTCAAGTGCACTTTGGGGGGAATATAATCCCCAGTCATTGCCTTCCTGGTCCCTCCTTCAATTCGAAACCCTCTATTAAGATACAGTTGCACTGACCTTAGTCTCATGCCACATTAGCGCAAGTCAATTTGCATTTCACCAGAACGGCTCTCATAAGGTTGTTCCCAAACTCCTTAAAATTCCAAGTATATTCAGGTTTAATTTGAAACAATAGTCGTGCGGCCCAACTTTTTGTGTGTGTGCTCGAACTACTATGGGCCAAGTGAAAGAGTGATCTTTTATTTATTTAAAACAAGTGTCCTATGAATGGGGCAAAATAAACACGGTGAAAAATAATCAAAGAGACGGTCCCGTCGGAGTGAAAAAGGGGGAAGTTCATAAAAGAGCTGAAGCTGTCGCTGCTGAATGGGAGACTCTTTGAAGTGGTGCTGATTATCTGAGGCATACTTCTAGGTTGTCCTAACGACGGCGTTGAATCGAAAAGCTGCTCCTTTTGTCGACGATTTGCTCTCCTGCCCGTGGAAATCACTTACATGGGCCACGTTAACATGCAGCCTGCAAATCAGTAACTGTGCGAGGCAGACTTGCAGACGCCACTTGTGAAAAGACAAAGCCGAAAAAGACTGTGAAGAAGCAGCGAGATCGCTTCCCATCTCGCCTTTATTAGACAGAAGAAGCACACAGGAGGAGCTGTTTACTGTGCTCGAGTCCCATTTCATACCACCCCTTTCACATTGCATTTAACATGGACCCGAAGTGTCGTAGACATTTTGCACTTTTTAACTTTTTTTTTTTTTTTGCAGTAAGAATCTAACTGGCTATAACACTCGCAAGTTCTCAAAAGAACAGGTTAATGAACAGTAGTCTGTCATTTCACAGGGAATCTATGCTGAGAATATCAGGGGGTAATTAGTTACAAGTTAGTTTAACATCTTTTGTGTGAGGAATAGAACGACTGATGCTGAAATAAAAACAACTTTTAACAAAATGTCAACGGCCGTAACTCAATCAACACAGATTATTCAGGATAATGAATAAAGTGGAGTTTAGTGAATTACGGCTCACGGAGAAACTAACACAAAAGTCCTATGATCTCGTTACAATGTTGCAATGTGCGTAAACGTCTTGCTTGAACTCTACTTGGGTTCGTGCGCATTATCCCATCTAGAAATCATTAATTAAACGTCCACAAGGAATGGAGACTCGAACATATACCTAATTAAATATAACCATTTTTTTTCATTCCTACCTCGCAGGCATGTAAATAAAGCCTCTACAATAATAAAACATACACGACACACTCAACAACAACAACAATATTTGTTGACCAAATTGGTGTTTACTATATCTGCTTAGAAGTATTCTTACTGTTAGCTCTAAATCTTTAATTAAAACAGAATAATTTAACCCTTTCTTCATCATGCCTTATAATTAGCTATAATAAAAGGGTACTCTATGTGAAATGGTACTCTTTTTGAAAGAAAGAAAGAAAGAAAGACACCGTTTCACCACAGACGCTGTTAAAAAGATCCGAGAAAATGGGCACACGTTCCCTAATCCAGGCAGTCTGCCAAACTCTTCCATGCACCCTACCTGCCTGCTATCTTAAGTCTAACGAATAAGTGAGAAAACCCGATCCACTTGCAGATGTAGTCTACATGTTAGCTCTCTGTTCGCCATCGAGATTTAATTTTTACAAAACAACCCATCCTCACCCAAAACAACAACAAAAAGCTCTAATTCGCCTCACCCTGGACCGAAAACTTTTTTTACCGGGAGCAGACGTCGCCTGTACACACTACACTGTAAGTATATTTATGACTCGTCTCTTTAAAAACATCCAGATGGCGACTGTGGTGCGCATGTTTTTATTTTCCCTTTATAGTCCTATTTGCCGTGCCTTTCTGGAGGTAGTTGGAATCCCGAATCTTATGCTGTGGGAAAAAGTTTTCGAGTCGGGTTTTTATTCGGAGCGGAAGCTGCTCGTTTTCTCCTCAGGCAGCTGCGAGTTCATCCCGCAAAGCCTTGGAGAACCCGGGCTCTCCGGGGGGCACTCACTGACCTCCGCCCGCCTGTAATAGTTTCATAGGAAATTCATTAAATCAATTACTCAGCAAGCACATCACACTTTATTTGCAATTAGCTTGCTTCTTCACCCAATTTTGTACCACAGAAAGTGTTCATGATCAGTCTCTGCGCACTGCAGAGTTAGTTTTGATTAGTTTAATTGTAGGAGAGAGTATTCTCATTTGAGAGGAATGCAACATGCTAGTAAGCTGACTATGAGATCTGAAACCTTTCCGGTGTATGCCTCGAGTTATAATGCCAACAAACCTGATGTTAAAAAAGTCAGACAGACTTAATATCAGTTTTAATGGTGTTTATATAATCACTAAGATTTCTGTTACGAGTTTAGTAGTATATATACACAGTCAAAATTTTGGACACAACTTCATTGTCTTTCCTGATTTTTATTTCTTAAAATAAAGCTGAAAGTATTCAAAATATGCAATAATCTCCTTTGATCAGTTGATTTTAAGATGTGTCTGCTACTTATGCGCGTAAAGAATTCATACTAGTTTTAATTTGAGGTTTTGTTAATTGGTGACTTTTGAGGCTGGTAACTCTAAATGAACGTCTCCTCTGCAGTGGCGAGAGATTTCACAAGAGGCAGTTTAATCATGGTGCTTGATGGATTTTGCAAGTGCACTTGATAATAATGTTATTGATACTTAATTACCTAATGACATATGTATTATTTTACAGTTCAAAAGAAATAAATATTACATCAAATAATGATTATATATCAGTATCATATATATATACACATTCAGCATAAGTGTCTAATTATTTCATAAAAGCATTTTTCAAGGAATTTAGTGAAAAGTGCTTGTTTTGAGTCTAGAGTTCGTAAAATATGGTTTGGTTGTTTTTGCAACATTTTTTATGCTTTCCTGTAGTGTCAAACTCTGATTTTTGAGACAAATAAAGATGATGGTTGCATATTAAAAAGGCAATAAATATTATCATTTACAAATAGAGCTAATAAGATATGAATTCATTCATTTATAAAACTGGCCTGAAAACATATATGCTCTAAAAGGATCTCAATGGCTCACTCTGTCTATTCATATTGTTCTGTGGTTTGAAAATCACATCAGCAGAGTCCAAGCAAGGGTCCTTTGATACTAAAAACATATGAATCATCTTGCATGTCTGGACATAATATCTGGCCTCCCGGCAACATCTGTGGACCTCCAAACTTGGTGCATGTCCAAATGTGGAGCCACAGGACTGGGAGATTTTCCAAAGCTCGGGGTGAGGAGAGCAAGGTCGTCCATGGACAAGCACTAGAGCCAGTCCCTTATACCTGGCCCATTGAGCATATGTCTGAAAATCTCATAGCCATATCGCCGCTTCACCACTCAAATTATTTGAAAGGATCTGTTTAAAAGTATCTAAATGTAGGCTTTCATCCAATAGGAGCATTTTACATCTACATGGTAAATAATCAGCAAAAATTATGTGGCCATTTGGAATGGGACACCAATAAAAAGATAAAGCATAATGCATATTTATAGTTTGGTAGGTTAACTAGCACTGTGGATATATAGTATATGATTATATGATATATGTTGCCTGGGTTTATTTTCTTTAATTCATATAAAATTCAGTAGATTTCGTTAGAATCTGAATATCTAAATCTATGTGAACTATGACAAAAAAAGGCAAAATGATAGAAATACCAGAATACTGTTGAATGCTTCATACTACAGAAGGCCAGATAAAACATTTTGTTATATATATATTTTGTTATATTTGTAATGGCCCATTTTTTATCATAGATCATAAAATAAGGTCCCTTTCTAAGAAACTATCATGCACACCACAGCAGTGCCTCTGAATGCAGCTGCAAAACCCCTCATAAAGGAAAAGGTCAAGATTCAGTGTGAAGAAATCATTCCAGCTCAGCTGGACCACCAGAGAGAGAGAGAGAGACAGACAGAGAGAGAGAGAGAGAGAGAGAGCGAGAGAGAGAGAGAGAGAGAGAGCAAATACAATGGACACAGTCCATGAGTACAGGCTCGAATCAGAAATAGAACATTCTACAGCATCCAATCACATCCTGTGTGATTCCTTATTGCATTTTTATGCAGGCATTGCATTGCTAGTTTGCAGTTTACCAACCATAAATATCTCAAACCCTTCTTCTCTTCAATGGGGCATTAATCCCAGCATGATTAAGCACATAAGCTTACTTAGAAGAATCCTCTAAACTGTCCCGATTGCGTCACAGGCCACATGCCCTATGGCCCCCTGCTAAGGCTTTACTCAGGTGGCTGGAGGTTTTTAAACATTACTAACTCTTTTCTCTGTCCCCAGCTGACCTTAAAACAACCATTAGGCCTGGCTTTGAAACAGTAATAACTATGCTTCATAGACTTAGGCTCTGTTTATGTCACTGATGGCTTGTTCCATACCTGCAGTGCAGCATTTTGAAGAGGACATCCAATGAGTACACACTGTATCTTCTCAGTTTATGAGAAGTATTTTCCTTAATTGCAGGATTGAGAAAGTTTTGTAGTTTCATAGGTCATAGATTTCATACATGTTTTTTCACATGAAAATATTGGATCTCATATGACATTGTTTTATTCCAATATGGCTTTTTATGTTCTTACAATTTTCACTTGAATTTAATAGTAAACATCATCCAAAAATTTGAAACAAATCATCTCCTATAGTAAGCACAATATGGTTGACAGTTTGATTGCTGAAGTAAAAAAAAAAAAAAGTAGGAAAGATTGAGTTATTTTAGAATATTAGTATATATAATTATATAATATTGAATATTTAGAATTAAGAAAGCATTGTTGTGTAAGATTTTTGTGTAAGATTACTTGTTGATAAGAACCAGGTGTATTACCTTGTCACAGTTGTAAGAGATTTAACATCTTATTAAGTGAATTGATATCACTCTACAGTTCTTAAAGTCTGTTGATATTAGTTTGCGTCAGTCTGTTGATGTTAGCCACAGGTCTTCTTTAATTCATGTAAATAGAAAAGAGAGATGAATGAAGTCAGACAATGAGTCCAAGTATATACCAGGGGTGACAGCAGCAGTGATGGAATCGGCCAGCTGAAGAAATAGTCCCAATGGAGACTTTACAGTGGTCTGTCCCAGTCACAAGACAAATTGTATAATTAGGCTTAACTCTTAGGGGAAGGGCACCTTTGCCCCAGTCTTGACATTTGCAATGGTAAATGACAGAATGTTTCACTAAAATAACCGGCCAAATTAATCTTGGTCACGTGTAATAATCTCTGAAAGTATTAATTGGTTCACCTTTGCTTCCCCTTTTCTTAATGCATTAATACACAAGAGAAATAGGCTTATCATAATTCAAATGGAATTTATATGATCAGTGTATACCAAGTATTCAATTTATTCCATGGAAAATAAACTACTTCCAAATCAAATGTTTGCCTAACCATATACCATTATGAACCTGGTGTTGAAAAGAGCATTTTTAGCATTTGAGAATGCAAACTTTCCGCTTTGGTATATCGAAAAGCACCTGTATTTGGATACAGAATATTGATAAGTGAGATGAATCAGTGCTGATGTGAGACAGATCCCAAACCTGGCATGGAGCTCGACTTTGCTCTCCTGGGCTGCTCCCATCAGCACTGTGGTGTGTGTGTGTGTGTGTGTGTGTGAGAGAGAGAAACAGAGAGAGAGAGAGAGAGGTACAGTAGGAGGGTGAAGCCTTCTTTCCACACAGGAAGCCCCCCAGAGGAGCGTTCATTAGGGCTGAGACTCCCTGGAGCTCCTTACCTGAGAGCATCTACTCTCAAACACATTACACACACCCAAACACACGCGCGCGCACGCACACAAATTTAGTCTGAATACAGGGGCGCACAAAATGTCCGGAGCGGCCAGCCTTGTGCAGGGCTGATTGTCACAGAAATAAGCAACACACGAAACAGTATGCTTATTAGCTTCAGACTGCATTACTGGCCTATTTTCCTTCAGCAGTAGAAGGCGTGTTGAAGCCGACGGGTGTTCAGATTTGTTATGCAGGTCTGCAGCGTGCTAGAGATGTCAGTGCTGCAAAGAACCGTAAAAAAAAGTAACGACACTGACAAGCGGCCCATCTATTCACACAGCAGATTTAGTCTACTCCACTATTGTCGGGTGGCTGTAAGAAACTCACACGAGACCGAAAGCTTTTGCTATTGTACAAGAAAACACACAAAAGCCACAAATCAAGCAGCACATAAGCTATTTAAATCGTTCATTTTATGGCGTAGTAAAACGGTATTTACCAGCCTATACAACTAACCCATTCAGATTTCAAAATGCTGATAATTGTATATGACAAACCAAAAAAAGTAATTTTTACGTTTAGATTATATCTTATAATATATAGATTTATGAGAATTCGAGTAAATAACTCTGGAAAATAATACCCTTTTGTAATAATTAGAACAACCAGAAAATATTGTCCCAGCTTGAATTTCTGCACTGATTATTGATATAAGATGGTGACGGAGGTTTGGGTCGTGCCCTTTTTTGAGACCGACTTTAAACTTTACCTCTGCACACTGCGCGAGGGAACTTCAGGGGTCAAGTGGTTCATTAGGCCTATCCCCTTTCCTCTGCCATGTGTGCTTCTCTAATGCCATGCCTCACATACCGTGTGGATTCGATTTTAATTAAGTCCCATGAATTCATAGGTGCATTAAAACCAATAAGGGAGGGGGAGGGGGTATTTGAAACTTTCGCAAAGTGCATAAAGACAGATTTTGACTAGCTGCAGGTAGAGCTAGTTCAGTAGTGGTTTATTAGACAAAGCTAATAATTAAATTGAACGTGAACCACTGTACTGTAAACTCACAAAACAAAATGCTCATGCTTTTGCCTGCGTTTAGTATAAAATCAACCGAATATCCTGGTGCTTAAATTCAAAGAAACTTCGCATTAATCGGGGAAAATGTGTAAAAAAAACAAACAAACAAACAAAATTATAATCCAACGCAACAGGTTCCACTTAATTAAATTTAAGGGCTCATTAATGTAATCATGCATTAATAAAAAATCTATTCGATTTTTCTTATTAATTTGTTAATAATAATAATAATAATAATAATAATAATAATAATTATTATTATTATTATTATTATTATTATTATTATTATAACAACAAATTATTATTATTATTATTATTATTATTATTATTATTATTATTATTATTACTACAACAACACATTATTATTATTATTATTATTATTATTATTATTATTATTATTATTATTATTATTATTATTATTGTGGATGTTGTCACATAATAAAAATATATTATTGGTGTTATCATTGTTCTTGGGAAACGTCTGTATGACCTTTTCATTAGAATGTTAGATATGGATTAGTGCACAAAACGATTGGAGTAGTTATATATAAATAGACAGAAGTTATTTTTCTATATACAAAAAAAAGTTGGGGAAAAGGGGGAATCAAGGAGAAGGCGAGAAATTGCATAAATTAGCCAATTAAACTGGCGCGGGTGTTGAAGCTATGGATCTCTGAAAGTCCCGCCAACAGCCTATAGGACGAACTTGTGTAATTGGATTAGAGAAGATAGTGTCACACGACAATTAAAAACGGCACGCGGCGAACCAGAAAAACTAGAAATGTGATCAAACAGGCTAATTAAGTACATATCGACTCTTAAAAACTAATTAAATACACACCATATCGGCATATTTATCACCAAATATTTTAGCAGAGGTGTGTAATTCTTAGTGCAAACGAATTTGATCATTATAGACTAAGCTTTCAAAAAATATTATTATTTTATGTTATTTTTGTATGTCATGATTCTTAACTTGTGACGTCACTTTGCTGAAACAGGTAGGCTATTTATTTCATAAATAAATTTAGCCTGGAGACTATATAAGACGATTTGTAAATAGCAAGTAAAATATAGCCTAGATGCACGAGATGTAAAAATGCAGAAGTAAAACATTATATTTGCAGGTTTAGGTTTCTGGCGTGCACGCGCTTTTGCTTTTTACATTTCGCACATACAAGCTGAGCATGAATATGCCATATCTCATCGGATAAACTATCTTCAGACTAAAATCAGAACGACATAGCCCATGTGATTCATTTATATAAGACTTGAAACAATGTGCAACTCTCTAAAATATTAGATGAGCAGCGCTGGAAAACTCTCTTGAGTATTTTTTGGCATTCTTAAAATCGCATCATTTGTAAATATCCATCAAAAGAAATCTGAATATAGACTTAAAAATCTATATTTTTTGGTACAAATAAATGCATCAATTAGAAATTATTTAAACCCAAAACCATACGTTGATCTGATTTTACTTTGACAGATAGTGGTAGGAACCTATAGGAAGTTAATAATTTCTAAACTAATGCGCGCTTCACACTTGAATGATATATGCTGGGGCATAAAACAGCGATATAAGATTCATGCACATACAAATCCCATTAAGCCACCAAGAGTAAAATGAATTATTGTATACAAATATATCTCTCTTCATATTTTAGTTTTATTTGATTTATTTTTTATTTTGCATTTCTTTACATTTTGCATGAATTTGTAAAAACATGGACCAGTTGAAGTTCAGTTCGTCCACATGTCTACCAGCCGGAATGAGAAAGAAGCAATGAATCCTTTAATGTCCTAGTGATGAACACCCATTCTTATGCATCCACAAATTTGACAGCATCCGGTGGCGCACATCTTCAGCAGTGGCGCCTGCGATGTTCTTCTTTTATCAGAAAATCAGTGGGTGAGAAGGTGGAAGCTGCACAAAGTACTCAAATCACACAGCAAGCTCTGTGCTCCTCCACCGCGCATTTATTTCATCTCCACCATGAAACAGAACGCTGCCTCGCATTAATTTCTCTCTAATTTATCAGCAATTGTGTGATCATGAGTTACAGTTTGTTGGAAGAGACAGCGCGCAAAAGTATGTTGTACTGTCTCTCTTACATACTATGAACCACTCCAGCTACTTTAGAATAAACGGGAGGAAATTCAGATAGTCGCTGGTTTAAAGGCGCTGTAAAGAAAAGCTGGGTGAGGAAAATGAGTTCGGAGGAAGAGAGAGAGAGAGAGTGTGTGTGTGTGTGTGTGTGTGTGTGTGTGTCGGGGGGGGGGGTGGGTGGATGCACCTGCTCATTAAAGAACTTTTACATTTCTTTTACTATTTCCGTAACTAAAAACATAATTCGATTTAGAATAATTTTTGTTATGAACGAATTTTTGTTATAACAAGTAATTTTAGTTATAAATGTGGGGGGAAAGATACAAAAAAAACCCGCGCAGGATAAAAAAAATAGCTACGGTCAAAAACGAAATAATTAAGTTTCGTATATTTATTTAACCTTTAGTTTACACTTCTACATTAAAATTTACTAATCAATGCCTAAAACAATGACATTTTAAACACAGTAAATTCGTTAATGTACAATTATACTTACATTTGGTTACTAAATGCACTGTATTTGAATGCATTTTTGTTAAATTACTACTACTACTACTACTACTACTAATACTAACAATAATAATAATAAAAGGGCATAATTGGACATAAGCAACACACTGGAACTATGAAGTGAATAACTAACAAGTAAGCCAACACAGTAAAAATGTACAAGTTTGTGAAAACCTTTGGGAGAATGTATGGAGTGTGATTAGCGTAACCCCTTCTTTTAGTTGACTTGAATCCTAGCAACAGCAGACAAAAGGACCCGTGGCTTTTATAGTGAGCTTTAGGGGAAAGTTTCTCTGCTTTGATCTACCTCTGTTTCCAGTGTTTCACACACAGGCATGTCTGCCCAAAGGAAGCGACACACACAATGTCCTCAAGTTTCACAAGGTCCAGGACTTTCTACGAGATGAGTCACTGAGACAGAGAAAGAGAGGCACCTCACTTAATAGGAAAACTAAGGTTGATGTTGCATCGGGTGGGTTAGACAAGACGCCCAAAACAAAAATAAAAATTACCCCTAAGAATGGTCAGTCACTAAATGGCAAATCATTGACTGAATAACTTTATATTTGAATGTACATCCAGCAAGAACTGAATTAAACAAAAACAAATACAACCATAACACACCCATAACAAACTATAAACCCGTATGCCCTAAAAACCAACATAATAAAGTTCAAATTCTAGCCTAAAAAAATAAACCTCAGTGCTGTTCATCTCAAACCTATTTATGTAGTGTGAATTCAGATATATGGGGACAATTGGAGATTTCCCACCTCGTCTATGATTTCTTGACAATAAAAAAACTAAACAAAAACAAAATTCTGAAATACTCATGATGTTGATAAACTAAATGAAAGATTGCTTATATCATGTTTCAAAGGAGCATGGCTTAAGCTCTTTGCCTGTAAAATATTTTTTGTTGAAATGCTTTAATCAACTATTAGGAGCCCTGCAACACACAAAGCATTTTATGTAATCGATACCTACAGAACTTTAAAATTAAAATTTCAACTGAGTGTATAATACACAACTCCAGTATGTCAAAGTCCGCCTGCTTGGCTTATGCACGCTTTCCCCCCACATTGTAGATCTAATGTGAGATGTCTCAGTTCAAATCTAATATATACACCTCATATCAGGAAATGCACATCATCTTTAAAAAAAACTGTCAAAATGAAAACCGTGTTACAAGTAGTGCGAAGTGTACAGAGAGAAAGAAACGAATGCACGTCAGCTGAATATAAGTCAGATTTGTCAGGATAACAAGCCACTTCCGCCCAATTTTTTTTGTAGTGCTGTGGATAAAGCAGAAAAGGGTCCCAACAACTCTGTACCATGTTTTATTCCAGGCTCTGCTAAAGTGCTGAGTGAGTTTGTGTCTGTCTGTTTACTTTTACCTCCCAGCATGTGTGTGTAGTTATAAGAGTTTATCCCTTATTTATTTTTCCCTCTCATTGTCTACCGCGTTACATTAATAGCTTCATTAGAAAACTGATCTGTGCTGAACAGCAATGAGGTTCATTCCCACTCTTTATTTTTGCCTCCGAATTGAATTTAATTTCAATTATGTTATTTTTCTAAATCATCTCAGACTTAAGACGCCCCTTGTTCACGCCATAAACAATTGGGTTTTATTGCAGGGGAATGAATGATCTGTGCTGAAATTAGTTTGTCACATATTGTCATTAGCAGCCTCGTAAAACAATGCAGTCATTATTGGCAGATCCCCGGGCGAGAAATGAGCCCTGTCACACGGGCCCCATTGGCATTAATGAAAATATGCTAAGCGTTTCGTTTTAATTTCGTTTTGAGGGTGGTTTGCATACATGCATTCTCTTCGGCGGATTTATATCTGAGCTCATTTATGAAAGACATAACAGAGAATATAAAGTGATTAGAGTCTAGCTATAATTGAGTCAAGCCTTGCTGAGGTCCTAATCGTGTTAATTGTAATGAACTCTCTCTGGGAATACCAGTAAATGTATTTAAATAATTCCGCCTTTTGAGTTGAGGAGATTATGCAGCATTATTATATTAAGTAAGCATAATAGAAATGTCATGAAAAATGGTCACTAATACACACACACACACACACACACACACACATTCACGTGAGTGTGTACGTTTTAAGCAGCATCCCAGGTGACTCCCAATGAAAACTGTTGAGAGAAGTATAAAGAATACAAAAATTCCAGATTACAATAAAAGCATTTATTTAACCAAAAATATACTCCATATCATAATTTTCACAATTTAAAATACTTACTAGAAACTTGAAGCATATAGCAATGTCAATGTTACTGAATAGCACACAAGGTGTAGGGCATTAGGGTTAGTGATTTAGGCTGCAGGATTTGATTTAAATAAATAAATAAATGAATAAATAAATAACATTGCAATTATTTTGACACACATTGGGGCTGCAATATATAACTATTAAATGCACTATTTTGGATTCAAAGATTTATCTAGGCTATCTAACACCAAATAATGGCGTTGATATTATTTATCATGTGAAAAGAATAATAATAAAAAAATACTTTTTTAAAGATCATCATAAATTTCCATCTATGTGGGTATTACCTGTAATAAACTGCAGCATAAATAAATTCCTAAATAACTGCACAGGTTCGTATAATGATTGATTTTTATGGGATTAAGTGTGGAGTACTATCAATGATCAAATAAATGCACTACAAATTACATGAAAAAGTCTACACTCAGGGATTAACATATGCTTCAATATGATCAGTAAAATCAATAGCTGAAAGTGTGTCTTTTAAAAAGGAAACAAACAGGAACAGTAAACAAAAGTGAGTTAAGTACAGTAATAATGACCAAAGAAGGACCATGAGACCAGCCCAAGAGTTTAGAATGAATTGTACAGTGAATTGAGGTGTGGTTATGTTTCTTCTTTATTTTAACAGAGAACGAATAGACATGGCAAGCAGGGCAAGTGTTCCGTAAGCTCTCCAAGACTTACGACAGCTTTGCCAGAATCCTCAACCCAGGCATCTATCCCATCTTACAATTCTACTTTAAATCCATTGGCTTGTTCGACTTAATGCTCAGCATTCTGTCGGAGTAGCTCACTTACACAGCACTTTGTCTCAGTGTGAGAAACACTGCAGTGTCTGACAAGCCACCGGACCACCTCCATTACTGACACGCGATGGGAGTTTAGAAACCAAGGTAGAGAGAAACAATGTAAAAACCATTAACAAATTAAAAATAAATGTGAAAGCCTAAATGAAAAGTGGGTTGTGGGTAGGGTGGAAGTGTGGGCCAAATGCCAGGCAGGCAGCTTACTGTCAGCCTTTTGGGCCGGTCACAGCAGTGGCCTCCAGCTTTTTGTCTCCATCTCTTGGCTGGCACCGAGCTGCAACCTGAAGTTCTCACCACAGACACGATCGATCATATCACATCCAGCTGAACCGCTTTTCCGAGGCCGTCATTTCCATAGTGACCACCTGAACGATTAACCATCCAACCCCTCCACCCTGCTCTCATACTCCCAACCCCTCTGTATGACTTGCCCAGACCTCATCAACTACGGAAAACAAAAGCCTGACAGAAACAAGAAATAACAGTGAACTTCATAGGACCTATTCATGAGGGGAAAAAATAAGCACAAGCTTCAACATTACATTAGTTCATTTGAAATAAGATCCAAGAGATTTCTTTCGGAAGAAGCTTTCTTAACAAGAGGCAGACTTGAATGTTTGTATGAGGACAATGGTGGCATGTTCTCCCAGTTTTTGGGCATGTTCAGGACAAAAAGCGAGCAATTCATAGGCTCGACGGATGCTGTCTGCTAGCGAGGAATCTCTGCAAGCCACAAGGCCGAAGCAACAAAGCAGTACAAAATGCGAGAAACTGTGGCTATTTACTTACAACAAAGTGGACAAACACCATCCCCTGCAGTGTGTGTGTTTCTGAGAGAGAGAATGAGTGTAAGTGTGTCATGTTGCCACACAGGTCAGCTTAGAGCTGATGCCTGTTTCAAGACGTATTCATACCCCCCACTTCAGCAGCTCAGAGTGCCCTCCTAAACAAAGGCCTGTGGTTTGGAGTGGGCCGCTGGCTCTCGTCTCACTGTGGGTTTAAGGACATTTATGGCGGCTCTTTGGCAAACGCCGCTTTGATGTACTGTGGCCTGGTTGAGCCTGGAGGAGCCTCAGGGCTGAATGGGGAAATAAGTGTTTGTTTGCCCTTTCCCCAGACACGTCAAACCCTGGCCCAGGAGCTGACCTGAGGGAGGCAGGAATATATATGCACACAATAGAATGAACACACACACACACACCTCTTTTTCTCTCATCTACACATACATAGGTATGCAAATATTTAGTTTGGTTATTAGTGACACCCAATGTGTGAAGTGCACCAACTACACACTTAATGACCACTTTATTAGAAACACCTGCATGGATACATGCAACTATCCAGTCAGGTGACAGCAGTGTGAAGCATAAATTTATGCAAAAAAAAAAAAAAAAAACATAAAAAAGGTCAAAATATTCTGCTAATATAAGTCAGTAAATGTTCACATCAAACATCAGAAATGGTGTGTGTGTGTTTGATCTGAGTGATGTTGACTGTGGTATGGTTGCTAAAGCCAGATGGGCTGAGTATTTTAGAAACTGCTGATTTCATGGAATTTCTAGAACACAATAGTCTTTATAGTTAAATAAATTACAGAAAAAGAAAAATTGTCCAGTGAGCAACAGTTCTATAGACAGAGATGAGTTGTTGAGAGAAGACACAGGAGAATGGCCAGGCTGTTTGGAGCTGACAGGAAGGTTATAGTGCTTCAATTAACCTATATAATCATGATGAGCAGAAAAGCATCTCACAATGCATGCCACCATACATAAATACATCTAGGTGGATGTACCACAGCAGATTCTTATATCAGTTAAGAACAGGAATCACAGTCTACTGCAGGTGCATTCTCACCAAAAGTGGACAGGATGGAAGTGAAATAATGCCGCTTGGCCTCTGCTAATAATTAATATAGATTACAACTTGTACATGGAAAACTTAAACATTCTGTGTATAACTAATGTTTATACATTTCATGTGTAAATGGAAAAAACAACCAATCAGTGTGAGTATAAGGTAGGTTAAACTAATAAATTGGAAAATTTTCATTCTAAAAATTTCACAACAATAAAACAAAGGAAAAACAAATCTTATAATCACTTCTTTGACATTGAAGACACTCCCATCAGGCCACGCAGTAGTGCCCTATAGAGTCATAGATGAGTCACTGTTAATGGTCTGCGAGGGCACGCATCTGTCTGAGGTTAACAGTTTTTTGTCCGATGTCCCGCACAGTGACAGATATGGCTGCCCAGTTTGGCTCACTTGCCCATGACAGCTCTGGCCAAGGTGACGATGTTCTGGGCCTGCTTTAACGACGGCATGTCAATCATACTGCCACGGAAGGTGAACGCACCCTAGAGAGAACAAAGCGCAACACCGGGAGAGGGGAGGTCGGGGGAGATAAAACATATTGTAATTCTTACAATATATACACATATAACTCTCTACAATTTATTTGCAGTAGCGGTAAGAGATTAGATTAATTAGCATAATGCTGGTAAGGACAATGATTGAACACAGACAACTTGTCCTTCACAGTCGCATGAATTATTGCTGGAAGTCTTTTATTTGATTGTTAAATGTTAAATTGTTAGATTCTTCACTTTACTACTGCACTGTGTCAAATATTTCACTTCAGCTTGTATCAGCTCCCAAAAGAAAGAAGATTTTATTACACACAGCCATGCTTGTATCTTTGTCTATAAAGTATAATGTACTGGATTTTAAAATTGGCAATGCTTTAGCCTAAAATACCAAGTGACAGGCTGTTTAATAGACTTTTCTTGTATAAAGGCTTTAAGCGGTCAAAGAACAAGGGCTTAAATAGAAAACCAGAAAAGTATGGTGTAATTTTGGCTGAAAAAAAGACCCTGTGAGGACTCGAGGCTAAACTTAGTCTAAGAATTACTGGCAGCAAAAATCAGGCAGATTGGACATCACCAACACACCACTGTGTAGAAAGCACCAGACTCAGTGAGGCATTAAATTGGAAATGATAATGGTTCATCAAACTCTAAATAGCAGAGTGATGTGGTCATATTGATATTCAAGTTTAAACTCTCTTTCAGTGCAAACAAAATATGAAATCAGTTAGAGAACTGTAATGGAGGAAATCATGATACAGTAATGTACCTTTCCTAGCTTCTGGTGCTCCTCAAATGCAGCAATTAACTCGGCGGCCCAATTAACTCTGTCTGGACTGGGTGAGAATTCCTCTTGAACAGCGCTGATTTGGTTTGGGTGGATGACTTGCTTCCCTTGAGAAAAAGGCCAGAGGTGTGGGACAATTTTCACCATTAAAGCACATCACTAACAAATAAGAATCAGGCTAAATCAAACTGGCTTCATTGTATTCGGACAATCATCAAACACAAATCCAGATCTCAATACTTTGAACTAGGGAGTGTAAATTGCAAAAATATATGTTCACAGGTGTTACAGAATCCTTATTAAGTTTTTATAAGACCTATAAATATAACATAAGGGTAAGAAGATGCCAAGCCCCTTAAAATGAGATGGTGCAGAAAGCTGCATAGTATAAAAATGCACATGAGCAGAGCAAAGCATGAGCTGGAAGCATAACGGGCTTTGTTGTGCTTTGAATGTGGAAAGTCGGCTTTCCCGAGGCAACAGCAGCGGGCACACACCATCTCCTCTTATTTTGGCATGGCTTCCTGGCCAGGCTTGAATTTGAGCGACACAGCAGGCAGAGAGGATGCTATGAATCATGGGTGTCATCCTGATTTTCGCCCTGTGCCCCGCTGAACTCTGAAACTTTATTGCACGCTTAGTTACACTTCAATCTGAGCTGGCCTCTGCTTTTTATTACAGAGCTGTGGGCATGAAACACACACACACACACACACACACACGGAACATACAGCTCTATGACAAGTGTTCAAACACACATACACACAAGGGACTGACATGCAAAAAGCTTAGATTAGATGTTCCTGGTAGCTGGACGAGAATGAACATGAAATCCTGACAGACAGCCCTTTGCTTTTAAATTTAAATATAAAAAAAACAATATCTCTGTATATGTAAGACAACATTTTAGTCTACTGGTTCCACTGAACAGAAAGACTGACAAACAAACCAAGACATAAATTCATGCCGATGTGGAATGACCACCCAAACAGCCTGTAAGTGGAATCATGTGTATTATATTTTGCGCACCAAAGATAAAAATGGGAATCACCACAAAGCATATATTTCCACATGTAATGCATTTCAGCTTCACACTAAAACATACGACTGTCTTTACATTTTATTAACACACTCTTGCATTAGTCCTACATTAATACGTTTTCATTTTATTTCCAGATATATAGGCAGAGCATTCCACAATAAGACTTCTGTTTTGCACATATTCCATAAAGGTTAATGAATCATTCACTCAGCTGTGTACTGTTAAAATACTGACAGTGAGACTTGCTATTTAAAATCAAATAAACCAAAGCAGTTTGTTTTAGGTGCTTCCAGCTATTGGCTCTGGGTTAGTATAGATGGAGGACTAAGAGTGTGTACTATCTCTCTGTTCCCAGAGGAGCCGGCCTGTTGGATCAACAGCCTAAAGAGGAGGCTCAGGGCCCGCGCCTGCGACGCCCATCCCAGAAAAGGCTGGCAGGGGGTAGTTCCCTCACATCAACAAAATATGCCCCCTTCCCTCTAGTGCCACCTGTTCAGGAGCTGCCTGCTCTGAGCCAGCTAATGACCGAGCCAGCAAAGGGGGCGTGCCAGGCATCCTTACCGCGCTGCTATTGGTTGGCCGCATTGCATCATTTATGCCCCCTGAAGCCAGCAAGCCAATCACACAGTGCCATCTGGAGAGGTTTGTCTCATTGACGTGTTGTGGTTTAGCAGGGAGGCCTCTGTTAGGCAAGGTTCAAAGTACAACATTTTGGCAGCCTAATTATTATTTTTTTAGGATGAGCTGAAATGTGTGGTCACAGTTTTTTTATTTTGCAACAGGATATTAGAAATGAGGTGAAATGCATGCAGCAAAGCGTAGTGCATCACAAACTAGCATGGTATGATGATGATTAAAAAAAAGAAAAATAACAACACTAAGATTCCAGGCACAGCTATGTACAGTATGAAATTATGAAGATGTGAAGTCAAGCCATAGATCAAGTGATACTATACAGCTAACCTAATAGGACCCATTATCATTTCAGAAAATACATAAACAAAGAATTTACAAAGCAGTTTAGACAGATTGAAATTTCACATATTTCAAATTGTGAAACTATTTATAGAATAACTAAATATATAATGTACAATTCTAATATTAACCTGAGCATGATATGCACTTTAAACACTATGCTGTAAATATCAAGTATATTACTGAATAAATAAGAATTTAAAAAGGAATAGAATATCCTGTTCGATTTCCTTTTTTTGTGTGTCCCCACATACTGTACACACACTGCTACACATCCAGGGGATGTAAACCATCTTCTTCTCACCAAGTGGCAAACAGGTCTCTGAATGATTAGCTCAGATAGTGTGTGTAAGTGTGTGTTGTGAAGCAACCATCTTTATGGGCATTCATCATATTCTAACATTACCTGCTGATACAGACACACTGTTGAATGGGTAGCTGGGCTGATTGCTGTGCTGCATGCTTAGGCTCCCCTAATGATTATTCAAATTATACCCAACCCAAAATTTGTGGCTTTTTTCAAAAACATTCATTAATCGCAAAAATTATAAAACAGAAAAATAAATACATTTACTTCGACCACTAATTTTTTCTGTTGTTTTGAGGGTTAAAGTGTTCTGAGCAGCCATGAAATTTTGGGTGGTTTAATCATATGCACACATCAGTAATAAATAACAGCTTAAAACCACATGTAACCACATTCGTTGGATATTTAATATGTCATTGTTGTGAAATAAAATTTGGACGTGGCGTAAAGCGGGGGGGGGGGGGGGGGGGGGGCAGGATAAATAAGAAGCATAAGAATGCTGCAAGACAAAAGGCCTAGTGCTCTGGAGGAATGGCAGTGTTGCTGTAAACAGAGATGTGCAGGGGGAACGGTGTGTGTTCTGCAAACAGCCATTACATATTCATTAGTGCAAGCTCTGAGGAGGGCTGCCTGGCCTCCTGTGGCCAGTTACCCACTCACCGGGACTACACACACTCGTGTTGCCTGGCTACAAACCCACACAGTGCTAAGCTGCGAACATACGGCCAAGCTCAAGCCACATGCAGACAAATGTGTGTACACTCACTTACATGCAATGAAGGATATGCACAAATGAGCAGAACACAGACATGCACCCACACACACACTCACACACACACAAAAAGGCCTAACCTAATTGTATGTTCAAAAAAAATAGTTATTTTGAAAAAAAGCTCAGTTGATTCATATATAAAATAGTTCATTACTTATTAAAAATTCATTGATCAAACAGGAAAACTATTCTAATGAGAAAAGAACAAAAAATCTACACAATCTGTCACATTTAATCAGTCAATCAATCAATCAATCAATCAAATCACTGACACTCAGTTAAAAAAAGAATTCTTAAAAATTCATAAAAACACTAATGAAATGACGCTAGAGTAAAAATGAAAGACAAAGAAATAAACTGAGACACAAAGTTAGCAAACATTTATAGAAGCAGGTCGGAGATCTGATGCCATGAAGGGACAAGCACAGATACTTGAAAATAGATGCAGCATAAGTGAGAGCACCTGTTCAGCCTACATGTACTGTAACAGTCTGGATACACACACTATATGGACATGCTTTATGGACATGCTTTATTCTGCTTGTATCAAAATATTGAGGAATAGCAGGGAAATGTATACAAAAGTACATAGGAGCTATAAGTATAGTTCATGTTATTGCATTGATGAATTGTTAACAGAATATTCCGCAAATTAGTACAGAAATATAAAAATGTTTCATAACAAGTTTGATTTAACATACAAAGATACAGATTATTAGACTTACTACGTTGCAATAACATGAATTAATCTGCATTAGAACTATGGGGAGACTGTATTAGATTATACCAATTATAGAGAAATGTACGAAATGTAGGGTAAAGTACCTTTCCTCTGTTTGTGTATGGGTAAGTGCACTTGCATACGTGTGTGCGCACATGTAATTTGAGAAAATCCTACCAGTAAAGCCCATGAGTGCACCCTCTCTGGCCTGCTGCCGCAACCCTTCTCCATCCTGATAGTCAATATACACAAGGTCGATAGCCTGCAGGCCAAAGGCTTTGGTGATAACCACCACTTTCTGACGAGCATACATCAGCTCTCGGGCATCCTTAGTCCTTGTTGCACCTTTAATATGGGAAATTATTGCATTAAAACGTGACATTATTGCTTTTATTGCTTGAACTCCAAATCTTAGATTGCAAATTTAAAATAAATAAATAAATAAATAAATAAACAAACCAAAATATTGTGAATGGTAAAAAAATTACTGGAGAGTACTGAGTAGCAGCACAGGTCATAAAAGAGTCAAGGACAGAGAAGTGGATTAGATGGCAGACCTATGCTGGCACAGAAATCATCAGAGCCGAAGACTACTCCGTCATGATGCAGACCAACTTTTGGTCCGAGCCGCCGAGCCGCCTCACACACAGCCTGGGACAGACACAGAATACACAAAGAGCTTTGTATATGCATGCTGTGTGTGCGTGTGTGTGTGTTGGCACTCAATCAAGTGAATCAGTCAGATGGCTCAAATCCCTCGCTCAACTCGTTCAATCAATGTCTCTGCTTCCGTTCCTCACATAATAGTTCAGACATGGAAAATGATCAGTTATAAAAACAACTCACACACACAACAGATAATTAATGGCCTGATACAGCATGAGCAGAAGGACGGAAAAGCGGCAAAATCTGTGAAGGCCATCCAAGCTGGGACGGAAGACCATCGCTGTGGCGGGGAGCGGAAAGTTTGGAATGCGAGATGATCGTGTCGGGCATGAAGCAGATGGAATTTGTGTCAGGCTTTTGTTGGGTTCCAAATTAATTTCACTTCTCACTGTGACTGTGCAATATTTCCCTGTCTCAGCTCTGGGACACAGTCAGGCCAACATGATTTAAGACAATGTAAAAAAAAAAAGAAAAAAAAACAAATATATGAGGGGGGGGTAGGGGGGGGATATCAGGGCTGTACATATAGAACTCAGCTGATGATGCGTGATGTTTATTTATGACTAATTTAATGGAAAGAGTCTGAAAAAGAAAAAAATGGAAAAATGTAAAAAAAAAATATATATATAAAAAATGGTGACATATCCCTTTACTCAATCACAGGTTCTTTAATCCGACTGCTTTGTAATCTAAAGTGCTTTCATCTGCACTCTTATGCCTGATTTACCTTAAAATTCAGCAACCCAACAGCAGTTTCCACAAAGGTTACCAAGCGAATGGGTTCTATCAGCATCCGGCCTTTTAAGCGCTGCTGAAATCTGTCAACAAACTGACACACAGGCACAAACAAAGACACACACACATCACTATTTGTTCATACATAATGATTAGTACGATGTACAGGGAACATCAATCATAAAAGATCACAATCTAAAAAAAATAAATAAAAAAAAGCAAATGGTTTGTTATTGTAGTGACAGATCCTTTTAATCATGTTCACACCGATGGCACATCATGTTTGACAGACAGTCAATTAAATAAAAAAAATCCCTCCTGAATTACAGAACATATAGATTTTTTTTTTTTTTTTTTAAAGAAAAAAAAATTGCTCTCTCTTGGGGCCCTGGACAAACGCTCGTTTTGCAAGCTCCCTCAAGACGTACAACATGTTCCAATAATAAGAGAGAAAACAAAAACGCCAAGGGACAAGATTTTAACTGTCTGGGAGTGCATTCGCTTTCAGCGGTTCTTTTTTATTCCCATTGGCTTTCCTGGGTAGACAAACCGGAGCGATGTACGACAATCAGGGTGTGATGTGGCACTTCTCCTAGCCTTTCATTTTTTTGCACGTTTTCCCACTAATATTTGAGCTTACCTAAGAAAGCATTAAAATGAAGTTTAGTTCTTTGAAGACCAAAGCATTCCCTTTTTTTTCAACACACCAGTTCACAGCTAGCTGTGCACTGCCAGTGGGGTAGCCCAAATTCCAAAATCTATCATCTGGAAACACACAAAAGCACTCTCTGTCAGATATTTCCTTCCAAAGCCAGTTAAAAAAAAGAGACGGGGAGAAAGGAAGAAAGCTCAGAGCTGAAATGTGTAATTCCCTGTCGTCGCTCTCCATGCTCGCTCCCTTTTACACACTGGGAATCGAGGATCAAAATAACCTCAGGTAAGTCTAGGCCATTTTTGCCCCTAAATAACGACAAAAAAAAGAAAAAAAGAAAAGTATCCGTGATGAACACTTGGTTTCATTGACGGATTTTTTTTCCTAATGGGGAGAATTTTAATCATCTCCCCATTCAATCTCAGTAGGATAAATCATATCTGAGAGATTTGCATAAATATAAACCATCAAAGCCTTTTCATCTTCAAAGGGGTTTTCAAGACCCAATAAGCTTTGTACTGTAATCATCTGAGGTCACAACCCTGCAGGAGCAATGCTGCTATGCTAACACAGACGGCTTAGCATAATATTTCCCCTAAAACCTCAGAGAGGACTGTGTTCCCAACGACATGGCGTTCCCCATCATCTCCAGCACCCTTTCCACTGGTAGTCCTATTTATCTGCCACCATACCCCTAGTCCTGCATTATGGATCCATCGCCCAGGTCCACATGCAAGACAGAAATTTATCCTGTGCTCAAGGGAAAATTGATATCTTTGGCCCAAGTTTCACACGACACACAGCTTTAGAGGATGCCAGGATTGAGTGGGCTTTCAGGATGTTGAGAAGTGGCAACAAATTACTGCACTTAAGTGGTATTGTATCACAAATGTGTATGGAGGCGGCTTGTAATTGAAATTTACACAGTGCAGCATTTCTCCAGACTGTCCTGATGACGTTTAACAGGGCTGGCAGTAAGCATGAGCAAAGAAAGAGGATCATTTAGACCGGACAGCCAACAGGGGGCATTGGGAAAGGTGGCTACAAAAATAGCTTAAATGGTAGAATGCGACTAACGTCTAACAGATTTGATAAAATGCAATAGAATGGCAAGAAAACTTGAGAGAGGGATATGAAAAAAAAATCATAACATTCTCAGGGTCCAGTTTCTATTCCTAGATCATTTCTTTCTAAATAATCAAAGCAATGACTATGATTTCCTTGCTTGTTATGTAAAATGGAGCACTGTGTCAGCAGTCACAGAAACAGATCTAGAACCAAGAAACGAAACAAAACTGAAAGCTAAATATCTTGAAAAAGATAAGATTATCCCATATGAGTTCAGACCCATTTTGCCTTTAAGGGAAATCATAGGGATATAATTCATGTGTATGAATCAAAATTATTAATTTTTCACGTTTCATACAAATTTCCATTACTTTCTTTTTGATTGTGTAAAGCTGTTTTGCGACAATGACAATTGTTAAAAGCGCTATACAAATAAATTAAAATTGAATTGAATACAGACATCTGCTTAAGAAATGCTGTCAGACTATAAATATAAAACATGAGATGTTATTTAATTATTAAAATAGCTAAAAACCTACTTTATGGTCCTTTAAAATTTTAAAGGACCATACTCTTTAAAATTAGCTAGTTCTGTCATGTGCTACCCAGGCACACCACCATTTTGGATGATGTTAATGATGTCGTGGGTACTCAAATGATTAAAAAGTCAAGGATGAAGCTGGATAAGAAACTAAAGAAATTAAACTGTCAGCACCAAGCATTGTAAATGATGACCACTGTTGCCATAAACATTGCATCCTATTGCTAAATTGTTTAAATATGAAATGCTTAAATCAATTACAGATATTGGGGAAAGGCAGTAGTAGAAGTAGTGACTGAAGTCAGTAACAATCCCATAATCCATCACTGGTTTGAGTAAACTAATCGATTATTGATTAATAATCAATCTGTGTGGTTTAACTGTTCAGTGCATCTTGCACTTCTCGTGTTTCCCACCACCATCCATTATTAATACCCCAAAGTACATCACACATACCTATATCAACGAGGATTACTCGCATAAGCATCTATTATCAAGTACATTAACATTACAATCACGACACAGCTGTCAAAGCAGAAGTATTTACCATTGTACGCATACTCCATGTGACAGATTTTGCACATCATACTCTTCATGCTAATATTTATCTTCACTGGTGATTTACTTTTATCATTTGTCATAAAACCAAAGTACACTGACATCCAGGAGCCTTTATTTCCCCGGGAAAATTGTACAACAGGTCACCTTGAGATCCATCATCTGGCATTCACAACTATGTTATGAGAATGTGCAGTTATTGGAATTAATTATAGCGTTCCTCAGACTTAATGTGTAATTACACTACACAGCATGTAAAAAACATGCAACATGACTTGCTTTAAGGAACTTTTAATGATTAAAATCAAAATAAATTTTTCATAATCGATCGTGATCATTGCTAGTAATTGATGATTGTCGCATCAATAGTGGCAAGCAAGCTACAAGACTTAAGATGATGTTCAATAGCCAACTTACATAGTTAATCCTTACTGTACAGTATTATCCTAGTGTTAATGTGAAACAGTCTATCAGGAATTAAGCCTATTCTGAAATCATCCTTTGGCCTCTGCACGCAATACAATGCATTTTATTAACATGGTTATACATTGTATGAGTGGTAAGTGTTTGGTAGCCCTCTTTTTTATGGGGGGGGGGAGCAAGAAGTATAATTAGGACAATGATCTTGGTTTTAAACACTACAGCATAGCTAAAAAGATTTTTCTTATTTTTGTATTTGTTGTTTGGTCTAAATATGATTGCATTAATCTTTTAGTGTCTTATTCTCAGAGTATGTGCAATATTTTTATAAAGATCGCAAAATCACTATCTATTCTTCAACTCACTAATTATTATTTCTAAAGTTACTGTATCAATACAGGTGTTATCTAGATAAAGTAATTTCAATACAGTGTTTATGGAAAGGGACGTGGAGGTGAAATTCATTTTCATAGGGCCTTCAAAAAGACTGGGCTCGGCCCTACTGCATAACTAATAATACAGTTCCCAGGTTAGCAGAGAAAGGAATCTTTCTAACAGGTCAATGGCTCTATGTGAGCTGACCCTTCTAGACCTTGTCCAGCCTTTACTCAAAAAAAAAAGCCACTCTTCAATAAGATCTGCATTAGCCCATCCTTCTGCGGCTGGAAAATGGAGGGGGCCAGGGATTGGCGAGAAAGCGATCATGGGAGAAGAGAGCCCTGTTGGAAAAAGGGGGTTGTGAATGGACAAGTTTTAATTAATTTTCTTCAAAAGAGAGCCAGATTAAATGTTTCCGGCCTGCTAAAGTGCTCATTTCACTGAAGGGGGAAGGTGAGAGAGGGAGCGAAAGAACGAGCGCACGAGAGCGACAGAGAGAGAGAGAGAGCAAGGGAGAGATCGAGAGACATAGAGAGGGAGAGAGCAAGTAAGAGAGAGGCAAGAGACAAGAGGGTTGGGCCTAGAATTGGACCCTTTCATGAGCGGGTGCACACCCAGTGGCGTGGCGTCTAAAGAATGCACGCGGCACCAAAATTGCAGGAGGATTGTCCTTGGACAAAGGGGTGGGAGTTACGCCTGTTATACTCCAATAAGCCTTGTCAGTCAAACAAGGAGAGAAAAAGCAAAGAGAAAGGGAAAGCAATGGATTTTCATACAAAGAGAAACAAGTAAGTCCGTCTTTTAGCAACAAATCAGTGTGGTGGTTTCTCTTCTAAACTAGGTGCAGGGAAAAAAAAGAAAAATAAACAGCGGAGGGATTTTCAGCTTGAAAGCAGAGGACAGGAGGGGGACAGCCATAACCAGGCTTCAAAGCTTGAAGTCTCAGAGGAGCAGTTAGTTTCTAATCTGCCAAAGACCAGGGACTAAAAGATGGGAAGTGATAAGGACAAAGAGAGAGAGAGAGAGAGATTTAATACAGCTTTTCTTCAGTCATCGCCATTATGGTCTTCAAAAAAAAAAGTATACAAATTGATATCTAGACTGCTTGCACAGTTGGCAAATATAAATATATATATAAATATATATATATATGAATAAATAAAGTTTTTACATTCATATATAGGTGAAGGGACAGCAAAGGAGAAAAGGAAAACAACTCCTTTCATGTCTCTCTTTTCCTCTCATCACTTTCAAAGCAGCAGGCCCATGTCAGGTCAGTGCTACATGATGTCCTCACCATCACAATCTTCTGTATCCTGCTGGGACTATGGGCAGGGCACTGGGCAAGAATGTGCAGGTTATGTATGTGCACATCCGTACAGCACACACACACTGCCATTCTCTCTTAGGAATGGATAAAATGGTAAACCTGTTATAACTGCAAACCAGAGGCATACGAGGATCATAATCCCACATCAGCCTGTTAAAGTCGAATATGTACTGTCTTGTGAATAAAGGTGTAAGGCTGATTGAAATTAACAGAAGACTTCAAGCATGGTGAGGTGATGAGACTCTTAAAATGTAAAACAACTGAATGGCTCAAATGTTTTAAAGAAGTCCATATGTCTGTGAATGATGCAGTGGGCCTCGAGCCACCTCAGCCAAGATCATGCATTCTTATGAACATTAGATGAGCAGAACATCCAGTGAACATTCTGCGACAAGTTATCCATTGGTTTTTCATGAGCAGAACATTTATTGAAACGTGCACACACAAAACAAACGTACAAGGGAACTGTACACAATCATTCACAAACACCACTTGCACAACACAGGAACTGGAGTGGGAGTTATTGCCACATCCCCGAATAGTCCTGGGCCGTTAAAGGAGTGCCTGTGAGGCCGGCGTTTCAAAAATCTATCGAACTTGCTAAGGGTTATAAAGAGACATGGTTTTTACTCTAATAACTGTTCTGTTATTCTGCATAATTACAAGTCCCAGTTTGACCTAAAGGCCTTTCATATATATAAAAAAAAAAAAAACCCATAAAGGACTGTAACTTTTACAAATGCATAAAAAAAAGAATATATCAGCCATTCTTTTGTCACGCAAACCTATTTCACCTTTTTCGATCACCTGACCACAGTGTTTCAAAAGACTCATGTTGGGCAAGCGAATACGTTTGACAGGGGCAAAAAAAGGAACAAGGTGATGGAGAGAGTGAGAGGAAAAACATGAGCACCTGTCAGCAATTAAAATGGCAAGAAACAGAGAGCGGCCCAGGAAATATATGAGCTCTAATTAAAAGTACTAGTTAAAAACTTCCTGCTTCTGGCCTGGACTAGCTGTAGCTGTGAGTTCTCTCCGCCTCTCTGTCTCGCATTTCCTTCCTCCACCTAGTCAGAACATTGTGACTCTTTTCAGGTCTTTCTGGGAGACATGCAGAGTATCTGAATGCTGCAGATTTGGGTGAGGTGGATTGGGGCTGTTATTTTTTTTTTAAGGGGGTGGGGGAGACTTTGGGATTAGGGTTTCTTCAAGCCACTGGAGCTCTTGCAGAAGCAAGGATGTGTTTATATCACACACACACGCACACACACACACACACGCACACGCACACACACACACGCACACACGCACACACACGCACACACGCACACACGCACACACGCACACACGCACACACGCACACACGCACACACGCACACACACACACACACACGCACGCATCTTCTGAACTGAGCAAGATGTGAAGCTGCGTTAAGGGATTTATAGAGGTGACTACTCCTTTTGAGGTCCAGGTTGCATAATGTGCATCAAAACTTGACAGTACAGGGTGCAGCATTTGTCTCAACAAAAAGCTTAATAAATTCATTAAGGATAACTCATTCCTACTCTGCACTGCGAAAAGAAAACTGCTTGGATGTAATTCTTTTTAAACCTACATTTACAATATTAGGACACTCAGCCTCCAGGCACACGTTTTAAAGTGACCATGAGTCAAGTGGCTCTGAACAACATGTTCTATAAAATCCAACATGTCAGACTGATGTCAAATTCTTGGCTTCGACTCATGAAAAACAAGCCTTAGGAGCAGAAATCTTCCCGTAAAATTGAAACACTTTGTTATTACTGGTTTAAAGAGACCTGGTGTTTTCTCATTCTCTAGTGGTTAATACATGGAGCACTCTGCTTTTTATTTAAAGATATGGAAATGGTAGAAGATGGTGTGGAACATTTAATGGTTATTTTTAAGTCTTTATTTTTCATATGATGCCAATGTGGTCGATCAAAGTCTATTATCTGCACTGGCATGTGGAATTTAAAGGAAAAGAACACTAAAATATTGATTCTATTATCAGGGTTGAGAGTAATTATTACAGATAATCCACTATTATAATTAGTTATACCACAGACTTGTTCAATACTCTATTCTAAGAGATCAGAAGATGATGTAATTAAAGCTAAAATAATAAAGTTTTATGGGAGAAGGTGGTTATTTCCCATTTTTAGAAGTCTCCAGTATCAGACACACCGCCTGGCAAAAATAAATCACCTTTTGGATTTAAATAAGCAATACTTTGATTGGATGTTTGCTGCAGTGATTAATCTGTTTCAGCTAGGAAAATTATTTTATTACTAACTAGACTTTTGAGAAATGGAAAAAGGTCATGTGGTCTGAACAGTCCAGACCTCTCTATTCCAGAGCAATGGGTACATCAGGATAAGAAGGGAAACACATAAATCGATGCACCTTTCATGCATTGTGGCCACTGTACAAGCCTTAGAGGACAGTCTAGGCTCAACAACATTATGTGGCAAAAAAATAAAGTCATCTTACTTGACTACATATTTGATTACTTATCACAGCTATGGATCTTTTACCCCTTGACTGTATGCTTATAATCCATTGCCAACAATGCCAAGATTCAACAGAGGGAAAGAGTTCTGATCTTAACCCCATTAAATGTCTTTGAGATGTGCTCGAGGAGACTTTATGGAGTAGTTTGACTCTTCCATCATTAGTAAAAGATCTTGTTTCTTGAAAACAAGCCAAAGGAAATTTGAGCTGTAACCAAAGCTAAAATTTGTCCATTGAAATCCTGTAGTGGCAGCCATTTTTTCTTTTGGCCAAGCAGTGCATAAATCTGTAACTTGGGATAGAAATGTATCTAAATCCAATTTATATAATCCCTGTTGATATGTCATCATTATCTACAACATTCTTTTTTTTGAATGTCCTCTGAAATTTTAAACATGTTATAGAAGAGGGTTCCTCACTTACCCACTGTAGTTCCTCTGTGTCTTCCACCTTTGGCAGCATGATCGCCGGGGGGAGGACCTCCGCCTGTAGAATGACCTCTAGATCATCATCAGTCAGGCCACTGGACACAGAGTTCACCCGCACACACTTTTCAGTGCGTCCCACATTCAGCTCAGCCAGCATCTTTGGGATTGTTTCCCGTGCCTCTGCCTACATGGGAGATGCAACACGTATGCAACATGAATGAGTGGCCCTGTAAATGCACCATTCAGTAACATAATACAAACGTAATGGATTGAAATTGAAGACTGAATTGAGAAATACACAATTTTCCTATTCTTAGGGAAAGGTTTTACAGCAATTTATTTTATTTGACCATAAGGGGCCAGATTTATCTATAATAGACATGACAGTCTTTATGGAACAATGATGTAATACAAAACTAAATTGGGCATTCAGAAATTGGCAAACACTAACAATGCTGGAAATAAGTGAGGTACACATCCAGGAACATTATTTTCAAACTCTTTATTTTACCGCACCTTAACGTTAAAGTAAATATTTATCATCGTTATGTGTAAAAAAGGTAAGAAATCTAAAGAAATAAAGAAAAAGACATTTGTATGAACATTGTTCTAATGCACAGATTAAGACGTGTCAATGGCTGACATTTTGGAAATTTATAGAGGAAACGGCACCTGGCGCCTGGGATTACAGAGCAAGGCAAATCCCAGCAAGAGGGATCATCCTCAATGGAGTCAATGCACTCAAGACCATAAAGCACAACTGCCAACATTCTAACACAAAACTCTGAAAAAGCACAAACACACCAGAGTAAGTAGGAAGAGGACAAATAATTAAAGGTAAATCCGAGCACTAGGTCTGCACTAGCAGTGACACACGGCAGAAGATTCAAAACAGATGTGGCTGAAGAAAACTGATGTAAAGCAGAGGGAGGTCAATGAAAAAAAAGTACTTGCAAAGGAAATTCTGGTTTAATCAGTGCAATATGAGGACACATGTAATCCCAGGAGTTTAGACCTGGGCCAGTTAGACCTGAAAAAATCTGGAGTGTAAGCACAGAATGGAAACTTAAAAGTTAATACAGCTTGAATGAAGAGGTCTCCAGGACAGGTTATAAGAATAAACATATTCGAAAACACACAGACCCTCCCAGAATAAGCTCAGATCAAAATAAATCTCACGCTCATTCACTCACTCATCTTCTATACTGCTTTATCTTGTATTCAGGGTCGCAGGGACCTGGAGACTATCCTAGGAGACTTAGGGCACAAGGCAGGGTACACCGTGGACTGGGTGCCAATCCATTGCAGGGCAGGCACACTCAATCACTCACACACACTATGGGCAATTTGGGAATGCCAGTTAGCCTAATCCACAGGTCTTTGGAATGTGGGAGGAAACCGGAGTATTTATTCATTTATTCTCATGCACACAGAGACCTTGAGCAGGAATTGAACCCTGGAGGTATTATTTTGCCAGGTCAATACTTAAGTGAAAATTCCTGAAATACTCATTATTAAATACTACTTGGTCTCTTAATTTAGAAGGTTTCTTCTCACAACAATTGAACAGGCATTTTAGCACATTTAGCATCCAATCAAGTTAGAAAAAAATTTATACAATCAATTTACCACTATGGAAAGATATTGTTGGTGATATGTGTCAATGTTTACAATTTTATGGAGAAAATGAAGTGGAAGGATGGACACACGGACACACACACACACACACACACACACACCAGGGTTTGACATTAACTTTTTTGCTCACTGGCCAATGTGGCTAGTGGATTTCCGGAGTCACTCGCCATTCAGCCTTTTTACTAGCCACAATTTTGTTACCAGAAAATCACAGTTTTTTCTTCACCATGATACGTTAATGTTTGTTATATCTAGATTTACTTATAAATGACAGCATACACTGTATCACTATAGTAGTAGTCAAGTATTCAGTACTGTTAAGATAGCTCCCAATATAAAAACATGCAAACATGAACAGTATATTCTGCTTATTGAACTTAAATTCAAGCCTCTTACCACTTGAAATTGAAAAATAACAGATTCAGTACAACTGAACTCATTCTGATATTAAAAATACAGCAACTCAGAACATTTATCATTTTAGTGTGTTGTGTACTATTATCAGGTATTATTATTCATTATGTATTATTATATCAGAATTCTGAGTTAGGACAATGGACTCTGGTCTATCTTGTTGTGTTGACGCTATATAGTGTAATGTAATTCAATCAATTGATTAATTTTCTATCATTCAACATGAAATCTAAATAGATTTTAATAGTGATGACTTTTTTTAAATATATATAATCAGTAAATAACCTATGCGAAAGGGGCAAACATTCTCATCCTGGCAATAGCCCTTTAAGGAAATGATACACACACACACCAAACAGGAAAAGTGTGTGTGTGTGTGTGTGTGTGTGTGTGTGTGTGCAATGCATGCGCGTAATATTACATTGCAATGCATTTATTATATCGGATGCCTTTAGAGAAAACTACAACAAAAATATATTGTCATACCAAAGAATAAACTACCCGACAAAGTGGCTAGTGAGACTAAAGTTATTTCCTGCCACAGCCAAATTTTACCTGCATTTGGCGGGTGGGCGGGTGCCAATGTCAAGCCCTGAGACACACACAAAATGAGAGTGCGGGAACACCAATCAGGTAAGCTTTTGTTCTCACCTCCGGAAGTTTGATGTCAGCAATAACAGTAATGTTAAGCCACTTTTAGGGGAGTCTTCTATGGCATTGTACCTGGCAACAACTTTAATACAAGCGGTTTATAACCGCAAACAGGCAACCTTGTCCATAAAGTTCAGCTTGGAAAAGCAAAATCAGGATCACCTCTGGCACAGAATATACGATTTCTAAATGGAAAAGGCATGCTGAGGTAAGTTTACTAATTTGGAAACATCAACCTATATTCAGCAAAACTCTTCCTTGCTAATGCTAGGGTAGACTAGCATCAATTGCTTAGCAACAAGCTTGAGCTAATTCTAAGTATTTCAAAAATTATGGTAACATAGCATACAAAAACAAAAAAAACTAACTATATTTTTAAGTACTTATATTAACAAACTACTTTTCCCATATAAACATGACAAACCATTACTTCATTAGAATCCAAAGCTGCATAAGATTTTGCCCACGTAGAGTAGATTATTAATGTTTAACTACTCTGTAAAGTCTTCATCAGCACATCCCAAAGACTATCAGTTGGGTTAACGTTCGGTGGTTGATTCATATATGAAAATGCTCATGTTCAGAGAACTACCTTTTCACAATTTAAGCCAGATGATTTTTGATAATGTCATCTTGAAATATAACCTTCAGGAACAAAACAAACAAAAAAAACATTTATTTGATAACTTAGTCATTCAGGTCATCAGCTAACTTCATTTGATTGGCACATAACACTGTTGAATCTAAACCTGACAAACTGAAGCACCGCCAGATCTTTAACATTGCCCCCAGATGCTTGTACAACAGACAATATGCATTATACGTGCATCGCTTCATGCACTTTTGTTCTTACACTGATGTACCCATCATCACAATGGCATAGGGTCAATCTGGACTCATCAGACCACATGACCTTTTTCCATTACTCCACATACAATCTTATGCTCACTAGCAAATTGAAGACTCAAATTTATTATTATTTTTTTTTAAGGACAGCTGGTTAGTCCCAGGCCTGCAAGTTCTCATCTGATACAATTTTTTATGCTAGAGAGTTGATGGTTAACCACAACACTTCCAGGTTTTAATAATGTATTGAACAGTTCTTTACACAATTCCTGTAATTTCAGGAATATCCTTAGTTATTTTGATTTCTTTATGTTGGACAATAATTCTGTAATGCAAAAACATGGGATACATCTTTTGACATGGTTGTTTAATAAAAGGGACAGTCTACTCAATGCACCAGGTAGACTTAAAAGAACTCCTGCAGCTGGAACCAGTAAATATCAAAGCCAAATGCTGTAACATATTTGCTTTTTCAGAAATTCAAACAGCACTTTTCTTGGGCCGGGCAGTCTACTAACCTCCATATGTCCTACAAAGGCTGAAGCATTTGTTAAATATGGCAAGGCTTTGGCTAAGCATCAGCAAGACATGGCATCATGGAAAATATCACAGCTAGCAGAGCAAGTAACAAACGAATCTGCTGTGAAGAATAAATGCATACATGCAAGTACATGAGAATATGTTTGATGTAACCTTTAAGGAGGTGTTATTCCCATTAAAAAAAATGTTGTATTTTAAGCTTATTCGTGTTGCCTATTTTTCATTTACTGCTACACAAAGGTAATGCAAGAAAGACGGGAGAGCGTAAAATTACCAGTCATATACATTTCACAGCATATCCTTTTGTCATATTTTCCAAAAAACGTGTTAAAAAGCAAAATGTTGTGGTGCTCCAAACTGGTTGGCCAAACAGGCATGACACAAGACAACACATAATTGGTACAATTTATTAAATACACTAATGCTGCAGGAATCCTGCAAGTAACAGAAGTCATGACAGCTCCCCCTACCTTCCTCCTTCTGAGAAAAGACATGCTTGACAGAGTAATATTTGATTTTCTATCAGTGGGAGGAAGGCCAGTTAACTCACCTCCTTTTAGAGTAAACTGACAGACAGAACATTCTTGAGAACGTTTCAGCTCCTGAGGGGCCGAGCGACTCCGTGCTTGAATAAAGCACTTTGAAAACTGAAATGTTTTACATTAATGGATCTCCATCCAACAAGTTGCTTCAAAGCAAGCTCCCCAATCACCCAGCATCCCACAGAGTGGCCCGGAGAAGCCCAGGTTTCAGAGATCTTTGATTCCCTCCATCAAGCCCATCATTAAAGCCTGACACTGAGTTATGACAGCATGTCCACAAAACGCTCAAAACAAAGGATGAACTTTCAAGTCTGGAGATACTGACCTCTAGTTAAAAAAAAGGCCAGCTCCTTCATGTATTGAGAGCTTCAGAATCTGGACTCCTGCAGAGTGATATGGCAAAAAAGGAACTCCATGTCTGGATTATTCACTTACATCTGGGAAAGGTGTCTGGGAGACAGGCAGAAATCATTCTTTTATTGCAAACACAGATACATACCTGTGTCATTTTATAGAGTGCACGTTAATACCAAACGTATAATAGGTATTTATCAATCATTGGGTCAGTGTTAATGGCAGAAATATGGGATAATAATAAAAGCCTCAAGTAAGGTAAATAACAAATAATTTGTAATACATTTAATTATTCATGTAATATGCATAACTTGCCAAAATATAATTTTCAGGACACATTTTTTAACTATTTAATTAATCATTCACTGGTCATGGGTAAGTGCTTCAAAGACATTCAAACAGTAATGTCTTTTTGTTTTTTACTCCTATTATTTCTGAACTAAAACACATTTGCAGTGCCACTGGATGCGAGTTCAAGGGATGAGCAGGGCACAGAAGCCTGTATATTCTAGCTGTGATATCTAGAACAACAATATCCCATGGAAAGGCATCTACATCCCTGTCCAGGCCGAACGTGCAACAGATCCTGCATTTAATCATGCATTCATTCTGAACTTATCGACTTTCCTACAAGAAAAATACAGTGCAAGACTAGTGAACACCCCAGCCTCTACATCACATGCCTACATTTCCACTGGTGCTGCCATCAAAAACAGGTCACTGTAATTTGATAAGGCCCAGAGTTTTGTGATCTGTGCCTGAATCTGGAGGAGCAAGATGGTACAGGGCTGAGATACTCAGATGGGATTTCTGATCAACTGCAACACACATCTGCGAGGTTTTAAAAGCTTTCTCCTACTGGATATAATAAAAGCTAGTGGTTTACCCATAATTAGTCAACATGAAGCGATGCACGTATAATTAGACTGCAAAGAACTCTCAGGGCTCCAATAAGATCTACTAGTGGTCAACAAATAAATGTTGCATTATTAAAAGACCTAAGCCACACTAAAGGGAAACATATGAAGGCAAGTCAAAAATTATCCGCACTCTGGCTGTAGAATAAGTTTTTAAGAGATTTTTAGAGGAGACAAATACATAATTTTTCGACATAATCCCCTAGCTTTTCAATACACTTTGTCCATCTGTCAACAAGCTTTTGTATTCCCTCATTAAAAATGTTTTAGGCTGAGCTGCGAGGTACAAATGCACCCGTCTTCACGTCTTCATCAGAAGTGAATCTTCGTCTTCGGGCTGCGTTCAGTGGACCAAACAAGTAAGAGTCCAGTGGAGCAAGATCACGAATATAGGGAGGATGCTTTAACACCTCAAAACAAAGTATTGCAGAGTGTTGACCGTGTGGGCATAAGTGTGCGAATGAGCGAGGTCACAACCCCCACAATCCTCTGTAATTATTCTGAAGTTTTGGCTTCAGTTATTGAATATATCAATATATCTCACTGTAATGAGCACTGTTGATTGTTGATCCTTCTTCCTGATAATGTCCAATACTGGCCTTTGAGAATTCCAGAAAAATTTAGGCATCAACTTTCCATCTGATGGTTAACTTTCTAACTTTTTCTTGGTCAGTGATTAAGGATGTTTCCGTTCCTTACTCTGCAGTTTACGCCGTCTTGAATCCATGTGTCGTCACCAGTAATAATTCTCTGTAAGAAACTTTCATCTTATTTAGAGTATTGGCCCAAGTTATGGTTGCAGATATCCAAACGTTTCTGTTTATGCTCTATTGTGAGTTGTTTCGCATCAACCCACATAAAAACAATGATAAAACAAAAGTTTTAATATAACCGGAGTGCAGATACATTTTGACTCACCCTCGTATATAGCCTGTGTGGTGATTCCTAGTAGCTGATGCTGTATGATGTCTCCACCGGTTCTATGTGCATGCTAATGTACTACCTGGTAAGAATGAATAAATGAATGAATTTAAATTGTATTTGGCATTAATTCCAGCACACGTTCAATTCATTTGTGAAAATGATTCTACAGTCTCCCAGGGTGGGACAAAAATCAATTACTAAATAAAATCCATTGATGGTCATCTGTTTATTCCCAATCCTGCGACTTCTCATCACATTGTGCAGATTTCTGTAATTTCTACGGTTGATTTTCAGGACATCCATTCAGGAATTTTTTCAACAGTTCCATGTCTCAGCACTATTCCTCCAGGTTTTACTAATGTGTTGGAGGATTAATTTCAAACCTACTTGTTCTTATTTTGAAAGGCCAACAATTTTACAATCTGAAATCAGTCTCAATGAGCTCTGCAATTCAGATTCAGTCATAACATTACTGTATGTTCACCCCCTTACTATTGCGTAGGTCCCTCTTGTGCTGCCAAAAGACACAGACTCCATTATATCTCTGGAGGTGTGCTGTGATTTCTGGCACCAGGCCATCGGTAGCAGATGCTTTAAGTCCTGTAAATTGCGAGGTGGAGCCTCAATGGATCAAATATTTCTCCAGCACATCCCACAGATGCCCAATTGAATGGAGATCTAGAGAATTTGGACTGCAAGTCAACACCTTCCTCAAACCATTCTTGAACCATTCCTGCAGTCAGGTGAAGGGGTGTACAGTGGAACCTCGGATTACGAGTAACGCGGTTTACGAGTGTTCCACAAGACGAGCAAAGATTTTGAATAAATTTTGACTTTAAAAACGAGCGTTGTCATGGTTTATGAGCACTGAGTATCATGTTTTGCATGCGCTTCTTGTTTTGACGCCGAGCGTCACGTCATCACAACTGAGCCAATGGTTTTTCTCTCTCTCTCTTACACTGCAGATTTGTGGGTAAGAGTCTCTCCTGCTGGGTCTTAGTGCTCGTCTCTTACTGGTATAATCAATATCCTTGCACATGTGTACTGTTTACTATAATACTGTGACCCCGTGTGTGTGTGTAAAACATTTTATTTTGTGTTCGGAAGCGCGTGTACTGTTTCTTATATCACATGTGTACGCGCGTGAGTAAAGCAAAAGAAATTCTCAATACAGAGGTTAAAAATCCATTTTCTTCCTCATCGCGGTGTGTGTGTCTGTGCGCGAGCGTAATTTGACACTGTTTCTGAAAGGGGATTCTCACACACCGCTGACAGACACAAACACACACACACACACGAAACTCAGCTCTGTCACAAATCTTTTCGGAGGTAAGGTGCTGGTTCATTTGTTTGTTAGTTTTACTTTACAGCAGTGATTGTTAGTTTGCGCTCACACGAGTGTCATTACCGATGTTTATTGCTAATTTCAGGTTAAACAGTGTAGTGGGAGAGAGGCGTTGATTTATGACCGCTGTTTATGGAAGTGTAGTCCAGTGCGGGAGATGCATTGTGGGTAGATGCATTGTGGGTAATGCAGTCTGGTGTGTTTGAATGCGAATGCGAGATGTAAGCTAGGATATAGGATATAGAGAGTTTTGTTCTTCAGTAGTTTTTTTTGTTGGATTTAAGTGCAGGATCCACTCGATAGTTTGGACTATAGCCCGACAATGCAGCAAATAAAAGAACTGACATCGAGCAGCTTGTCCATCTCATCATTATACGAGTTAACGGGCTGTTACGCTGTTGCGAGCAACATTAAAATAAAGCGGACAAGTTTTAATAATTTTGAAGAGAACAACAGTTAATGTGTGTGTGTTTAATTCAGACGAAAGGAGAACGTTTTTCCTGTGTAAGATGAGAAGGGGGAGACAAGAGGGGCTGAAAGCAAGAGTCTCCACTTACTCTAGCCTCTCTCACATACACGCACATGCACATGCACGCACACTGCCTGCACAAACGGGAAACACTTATCTGTCGGGATTTATTTATTTATTTATTTATTTTTAAAGGTAAAGTGCAGGTTAATTTGTTTTATTTTTACTTTATATTTTGTATTAATTATTTTTATGTATTTATTTTTTTGGGCTGTAGAATAAATAATTTAAGTTTTAAAATTAATGTTTACGAGTGTTTTGGAAAACGAGCCCACTTCCGGAACAAATTATGCTCGTAATCCGAGGTTCCACTGTACTTGGTTTGCAACAATGTTTCGGAAGGTGATAAAAGTATCTGTCAAAGTAACATCCACATAAATGTCAGGATCCAAGGTTTCCCCATCAGAACATTGCTGAAAGCATTACACTGCCTTTGCCAGCTTACGTTCTTCCCGTAGTACATCTGGGTACCATCTCTTCCACAGGTAAGCGACACACACACACCCCAGCCATCCACACGTTTCCAAAAGAAAACGCCAGACCAAGCCACATTTTTTCCACTTATTGCCAGTTCTGATGTTCAGGCGCCAATTGTAGGTGCTTCTGGTGGTGGTCCTTTGTGACCAGGCACCATATGTAATAAACTGCGATGCACTGTTCTGACACCTTGCTATCAGGACCAGCAGTAACTTTTTAAGCAAATTCAGACTAAAAGGCCAGTCTTTGCTCCCCAAATGCACCAATGAGTCTAGGCCGCCCATGGCACTGGTTCACTGGTTTTCCTTTTTTGGACAACTTGCCCTGACTAACGGAGAGTCAGATAGCTATGACAAACTATCCCTTGTCAAAGTTGTTCACATCCCTATGCTTACCCATTCTTCCTGATTCTGACAAAATGTTCACATCGCTGCCTAATACATTTCACCCACTTCCAGCTGCCACTGTAACGAGATAATCTGTGTTATTTACAGTGGTGTGAAAAACTATTTGCCCCCTTCCTGATTTCTTATTCTTTTGCATGTTTGTCACACTTAAATTTTTCTGCTCATCAAAAACCGTTAAATATTAATCAAAGAGAACATAATTGAACACAAAATGCAGTTTTTAAATGAAGGTTTACGTTATTAAGGGAGAAAAAAAACTCCTAATCTACATGGCCCTGTGTGAAAAAGTGATTGCCCCCCTTGTTAAAAAATAACTTAACTGTGGTTTATCACACCCGAGTTCAATTTCTGTAGTCACCCCCAGGCCTGATTACTGCCACACCTGTTTCAATCAAGAAATCACTTAAATAGGAGCTACCTGACACAGAGAAGTAGACCAAAAGCACCTCAAAAGCTAGACATCATGCCAAGATCCAAAGAAATTCAGGAACAAATGAGAACAAAAGTAATTGAGATCTATCAGTCTGGTAAAGGTTATAAAGCCATTTCTAAAGCTTTGGGACTCCAGCGAACCACAGTGAGAGCCATTATCCACAAATGGCAAAAACATGGAACAGTGGTGAACCTTCCCAGGAGTGGCCGGCCGACCAAAATTACCCCAAGAGCGCAGAGACAACTCATCCGAGAGGCCACAAAAGACCCCAGGACAACATCTAAAGAACTGCAGGCCTCACTTGCCTCAATTAAGGTCAGTGTTCACGACTCCACCATAAGAAAGAGACTGGGCAAAAACGGCATGCATGGCAGATTTCCAAGGCGCAAACCACTTTTAAGCAAAAAGAACATTAAGGCTTGTCTCAATTTTGCTAAAAAAACATCTCAATGATTGCCAAGACTTTTGGGAAAATACCTTGTGGACCGACGAGACAAAAGTTGAACTTTTTGGAAGGTGCGTGTCCCGTTACATCTGGCGTAAAAGTAACACAGCATTTCAGAAAAAGAACATCATACCAACAGTAAAATATGGTGGTGGTAGTGTGATGGTCTGGGGTTGTTTTGCTGCATCAGGACCTGGAAGGCTTGCTGTGTAGGATGGAACCATGAATTCTACTGTCTACCAAAAAATCCTTAAGGAGAATGTCTGGCCATCTGTTCGTCAACTCAAGCTGAAGCGATCTTGGGTGCTGCAGCAGGACAATGACCCAAAACACACCAGCAAATCCACCTCTGAATGGCTGAAGAAAAACAAAATGAAGACTTTGGAGTGGCCTAGTCAAAGTCCTGACCTGAATCCTATTGAGATGTTGTGGCATGACCTTAAAAAGGCGGTTCATGCTAGAAAACCCTCAAATAAAGCTGAATTACAACAATTCTGCAAAGATGAGTGGGCCAAAATTCCTCCAGAGCGCTGTAAAAGACTCATTGCAAGTTATCGTAAACGCTTGATTGCAGTTATTGCTGCTAAGGGTGGCCCAACCAGTTATTAGGTTCAGGGGGCAATTACTTTTTCACACAGGGCCATGTAGGTTTGGATTTTTTTTCTCCCTAAATAAAAAAACCCCTCATTTAAAAACTGCATTTTGTGTTTACTTGTGTTATCTTTGACTAATAGTTAAATGTGTTTGATGATCAGAAACATTTTGTGTGACAAACATGCAAAAGAATAAGAAATCAGGAGGGGGGCAAATAGTTTTTCATACCACTGTACTTCACCTCTCAGTGAACATAATATTATGGCTGATCAGTGTATATTCTGTAACCTGAATCAATCTAAATGTTTTCCACAATATAAATAAATTCTACACTCTGAACTGATCTGAATTAATTCTACAACCAGTATCCATTAGAATGTATTCTAATCTCAAAACATTCTCTGGACATGTTCCTGTTTTCCTGTGCATACCATTAGGTTATAAGATGAATGAGCCTAAAATAAATGTTGAGAACTAACATGAAAGCTTGGATGGCCTTTAAAAGCTACATTATACAGAGTGCTGGCATTTGCCTGCTTTTTATTTTAAAGCCATTAGGGTTACACACACCTGATGCCACTGCAGGAGCCGTGTAACATAGGGACCTTTCTGAAATACTGAGTAGTGCTTATTTTAGACAGCACTTTTTACTCATAGACTATTGATAGATATAATTGTTAAAGTTTTTTCATAGCACACATACTACATCTACAGTACCATCCAAAATCCAATATTCTAGCAATATCTTTGGTGAAAATTGCTTCAGTAAAGTTCTCATTACTGGTTAATGACAAAAGTTACAAGTCAATGGTACCAATTCCTTCATCCTCCAGGAACTGCCTGCATTCTCTCTCCATGTGAGACATTGTTCTGCACCAGGAGGAACTTAGGACCTACTGCACCGGCATAGAGTTTGAAAATGGGTCCAAGTATTTTATCCCTACACCTAATGGGAGTCAGACTGCCATTGTCTAGCCTGTAGACGTCTATGCATCCCTCCATGGACATGCCTCTCCAGGCCATCACTAACTCACCACTAAACTGTAACAATGTTACAGGCACTATAACATTCTCCATGGCTTCTTCAGACCCCTTCATGTCCATCATATGTCCTCAGGGTGAACCTGCTCTCATCTGTAAACCACACAGCACTAGTGGCAGACCTTCCAATTCTGGTGCTCTCTGCCAAATGCCAATTGTGCTTCACAGTACCAGGCATGGCGTACAGGGCCCACTAGAGGATTAAAGACCCTCAGGCCACCCTTTGTGAAGTCTGTTTCTGGTTGCTTGGTCAGATACATTTACACCAGTGGCCTGCTGGAGGACATTTTGTAGGGTTCTGGCAGTGCTAATCCTGTAGCCCCTCTAGAGCACCTATTGTTAATTTTGTTAACAACTACTTATGTGACCAGATCATTATCCCAGAAGTTTAATTGACTTGATGCCATCCTCTGATTAAAGTGTTCCTTTAATTTTTTGAGCAGTGTATATATTGCTCAAATATATTGTGTATGTATATATATATATATATACACAATATATATATATTGTATTGTATATATTGTTTTTCTCTCAGTCATTTCTGTTGAAGCAGGAGTACTCTCTCACAAGTGTTTTTCGACTTCACGCTCTACACTACACAATTGACGATTTCCAATTGTAACTACACATCTATTGTGTTACTCTCCCTGATACTGGACATTTGAAAGTTCCATCATGATTGATCAATCAATCAATTAAGTAAGTATCAATCTATCTACATATCTATCTACATATTTATCTAATATTAATTAACATATCTAGGGCTGCAACAAACCATTCGATAAAATCGATAATTATCGATAATGAAATTCGTTGTCAACGAATGCCGTTATCGATTAGTTGGGCTGCTCACGTTACTGAGAAGTGCAACCACAAGATACACAAAGACACACACATGGAGGTTACAGAAGCGTTTGCAGGAAAAGTCCTCCCAGGTATTGGAGGAATTTACATTAAACGCCTCTTATCGGGTGTTAAAATAGAGCGGTTTTCTGCTGTCCGTAGTGTCCGGTGAGCGCGGATGAAGCGCCGAGGGTTTTCTACACATAGGAGTCAGTGAGTGTGTTCACACAGGTTTTGGTGACGTGCATTTGTCCGGTGGGGCGGTTATACGGGGCCAAAAAAAACGTTGCATGCAGCTTTTTCTTGGCGTTCCGCTGTTGAGAATAATTAATTCCTCACTCAGCATTGGTTATGTTCCAAAATCTTTTAAATTAATCCAATAAATCAAACCAATAAATAAGAAACCTGACCTCGACCCCTGTCAGCTTTCCAATTACAGGCCAATATCGAACCTCCCATTTATCTCTAAGATTCTGGAAAAGATAGTAGCGGAGCAGCTATGCTCATAGAAATGGCATACATGAACTGTATTAGTCAGGATTTAGGCCTCATCACAGCACAGAAACAGCACTCGTTAAAGTAGTAAATTACCTCCTATTGGCCTCTGATCAGGGTTGTGCAACTATGCTTGTATTACTCGACCTCAGTGTAGGTTTTGACACCATTGATCATGCTATTCTTCTCCATAGATTAGAAAATGTAGTAGGAATTAAGGGTACAGCCCTCTCCTGGCTCAGATCCTATTTGACCGATCATTATCAGTATGTAGACTTAAATGGTGATTATTCTGCATGTTCTCTAGTGGAGTTTGGCGTTCCGCAGGGTTCAGTTTTAGGCCCACTGCTTTTTTCCCTTTACATACTTCCTCTGGGCAACATAATCCGTAAGCATGGTATTAGTTTTCATTGTTATGCTGACGACACACAGTTATATGTCTCAGCAAAACCTGATGAGAAAAACCAGCTAACTAAAGTTGAGCAATGTGTGCAGGACATAAGAAATTGGATGCTAATTAACTTCCTTCTGCTTAATCCGGATAAGACAGAAGTTCTAGTCATAGGACCACATACAGCTAGGAGTAAAATCTTAGATCACACCGTAACTTTAGATGGCCTTTCTGTTTCATCAATTGCAACAGTAAAAGACCTCGGCGTGATTATAGATTCCAGTCTTTCATTTGAAGCTCAAGTAGATAATATCACCAGGATAGCATTCTTTCACCTCAGAAATATTGCCAAGATAAGAAATATATTGTCACTAAACGATGCAGAAAAACTAGTTCATGCTTTTATCACTTCTAGGTTGGACTATTGTAATGCCTTACTGTCTGGTTGTTCAGCTAGGTGCATAAACAAGCTTCAGCTAGTCCAGAATGCAGCAGCGAGAGTCCTCACTAGAACCAGATGATATAGGCACATCACCCCTATCCTATCTTCACTACATTGGCTCCCTGTGAAATTTTGCATTGATTTTAAAATACTACTCTTGACATATAAAGCATTAAATGGTCTTGCGCCGCAGTACCTGAGCGAAATGCTAGTGTCTTACGATCCGCCACGCCTACTTTGATCAAAGGGTGCAGGCTGCTTGTCAGTACTGCGTATTATGAAAACTACAGGTGGGGCAGAGCTTTTTCTTACAAAGCCCCAAAATTATGGAATAATCTTCCAAATAGTGTTCGCGACTCAGACACAGTCTCAGTGTTTAAGTCTAGGCTAAAAACCTATTTATTTAGCCAAGCATTTTTATAAATACATTTGCCTTAGGTAAAGGAGCAGATCTGGGGGGCTCATGGACTGCTTTTTGGAGTATTATGGTGAACTGGTATGTTTAGATGCAGTCTTCCTCACTCTCATTTGATCACTCAGGTTTGTTGACGGTGAGGTGATTGTTTGCTTTACATCTCAGGGAGCCCTCATGTTTGTGTTTCCTTCTGCCTCTCCCTTTTAGTTGTGCTGTCATAGTTAGTCCTGCCGGAGTCCCTGCTTGCACTCTACAGTAAATATACATTCACATTATACATTATGTGACTGTGACCATACCCAACTGCCATCTCTCCTCTTTCTCCCCCTTTCTCTTTCCTCTCTCTCTCTCTCTCTGTGTCTGTCGAGCTACACATGTCATCCTTGAGCTGCCAGTGATCCAGACTCCCTCTGCCCTCCGGACCTGTCTGATCCATCTTGGTGCCCCGCTTCTGGTTGGAGGTCTCGTCGCATGGATGCCCCGTGTGTCTCTTTGGGATGCGTCTGGTGTCTGGGGACGACTCTCTCTACTTAGAAGACTGTTCTGGCCTCGACTGGTGTTAGCAGCTGTTTCTCTGAGGACTTGACAATTCGATAGTTCAGGACTGGAGCTTTCTACAAGTCTATCTGAGTCTCCAATAACTACCTGGACATCAATTAACATCAACTATTATAGCTGAACTGCCTGCCACCTAACACACTGTATAAATGCAGATCATTTCCTGCTATCTGTTTCACCCAGATGAGGATGGGTTCCCTGTTGAGTCCGGTTCCTCTCAAGGTTTCTTCCTATTACCAAGGGAGTTTTTCCTTGCCACTGTCGCCCACGGCTTGCTCACCAGGGACTATCTGACCATTTTGATTCATACACATTCACATTCCATACAAACTTAAATAATTCTTTTGGTTGTGTAAAGCTGCAATGAGACAATGACAATTGTTAAAAGTGGTATACAAATAAAATTTTATTGAATTGAATTTGGGTAATTAAATTGCAAGACATCAGTTATCCACATCTCATCTTGTTTATATTAAATATTAAGATGATGACAAGACTAATAAAGTGACAAACCTATAAATGCAGCCTTAGTGTTATTTTTTTATTTTTAAATGAGAGAAAATTACCTCTCCGGGAACTGTCACCTTATCGGAGGGGAGAGGTTTGCGTGCCTTCATGAACGTGGGAGTGGTGTTGTCTGGAGCCATGTGCTACTAGTAGGGTGTTCCAAGGCAAAGTGGTCTCAGGCGAGGGGCCAGACTAAGTATGGTTTAAAAAGACCTATGAAAAAAAGAGGACGGAGTAAAGTGACCTTTCCAGAGGAAGCCCGGGGCCATTGTCTGGAGCCAGGCCTAGACAGAGGGCCCATCAGCGAGAGCCCGGTGGCCGGGTCTGCCACGGGGCTCGACCGGCAACATGGCCCCCCCCCCCCCCCATCTCGGCCCACCACCTGCGGGAGGAACCTATGGGGTTGGGTGCGCTGTTATTTGGCTAGCAGTGAAGGCAGAGGGCCTTGACAGGCCAGACCCAGGCAGCAGAGCTGGCTCTGTGGGGAAAGGAGCCAGAGCTTGTGCGGTAGGTGGAGCATTATCAGTTAGATCTGGTGGGGCTTACCTCGACACATAGCCTTGGTTCTGGATCCATACTCCTGGATAGCGGTTAGACTTTGTTCTTCTCCGGACCTGCCCAGGGTGTGAGGTGTCAGACGGGTGTGGGGATATTCACAAGTCCCCGGGCAGAGTGCCACGACGTTGGAGTTTACTCCAGTGAATGAGAGGGTTGCCTCTCTGCGTCTGAGGACCCTGGGGGGGCTGGAGGGGGGTGACTAACGGTCGTCTGTGCTTATGCTCCAAACAGCAGTTCAGAGTATTCTTCCTTCTTAAAGACTCTGAATGGAGTACTGCATCGGGCTCCAGTAGGGGATTCCATAATCTTGCTGGGGTACTTCAACGCACATGTGGGCAATGACGGAGATACCTGGAGGGGCGTGATTGGGAGGAACGGGCCTCCCTGGTCTAAATCCGAGCAGTGTTTTGTTATTGGAATTCTGTGCTAGTCATGGATTGTCCATAACAAATACCATGTTCGAACATAGGGATGCTCATAATTGTACTTGGTACACGCTCACAGGTCGTTTTCGTGATCGTACCACCTGACCTGTGGCCATATGTCTTGGACACTCGGGTAAAGAGAGGGGCAGAGCTGTCAACTGATCACCACCTGGTGGTGAGTTGGGTCGGCATAGGTGTTATATGATAAAAAGCTGTAGAACATTCTTTATGTTCATTAAAATGAATACATATCCCTACATGAAGCTGTCTTATAGGCATTAAACACTGATGAGGAGCCTGCAGTTCCTCAGGTATGTCAAGCATGCACAGTATTCCTCTATTCCCTCAATGGCCCTCTGGCTGGCCTGTTAAAATCCTGCCATAAGTCGGTCATATGGATTCAATTTGTATGTTGGTCCTAATTCAGCTTCATACCGGACAGCTGCATGGGAGTCTATGCATTACATTTAAAGCCATGAAAAATGTCTTAATTTAATATTTGTAAGTTACAAATTTGCCCTGACCCCATCAGAAAAACACAGAGATTCACTGTGTTCACTGAGAAAGCTGAATGCAATGATGCTCCGGCAACCTTTGTTCTCGTACTGGGACATTTGAGACTTTTCTATTCACCAATTACTGTATCAATACCCAAGATGACATCATAACCAGACTTACACAAACATGTACATACAGATATAGATCGGTGGCAAAGGGAAAAAGAAAACAGACACGCAGATATGCTGTATGAGCATTTTGGTGGCACTGCGGTATGTCCACTTACACTAAAGCATCACTGCAAATCAATACACCGTCATTCTGACTGATTGTCCTCATAATAAGATGAAATATTTCAACCCTGATGAAAGCATGAAAATGACGTAAAATATTATGCTATAGTCTTCACTGGCACCAGCTCTCAAACCAACTCGATGTCAGGCTAAATTCTCAGTTGCCATGATCAAACCCGAGATGATATCTTGGGGCAGAATGGTGATCATCTAGGGCTCTGAATGCTGAAAAGGTACACTATGTTACATCTCCTTTAATTTGTCACCCATCTGTATGTACACACGTGAACCCTTTTAAAATTGATTGGCATGTATGTTCTGGCAGAACTTGACTTTTCTAGGCTTGATGGAGCTAAGGTTCTGCTTTTTGGGTCAAAGCCTGGTATCCTTGTTTGTGTTTTTTGGCAGCCGAGTGATTTTTGTTGCACCTCTGTGCTGTTCTGGCCTGTACTGTGAGAAGAACAGCGAGGAGCCTCTGCTCGAGTGACACAGGCCTGATCTCCAGAGGACTGTCTCTCGTCAGCCTCATACCCAGAGCAGCGGAGCAACCAATGAACCCACAGGGAGAGACACAGGCCTCATACAGCAGCGTATAAAACTACAGGAGCGCACTCACTCACACATATACAGAGAGAGAGAGAGAGAGAGAGAGAGAGAGAAAGAGAGAGAGAGAGAGAGAGAGAGAGCTCTTCTACTGGCCAAAAAAAGCAGCTGCTCTTTGAACTAAACACTATATCCATACACTGCTTTTAAAGGCAGTATATCATATAACAGTTCACTGCATAAATTATGCTAAAATGGAAACGCTGACAGGAAGCCAAAATATTACACTTTCAAATAAGAACTGACTGAAATCTGAGAATAGAATAGAGTATTATTAAGTCTGATTTGTCAAACGAAACACATTCACTGTACGCCCTGCTAAGCATAGTAACCTATAGACATGGGAGGGGAGAAAAAAAAACATTATTCCTAATGGTCAGTGTATAGGGTTGGGAATTAGCAACATGAAAGAATAAGACAGAGCTGTTTCATATACCATATAGTGTCCAGTATAAAACACACACACACAAACACGGGCTGTGATTTCACTCACTGCTCAAACCATTCATCTGCTGCCACCAGCAGGACTACCACAGAAGCAACCAGGCTTAACACAAACAAGCTCGCTGCACGTCATGGCAGCTCATGTCAAACAAGCGAAAATGCTAGTGGGCTGAATACACCACTGATAAACACCCACTGAACAACACCCTGCTTCTCATCTTTCCATGTGCACTGACCAGAATGTAGCACAATATTCAACTGAGCTTTGAGTCTAAGCTCAAAGATACTCTGTAGATGTACCTCCTAAAATATTTTCCATTTAATGAATACAGGTTGGATGGTATAAACTACAGCAAACTGTACCAGATTATAATTAACAAAAAGCAAGAGAGAAACAGTATACTTTTTATGGTAATTAAATGTTACGTACCACTGTGACTTATTAAAAAAAATTGTGTGCATGTCTGATTAGGAGACAGAAAAGGAAAATTAGGTGATTTCTGGTTATTCTTTGTATAAGTGGGAAAAACAAAGGAAGGAAGCAAACAAAGAATGGAAATGAATGAAGACACAGAAACAGAAAAAAAAAAAAAGAGATTGGTCAGAAAGTGAACCGTTTCAGATATCATCCCTCCTTGCCAGCTGTTATTGAGCAGATCGGCTAAGACGGTTCCTGAGCGAGTGACATACTAACCTCGGATGAAGCAAGAGCAGAGATGTGCTCCGACACAACCTCTCTCTCATTAAGCCTCATCCATGTCAGTTATCCAGAGCATCTTATATCTGGGAATGGAGAACGGAACTGGGAGGTTTGGTGGAGTTCGGAGTTGATCAGAAAGGGTACGAAAACAACATCCGTCCACTTTCACACTCCAGTGGAAGAGGTGGTCCCTCCCGGCAGGGCTGCGTAGTCTTGCCATCTGGAGAATAAATCGGGTGTGAAGTACAGTATAGTTTGGGACTACACGCCATGGCAGCAGCTCAGCAGTTCGTTCATTAGCTCCAAACTTGCAGGGATTAGAAAGGGAGCATGTAGTGAGATGGGAGACGTACTGGAAGCGGAGCCACTGGGCTCCAAACTGTGCGCCAGTCTATAAGGCAGAACAGCAGAGTCTCTCTCAGGGACAGAAGAAGCATAGGCATCACCTGAATGCACAATGAGAGGACTGAATGCTCTCTATGCTTCCATCAGTGTATAAGCTGAAACGTCTGTACGGATCATGTAGCATCTGTCATCTGACATCAGAGCACACAGAGGTGAACAGGCTACAGACTACTTACAGTTCACAGCAAAAAAAAAAAAAAAAAAAAAACAATGTTAAACGCTGCTCCCGTAACATTAACCTACAAAAAAAAAAAAAAAAAAAAAAGGAACTTTGTGGTGACTTGCTGCATAGACAAAATTACTGTGAAAAAAAATAAAAACAGAAATCTCAGACGCTAAAAGAAGTCAATCTCTCATCCAGCGGCTTCAAAACTGTTGCTGAGTGTTGATTTTCTTGTTACTCAGACTTCGCAGGCCTATATGAGCACAGCTGGGCTGCAGGAAGAAGTGTCATTCAGTGGCATGGAAATAAAATGTCTGTACACAACACAACTCACGCAGATTTTCAATTGCCAGGATGCATAAAGCAGCCGAGAGAGTGGGAGTGAAGGAGAGGGAGCCGCAGAGCGAGGTGCTTTTTATTATTGAGTTAATAACTCATTTTTACATTACGCACTAGTGTGCTAACGAATAAATAATGGAATCCAGCTCTCGGTGTACGTGTGCCAGAGTCTTTAAAGTCAGCATATGGGTTTTAAAATAGACTCCGACTTGTTCTGCGGACTGTAAGTGTTTTTGTAGATTTGGCAGATTTAAACGATCAAAAAGCTGAGGAGTAATAGGATTACTTGACGGCCTCCGTTCAGTACAAATGCTATTTTTCAGGGTGTGCCATTAGCATTCTTTTTCTTATTTTTTTTAATCCAGAGTAGAGAGAGTTAAATCTATCAGGCTTGCCAAAATATGTGCGAGCTACGCTCTGGGAGAGAACCAATGCCCTTTCGTAATGCAATTTTCCTCTGCTCAGATCACCTTGCGTTATTATTCTTCAGCAGAATAATCCTGTAGAGGCAGAACCATACTGATTTGAAGGATATTTTCATCTGTCAGTGGTATCACTCGTCTGAAACAGTAAAAAATATATCTGCACCATTACATTTAAAGCGTTTTTTTTTGTTATCAGCATGTGTGCCAACACATAACTGTTACGCCTAAAGACAGTATTTTGGTACCTCGTTTCTATCAAAGGAAGAAAAAAAACAACAACAAAAAAAGGAAACAAGACAGAAAGCTCAAACTTTTAATGGCTGTCAAAGGCTGGATTAAGACACAATCAAGGAGTCTGAGCGACACAATAGATGTTAGAATGTTAAGCTAGTATTATTTTCAAGCATAGGTGGACACTTCGGTGACATTTTCCTTTGAAACCCTTTTTCCACTTAGCAGTGATGGAGAAATAAGAGGGTGTTGGAAAACATTGAGCCCAATCACTTTTTTCAAAGGGTCACAGTTGACCTCTCTCAATCAGGAATAGCCTCTGGCCATATCAATCATCTTTATTATCACGACTTAAAAACCTTTGTTAGGTGACTTCTTTCCTCCAGCCCCTCTTTATCCTGGGCTCCAATCACAATTTCATGGCAAGGCAAACAGGGCCAATTGGCAGGCTGTGTGGGCGGGTCGAGAATGCTTTTAACCTGCTGCATCTGCTGACTTCCTGCTGATATCCCAGTGTGAAGTGGGCACCTTGTTTCAGGAGAATGTGATAGGGGGCATTTCTTGCCTTTATGATGACATAATGGGAAGGAAATGTGCTTGTTTTAAACATGGGCCTTCGCTAGCTTTAAGCTGAGTGATTAAGCGCTAGCACCTGGCTGAACGGCGGGCTGTAAAAGATTTGCTTTTCTTCATGTACCCTGGAGTCAGGTGATGCCAGAATAATGAAGGCCATGCCTGCAGTTGGTACCTTCTTGTTAAGGGCGACGCCATCCTCGCAGTCGAAGACGGCGCAGTCCACGTTTAGAGAGGCGATCTTCCTGAGTTTGCGCTCGTCGTTGCCTGGTACGTAGAGGACGGCTCGTCGCGGGATGTATTTCAGAGACGGAGATCCGGGGGTATGGTGGCCTCGCCAACGTCCCTGCTGCCACGCTGCCACGAGCACCCTCTGGGCTATCCTGAACACAAACAAAAACATATTAAAAGATAATACATCAAAGTTCATATCGTTTTCCGAATGTTGTTTATTTGAAGTTTGCTATTCGTTGCTTCATGACACTCGAATGAAAGCAAGAATGGACGCTATCTGTGTCAGTGTCCTTCCTTCCGGCATCTTTAACACAATGACAAAGTTTGCTTTTCCTTTAAGCCACCCATTCAAGTGGACGAGTGCCACTGACCTTGCTTTGAGCACCTTTATCACCCACAACATCACAGTCAATTGTTCTCCTTTACTGCAAATACACAAAGGCTTAACAGGTCTATCTGCATACATCTATTTATGGTCTACTCTGTGCTAAAAGAGCCAGGAACAGAATGGGATCCTACGAAATAATTAAAGTTCGGACAACGCAACAAATCCACATGACACTGAGTTAATTACTCCTGGAAGCAAGGCTCACTAGAAGCAAACAGTAGTGCTGTTAATCTAAACGGCCAAAGTTCTTCCTCAAGAGCCAAAATTTCTGCTTCACTTTGCTTAATGCCTAATGAAAATGTCCAGCTTTATTGTTTCAGCTTCTTCCAATACATTTTATCACACACACCAGTAGTTGCAGTTATGGCACATCTTTTAATTATTTGTTCTTTAGGTCAGGCTGCTCAAACAATTAGCACTAATGAATGGGACAAATAATTGGGATCACATACAGCTAATTATAGCCAGGAACAGTACACGTCTGGCTGTTCCTTCTCATTGCACCCTTAGAAGAAGAATATCAGTAAATTGTGCTCCCTTTCCATCCAGGGAAAGGGTGAGTTGTGTGTGTGTGTGGGGGGGGGGGGGTTATATAAAGCCGACGGGGGAACAGTGGGCTTTAGATGAAAAGGAGGGGGGTAAAGTATTCTCCCTTCTTTCTTTGTTGTGTAAAGGAGCTAAAGTCACTTCAATAGGCACTTAATCCCATCCTCCACGCTTACAATTGCCTTCCAGTATCAATCAGGCATAATCTCAACTAAGATGATGCAGCTATACCAAGCAATTAAAAGCAATTCATGTAGTTATGGCTGCAAGCACTTTGCGGGCCCAAGTACACAGAGCCTCTGCGGGGATCCTGAATGCTGTAGTGTTTAAATTTGATCAGAAACAATACCTCACGTGGGGATGAGAAGGGAATATGCAAAGGAGAACAGGAGGAACTTGCTGTTGCATGACGGACAAAACAAAACAGCAGAGCACCTACACTAACTGACCAAAATGAAAAATAAGCAAGGTTGGAGGAAAGATTATGGAAAACAGCACGTGTTTTTACGTTAGAGTTATTACGTTTCCAACATTTCATTGTGGTAGCTCGTGGACCCTGCAAAACCTCGCAAAACGTTGAAACGGTCATTCCCACAACGAGTAAAACTGTGTAGGTGAGATAAGGGTGTTGTACACCTTTGACACAGATATACAATGTAAAGCATAAAAGGTTTGGTGTTTTATATGTGTTATATTCTCACAAAACTGTGCTTCCAAATCGCGAGGGTAATCCCCACGTCATTTATAGGCAACCCGGGGAAGACATGGTGTTTATTACGTGCTTGAGCGGATGCCATTATGTCTCCGAGCTGTATTGGACCGGTCTCGATGAGAATTTTCAGAAATTAGGATTATTCCCCATTGGGACAGATTTACAGGACAGTCATTTCCTTATTATTGTAAATATTGGTATCTGGTGCACTGCAATGCCTATTTTTTTATACATGTGAGCTACTTCTGTGATTTGTTCGCATCTACTAATGTTTGTAAGTCCGGTTTGTGTCCGTTCATATATGTGAAAATTCATAACTTGAATGTTCGTAAGTCGGGAGCCAAAGCGAAACAGAAAGATTCCATCACGATTACCTGATCATGATGCTGTAAGTTGGTCTTTGTAACTTATTAAAAGAGAAACAAGCATGTGAAAAAGGATGAAGAAGATAGCAAGCAGAGTAATTTGCTGAAGTTTACATTTACGGCATTTGGCAGACGCACTTATCCAGAGTGACAAAGTGTTTATAACAAGTAGTATTTCCTTAAGTTCCTGTCTAAAACACAAATAATAAGAGTGCAGCAACTCGCAAACACTCACTCTAATCAACACCTAGGCAGCTGTCTCTTTATTTTGATGCCAGAGAGAACTGAGGTATATATATTTTTTATTTACATTATAACATATGCAGAGCAACTTCAATTTTTACCCCATTATACATCTGAGCAGTTGAGGGTTAAGGTCCTTGCTCAAGGGCCCAAAAGGGGTACCTTGGTGTTGGTGGTAGGGTTAGAACCTAGGACCTTCAGGACTGTAGGCCAATGCCTTAACCACAAGTTTATGTTGTGTACATTTAGTCATTTGGCAGACGCTTTTATCCAAAGTGACTTACAAAATGTGCCGTAAAGTTTACATCACTGGATAGATACTTACACTGGGTTACTAGGTTACTAAATAAGTGCCACCAGTCAAACACAGTTGGGAAGAGTTTTTTTTCTTTATTTTTTTGGAGTGGAGGGTGTGGTAGAGGGGCGGGGGGATTAGTCTAAGTATTGAAGAAACAAATCTCTTGGGTCGTCGTTTACAGATTGTCAAATACTCTGCTGTATAGACATCTAGAGAAGTTCATTCCTCCACTTACTGTACTGTAGGTGCCAGAACAGAAAAGAGTCTGGATGAATGTCTTCCTCGATCCCTGAGAGATGGTGGAACGAGGCGAGCAGACCTGCCAGGAGTGAGTTGCAGTAGTCCAGTCTTGAAATAACATGGGATGGAACAAGCACCTGAGTAGCTTCTTCTGATGTTGTAAAGAAGAAATCAACAAGAGCAAGTAAGGTTAGCGATGTGTGGGGAAAATGACAGATGATTGTCCATAGTTACCCCAAGATTGCGGGCAGTGGCTGAAGGAGTGATCTGATTGCTGTCTAGGGAGATCAAAAGGTCACCTACAGTAGGCTGGTGTAGAAAGATGTGATGTGATTCCTCCTGGATTTAGTGGCATTTGTATCAACTTGTTTAGTGCTTCTGTTGCAAATGAAACAATGCTATAAAATATGTGCTCTATGCTTCATAAAATAATGTGCAGGTAATGTTAACCAATACTGACATTTCAAGCTTTCTAATTAATAGCCAACTCCGTTCTAGGGCTGAATCCCAAATACAGAAAAATGGAAAGCTAGTGCTCTATTTGAGATTCGGGATACAGCCTTGTGTTAGAAGCTAGTTAGTATTGTATCTCCAAACACAACCTGGATGGATCCAGAAAGCAATTACTAAGAAGAAATCCTGTTTAAGATGACACAGTGTCATCAGATGTGTTTTCTTGCTGAAAGTGCTTTCTTGATTTGGAATGTGGGTTTTGGAACTGGCATCTGGAAAGCAGGATCCCATTTGCCATCCAGAAGTGTTTGGGACCATGGGGACAGACGTCATGACATCTGCAAAAAATGAATAGGATTTCGAAACGTGATGGGAATGAGCCTGATGCAGCTGCCTAATGGGAGATATGGCATTTTGGCAGGGGAGGCATCTAAGAGTCAATCTAGCTGGCAGACTAGTTATTATATAAACTGAGTGGTTCGGAGTATTCGTGTCATTATGGTTAGAAGCTACATTATTGTCGTGTTACAATAAACTGTCTCAGCTGCACCCGTGGTTTAAACCAAATATCTAAAAGACTTTAAAACACAGGGAAGCAAAGTTCCAGAAGAAATGTAAAAAACTAGGAAAACAGTATTTTATACACTATATCGCCATTTTCATTCCAGGCTGTGATGATTAATTGGCAACTTTAGAAACCTACCTACCAACCAAAAGGCATTTAATTTGGAAACAAAAAAGCAATTAAATAAAACAGGGGGAAACCCCACCCTCTCACCTCACCAGTATTCTGAACAGTACACCTGTTAATGTAACTTTGACAGCATGAAATTATTTTATTTTTTGGGGTTTTCCAATTTTCTCCCCAATATAGTCGTGGCCAATTCCTCCCCGTCGCTAGGTGGGCTCCCACATTAAGGCTACTACTACCACTCAGTCGGGAGGGCGAGGACTATCCCGTGTTTCCTCCGAACCGCGTGACGTCAGCCGACCGCATCTTTTCGAACTGCTTGCTCACGCACCATTAGGGGCGGAGTAACACACTCTGAGGAAAGTGCTTGCCGCTCCTTCCGCGTGCGCGAGCTCACAGATGCCCCTGATTGGCTGTAGAGCCGTGATTAATGTGGGAGCACAAGTACCTCTCATTCCTCCCCCCTGTGAGAGCTCAGCCAATCAGCTCTTTCTGTGCCTCTGGCTGTGAGAGGAAAACAGCATCACCCGGGGTTCGAACCAGCAATCTCCGGATGATAGGGCGAGCGCTTTACCACTGCGCCACTCAGAGGCACCTCTGAAATTAGTTTTTAATTTTGCTTTCATCTATAATGTAATTCTTTGACATTTAATATATTAATATTTGGTTGAGCTTGTATTCAAATGCTTTATTAGCTAAGGTAAGAAAAAATCAGGGCATTATGGTCTTTACCGCTTGCCCATGCTTCATGTCATGTAGGAGACTGGTCACTGTCCACCGCAGTGTTTGGTCTTTTGGTGAATAAAGGAAGAACAATGAAACCAGGTGATATTTAATACATGAATCAGTATGTATAACTTATTAATTGCAATAAATGTTCACATGTTTGAAATAATTTGTATTAAGTAATGCACTCTTACATTATTAAGATCTTATTTAATGCTTAAATACATTCAGCAGTAGAAAAGCTCTCAACATGCTAACAAGAAATCGTTTGAATCCCTGTGATGCCACAACTATTTGAGGCGGAGACTCATGGGGCAGTTGGTTTGAGTGGCACGAATGTGTGGCCCACGTGCTGTATCTCCTGTGTTTGATGTCAGAGTGTGATGTACTGATAGAAGTCTTAAAATAAGCTCTCAAATTGGCCAATATGGCTTCATGGTTATGGAGTTAATGCTTGCTGTGGCTTTGGCCTGCTTATACAGTGCGTTTTTGCATTTTCATGTAGCCAAAGAGATTTTTTTGTTGAGATGAAAGGAGAAAAAAAAATCTTGGCCTAAAATTTTAGGGACGCAAGCTACCTAAAGACCTAAAGAGAAATGCTAGAGGAGGCAGTATATCCAGGTAATTACTCCACTTGTTTTGAAAAGTTTTACCTTCTCCACTGATTCACAGCCTGGCAAGTCTAAAAACCACAACAAAACAGCGGTCGTATAGCTCTTGTAATGTGTGAATGTTAGGATATCATACAATAGGATATCAACATGAACATCCCCTGACAAACTGTTGGAACGATCCCATAATGCAGCATGATGTGATGCAGATTACTAAGCCCTTAATCCTTACTTCTTTCCCTTTTTTTTCTTTCATGGCTTGTTACTGTAAAGATCCAGAATCTGCTGTTCCTCTAATGTAACCTCCTTATTTAAAGTAAGCAGGCTAAGAGTAATCCTCTGATACAATGTGCTTATTGGAAGCTACAGGAAAATTAGCAGCCCGGGCTAACCTACAGTACTGAGAGAGTCTGATGAGTAAAGTAAGTAACTGTAAAGTAAGGAAAAAAGTACTCTTCCATGAGAATTAAGTCAAAGGTCCTACACAAGCAGAAACATTCTTTCACTCCCTTTAACAACCCTGTACAAGCCAAAGCCAAAGACACGCACCCTTCTCTTTACTGGCTTCTAGCTAACAGAGGGCTTTCATTTACTGCCACGACATACTGTACTGATTTTATGATGCCGTACAGACCAAAGAAATCTAAATTAGCTTAAATGTCAGCTCACTTATAGAAACACTTTCAAAAGACACATATGCTTTCAGTCTTGTTGCAGGCACTGAATAATGCCTTAAAGTTCACATTGTTTTCATTATATTTTAACTTTATAAAGACTCATGTCTTGACACTTAATTGTGATTTTGGGCTTTCAAATCTCAACAGAAAGGACTGCAATAGAACTTTAACACACATGTCAGTAGCTATGTAGGTTACATGTATATAAAAAAAAACCTGCACTGAGGGCCCAAAAAATAAAAACTTCAAAATTTAAATAAACAAATATTTAAGAGACTTTGATTGGATCACTGCAGCGATTAATATATTTGAGCAGGCAATGAAAAAAAAAAAAAAAAACAGAGCGAGCAGCTTCACATTTCTTAACAACCATATCAGTTGATGTATCCCATGGTCATGGAAAAAAATAGTACAAAAGGGTCAAATTATTGGAATACATCAAGCAAAAAAAAATAAATCTGACAGGACCGGGCTGAACAGATGTAGGAAATCACTTAAACGCTTGATGAAGTTGCAACTGTAGAAATGACAGCATGTGTTTTTAAGAGTGAAAGTGAACGCATTTCTACGTAGATCATGTACTGTAACAAGAACTGACAGGATTGGAACTAAACATCTGTGTGGCTATAAAACAAGCAAGACTAATCTGAAAAAAGGCTGCAATTTGCTAGGGAGATATTTATTTAACATTTTTTTATGAGTGCAGTACAGTAAACACTATTCCAGAGGAATGGGGGTGTCTGGGTAATAAGAGAAGCGCATGAAGCGATGCACCCACCATGCACAGAGCTCAAAGTACAAGCCTGTGGAGGCAGTGTTATGATCTGGGGTTGTTTCAACTGGTCACGTCTAGACTCAGTAATGTTGTGTGGCATTAAATAAATCAGCTGACTACCTGGATGTACTAAATGACAGGTCATCACATTAATGGAGTTTCTTTCTTTGATGCATTGGCATATTCCTGGATAACGGCTCAGATTCTGGGAAGATGAGGAATTATTTTGACTCATGAATTGGCCATCGAAGAGTCCTGACTTTAACCACATAAGGTTGGCTAAATCTGCATGTCCATGGCCTGTAATCTGCATGTCTTTGGATTATTGGAGGAAACCGAAGAATCCGGAGTAAAGCCATCAAGCATTGGGAGAACATGTGAACTCCACAGACCCGAGTCAGGAATCGAACCCTTGACTTAACTTTATCTCTATGCCTGTTGTGCCTAATTAAGTAAACCACCTTTCTCTTTTTTCTCTTGTCTGAGGATAAATGTAGTAATAAGAGTGCTACATGATATTAATAACTGTATAAAGCTACAAGTATCTCTGCTTGCTGAAATTCAGAGAAGATCAACGCTCAATCCCACATCTGGTCAACATTCGTCCCTCCCAATAAACTATGATATATATTTAACAATCCCTGAAGTAAGCCTGTGGAGCATTTGTCAATTCCTCCATGTTGCACGTTTCATTCATTTACATGTTTTACATGAAAGGTCATAATAACACAGGGCAACATGTCCACATTATAGGTTGTAAAGTTACCAGACTGTACTTCTGTTCTTAGTCAGGCTTTTAAAGCCTCCTCCTCTTTGGTGCTTTCATACAGTATGGCCCTAGAAATACCTGCTTCTCATTAGGTTTAGGATTTTTTAAAAATTATTATTATTATTATTAATTAATTAATATTATATTATATATAAAAGTTCAATAATTCATCAATCAAGTCCGTTTCATTTGTTGTCATACTATGCATAAATTTACATACTCATGCATTATGCATGCATTAATCAGATATTAACAATTTTAAAATGTTGGAAACTTCATAAATACTTATATTATACATTAAACTCTGTTTTGGGGAGGCTGGGGGCTACATGAACCTAAACACCATCAAGAACTTCAAAAGCATACTGTATGTTAATGACAGTTTGCAAAATTGGTTTACTGGACAGTTAATGGCTTGCTCAATTAATGTGTAACAACCACTCTGCCTCTGACTTTACAGACTTTTTTTTTTTTTCGCAATTACCCCCCCTCTCTGATTCTGAACTGCTTTCTGAACGCAGGGAATGGTCATACAGCTTAAATACATAAGGCAATGGTCATACATGCTCCTGGAAATTCCATGCTGTTTATAATTATCATAAAAAGAGAGTCAGAAAGGGTACCTTGCTGTGTCCTCCAATTTCTATAATGTGTGCAATAATGTATAATTTTTGCTGCATCCTCTGTTGTCTTGTGTCGTACACTGACAAGTAAGGGTGGTTATTTAAAACAGCAGTGAAAGGTGAAGATCTCTACAGACAAAGTTTTCGCAAAATGGCAAATATGTACAACAATTTTAGCTGGCACCACCGTTAATTCTTCTGTGTGGGATCAGATTTTTTTATCAGATGGGATAAAAAAAAATACAAAAAAAAAAAATAAAAAAATCACAGTGCTATACCAGTGCGACAACATGAAATACAACATTAAGGCACACCATCAGCAATAAAGGATTAATGAAGGAAAATTAATTCACTGACCTCCACTTTATCCCACTTAGGGTCACATTAGATCCAAAGAAAGTATTAGGAGTACTCTGTGCAAGGCGGGGAATGCAGCATTGATAGGATGCCAGTCCAAAGCTGGGCATCAAAGAGTCACATAATTATACCAAAGCTCAAATTAGGGAGGAGGGAGGAAAGCAAAGAATTCGAATGAAGACTACAAGTAACAGTTCATGCAGACAGTAACTAAAGTTCAGGATTGAACCAGGGGCCCTGGCACGAAGAGGAAACAATTCTGTTTGCTATGCCACAATACGTGCATTTACCCAAATATTCCATTAATTATGCGAATAATAGCTCAAATGAAAATAAAATTCCATCATGTAAAAACATTAATGGAAAAAGTCTGACCTGATCCGGCGCAATCTGAATGAATTTTAAATCAGAATGAAAGGAATGGTGAAAACCTTTGATAACCCATTCATTAGGGTAAACATTGACCATGTAAACACATAATCGACCGTTTCTCTTTTGTTGGAATAAATATATTCTATTTGCGCATATTTGCCCAACATGGAGGTAAGATGAGGTGTTATGAGGAGTTTGAGGGGAACAACTCTCTCTGCAATCTGCATTTACTTTCATCCATTGGGTCTCTAGATGATGAAAGGGCTCCGATTGGCTCCCCATTTTATATGTAGTAAAGCAACTAATCAATCGGAGATGAGACTGAATTCATTTTAACCAGTTCCACAGGATGCGAGATCTATCAGTAAAAATGAGAAGCCTAAACCTGATCTCAAAGTGGGAGAAATATTATATATATACCTTCATCTTCCATTCTTTCCAACGCTTCACAGGAGATTGAACTACTTTACACAAAAAGTTATATTCTGATTAAATGTAAATACACCTCATGTCAGATCAGCGTCAGGTGGAAAATAAATCAAATAAACTCGATGACCTAAAACACTGTAATTATGAAAAAACACAATTTCAGCTTACTATTGTAATTGCTTATGATAATGGCACATTTCTGCAAATATATCACTTAGGGAGGTGGCACGGTGGTCTGCATGTTCTTCTCATGCTTGGTGGGTTTCCTCCGGACACTCCGGTTTCTTCTATGTATGTGCACCCACTACGTGCCTGTATACAGGATAAAGCGCTATAGAAGATGAGTGATTGATCACCAGGAAGGCTAGTTTGCCTTTGTTTCAGTTATTAAATACTGTGTTGTACTGCTTTTCTACCCCTTTCTTTGTATTTATACACTGTACTCTGTATAAATAATTTTTTTATTTTTGAAGATGTCTATTCTTCTCTTTTTATCTTTATACATGGAACTGTCACTTTATGTTTGCACATTGTTCTTTGCTGCTGTAACGTTAAAATTCCCTATTGTGGGATGAATAAAGGTACATCTTATCTTAAATTACACATTAAAATAACTATGCAACCATACTATTAAATATTTACGGCATAATTATATAATTTTATATTCAACAGCATAATTATTAAAAATTGCCCATCACTTCTACTTCACGCAAAAAAAAAAAAAATCAATAAGTGCTCTAAATAAAAGCAAACAAATAGGTTTTTCATTGTAATACAGTACTATTAGCTGTACATACTATATTTAGTACTCATCATATTACGATATGCCCCCAGAAATATTAGAGAAAAAAAAAAAAAAAATCTCAACTGTAAAAATGGCAGCACTGTCAGCATGGTCTGTGGATTTTGGCTCTGACAGTTCCTCACCTTCAGCTCTAGTTTATAATTGGTCTCAGCTAGCGCCTGGGACTGTTTAATGCCACTTGTGCCGTTATTTTTGCTTGTAACTGCACGTGATATTTTCTAATGAGTAACTTTCTGCTTCCCAATAAGTTTTTTAAAGAAGTAGCTTACTATTGACTAATTGATGCATGCTCATGTCAATCAACTTTATATTACTTTGTACCACAAGCTTCATATGTGACCGCTCGCTCACATCGAATGTTTTTTTTAATCTCTAGTTTGTAAGTGAACCATCAAGCCTTCTAGAAAAAAAAAAAGAAAATCTGCTTATCTGTCCATACTAAATAAAGCACTTATTTTCGGGTGACCACATTGTAGCACTCATATCACAAAGATTTGGAGGAAAATACTACAGGTGAGTTCTTTCTCAGTATTTTTTTTAAATAGATGTATTTTTTATGCTCAAAGTATTTTTAAAAAAAAGTCCCTTCTCACCACATGTTACTTATAGTGCATAATCCAGTCATGCTGAAGGGAAAGAATTAAAGCACTATACTTGATGGAAACATAAACTTAATGACTTCATGTAAACCATTTCAATCCCTGTTCATGCGCATTGTTTTATTTCTCACTCTTAATGCATGCTTTATAGATTTAACTGGACAGTAGGCTTAATCACACTCACTGCTTCTATCAACCACTTAGTTGTTTTACACATTCATACAAAGAACATAAAAATTCTACATCTAGAAGTATTTGAATCTGTGTAGAACAGAATACACCAATTATTCATAACATTAAAATAAAAAAAGCCCAATATTGTGTAGGCCTGGTGGAATGACTCCACAAGAAATCTAAAAGTTAGTTATGCTTAGTACATAATTCCATGCGTTCGTTCATAGTTTGGACGACTTTAGCAATTTAAAATGCATCCGCTGTGTTTCAGTATATCGCACTCGCGCTACCGTTCCAGTACATGTTTATTCTAGTAGTGCGAGAGGGAACTGTCCACTACTAGCTCATTGATCATGGATGGCAGATCGACAGATTTTTAAAAAGGGTTGGCAAATATGCTTGGGCAGCCCGCCCACGTATGCGCAATGTGTGGGAAACTGTGTGTATATACACTGTGTGCACACACACACACACACACACACATGAACACACACTATGAACACAGCATATACTATATACAAACATATTTACACAATATATATATAATTTATTTAAATAGGGGGAGGGGGTATGTAATTAAATAAAAAAATATTTGTTACGCACATTTTTTAATTCCATGTTGTCAAAAGAAATATGTTGCCCATTTTGTGCCCTTTACCCCTTTCATTTACACAAAGACTATCAATGACGGGCCTCTTAATATGCAGATTTTTCTGGACATGCCAGCAGAAGCTGTGTCTAAAATGCACTAAATTAGGGATGTCTGTTTCTCCACTCTGCAACAAACATCATCTTTTTAATATGCAAAATACTTTCAAGATCATCCATGCTTTAGCTTTTAAATTAAATTTGGAACTGAAGGGAAAAGAGATGAAACAGGAGGAAAAATCAATGTTGTGATGCATAAACATGAAATAAAGTGGGGGGAGGAGGGGGGAAAGTCAAAGTTATCAATATTTTTACCCTTTTCATGCCTTATCCATGATGTACCCTCACACTTCCACAGAATTTCATTAAAACAATCCCAATAAGAGAGCGTTTCTTGGTATGGTAGCTCACTTGGTTTTATAGTCTGAAGACACGATTCAGTGCCAAAAAACGGTGCTGCTGAGGATGTTCAAACTGGAACAATTTTTAACTTCTTGTCATTCACCCCCTCCTGTCTCCATCATGCCTCTGTGTCTGTCTCTGTCTGTCTCTGACTATAGCTGGAGAGGTATCTGATCCTCTTTAAACAGGATCAGCTGGTGGCTGCTGACCCTGGCAGCAGCAATGTAGAAGTGAGCTAGGCCGTGTCTTTTCCCTCCTCTCCAGCGCGCGCCTCATTAGGGTGGATTTTACGCCCTAATCTGCGCAATAAGGATGAAGTCATAGCAGTTATCTGTGCTGGTCAATTCTTCTTGTGGTAATCTCTTCTGCTACAGCCCTGTTCTGTCGTTCTTCCTGCCTCTCCATAGCATTATACACAATGCTTGACACACCTAAAGTGTAAGCTCTCCCTACAAATCCACAAAGCACAGCCACATCAAATGTCAAAATTCTATGGAAAAATCACAGAGGAAATGTAATATTGAATTCTGTCAATACTTCAGGAAGAAGTTTCTCCCAAATCATGGACGTTGAGCGGATAGCTCCTCCGAAACGAGATCAAGAGTGAATATTTTCCCATTAATTTTTCTTTAGAAATAATTGAGGGAGGAACTTAAAAGGAGGAGAACAAGTGTTGGGAGTGGGGAGGGCGTCAGGGTTAGCTTTTAACTTAGCATTTTTATTGACTCCGAGAAAACAAAATAAGAGAGCCTCACTAAGAGCGTGCACTCGGCAATAGCCATTCAGGCCTTTGGAGGCCCATTGTAGCACTTTGAAGGGCCTGAAAGGAAACCCCACTGGTGGAAATCCAGTGGAACATCTCCACAACAGAGCACAACTGTTCCCTTCTGCATGAATGGGAGGCAGATAAAAGACGAGATGGACTTCTAAAGTACAGCCAAAAACAAAGGCAACAAAAGTGCTGATCATGAGGGAATGACACAACTCGCTGCAGAGAAAAAGAGCCGCAAGACAATGGAACTCACAGCCAAGTGACACACTGAAGAATCGAAAAATCTACACAAGAAGAGTCCCCCCCACTCGCTCCCTCCACAGCACTGCCTGGAAAAGGAAAGAAAAAAAAGAAGACGGTACAGAATTACTGTTGACTTTAAATATTTTACAAAAGAATTGATATTTTAAAAATACTACACTTGGAGAAAGACTGATCCTAAAAGGGTGAGATCTAAATAAGACCAAATTTTTCTACAATTTCAGGGACACTTAGTGTGACAGGAAGAGGTTGAAAGAAAGCAAGACAGACTGGATAAGACCGAGCGGAAACGTGCTCCTGTCCCGAGTCAAGCTGTAGAAGGTGACAGCGGATCACTGGTATCCCCACACATAAGCAGCGCTACAGTGTCACCACTCAACACCCACTTCTCCCGTCTTCTTCAGCTCTACTTCTCAAGTGCCTCTTTGTGCACTCACACAATTAGCTCCTAAACCCTCGAGTAACATTTCCCCACCTCTTTACTCCTCAATTCAACATGTGCTTGACTCTTAAAGAGACTTTCGCCTTTATACGGATCAGACACGCATCACGAACCCGAATGGAGCTTAAAGTGTAATTATTGATTGTGAGGATCGGATTGTTATTCTAGGCGCTCGCATAGCACGGAGAACGCCTCCCATCACTCGGATTGTGAAGAATAATAAAAAAAATAAAAAATAAAAAAACACTGTCTCACAGTTTACTGGAGTCAGTGCGCATCGTCCATTCTAATGGGTGGAAGGGCTTCATTTACAGTTAAATCATGCCACCTTGAAGAATGAGAGCAGACGAGGAGGGGCAGGGGACCTGGAAAAAAGAAGAGGTTTGTTTGACATGTTTTTATAAAACCTCTCCAAATGATGCCCCCCACCACCCTCCCAAGCCCAAGTGCTGACATTTTCATGCCCCATGACACATTCGCACAGATTAACTAGTGACATGCATACAAACAGCATTGAGATATTTTCATTTCCATGATTGGTGCAAGTTGGATTGGTGAAATGCTGAAAGGAAACAAACAAACAAAAAAGAGCAAAAGAACCAAGCGCAAGCCATTTAGAGAAAAAGCGAGTATCGAATCATTCTTGTTCACCTTCGCATGGTTCTGCACGGCGGTGAATATCACCATAGCAAATGATGATTATCAGAAACATGCTCATCCACATGATAATTAAACTAACATGTAATTCCTCATTTACAGTGCATTACCCCAGGAGCCCAGTGCCTGCAATGTGACATGAATAAAATTACTGTAAATCCAATTATCTTTCTCTAATAACGTAATGATAGATACTAAACAGTCACAATTACAATAAGCCTCCGAAACTCAAACTCCCTGATGCTTTGTTCTCTACGGTTTCCAGCGAATCTTCGGCACTTGAAATGTGTTACGGTGTTATAAAAATACGTTCCCAAGTGTGAGAGTATCCTAACTTGTGACTCCCAGGCTATAGCACGCAGCAGAAGGGGCCTGTCAGGCTGCTTAGTTAAAGGCTACAAAGCGCCCCGAGCCGTGAGCCGAGGTCGTTTTTAACCCTCTCTTTCTTTCCTCCTTCACTTTGGCTGATAAATGGATCAGCGCTGTAATTGATTAGCGAGAAGTTGAGAATTAAACCAGAGTTCAGCGCTAATAATGGCCTCTTGACAATAGCAGCCGGCGTAAAATGTAAAACGATAGCCTGCAGCCAGGTCGCCGTGAAAGCCGAGCGACTCGAGCCGCTCTCAGAAGCCGCACACTTCTTTGGCTCTTCCCCCCCCCCCCTTGATAATGCTGTCAATTAAACTGACGGGAGCCATTACGGACGCGGCCTGTCAACTCACCTTCATAAAACAACCCGTAAAACAGCAAATAACAGGCTTATGACTTCATTATCTCGGCTTCTCCAAATAGCAGCCCAGACACAAGGCTTGTTCTGGGTAGATGTGGAGTTTTTCCATTACCTTAGTTCAGCCTAAGACTTTGACAGGCAACACTGCTCGTTCAGGGATTCAGGGATAAGGTGAGTGGGGGGGGGGGGGGGGGTCGGTGAATGGAGACGCCAGTTCCCTCTCTAAACAATTCTTTTTTTCTTTATTTTTAATCAGGACACGTAAAAAAAAAGAAGCACCTCACCATGTTCACAATCATTATTCCAGATATTATTAAAATTATCCTATGTTGCCTTGTCTATAATGTAGTTACAAGCCAACATGACCAGGGGCCCCAAATGTTAACGTAAAATGTCCTCGTAGTTACCAGAAGGAGAAAGAGGGAGTAAAAGAACAAGCAAAAAGAGGTGACTGGGGGGGGGGGGGGCTCTAAACATAGCCCACTAATAAATGCTCCAATGGAATTATTTAAGAGTTACCACCACAGAACCGCACAATGTCTGGGGTGGCCAGGGGACAGATGGAGGCTGCATCTGGGAGAGGAAACCTTTTGCCACAGCACCGCGCTTGATGAGCCACAGCTTTTATTTATTTCATGCAAATCGATCCAGGCTTTAAACAAACCTGACAGCGGGGTTGCGAGGTGTCCGGTGTTTGGAAAGGCTGAGCATTTTTAGAGAATTTGTAGCATCCCGCAGTGCACAGCCGAACAGAGGTTTGTACTGTAAGGTGATTTTGGAGCTGAAAGATGCAGGTGTGCTCCGGCGTGTGCACTGCCCTCTGTTTGCCTCCAGCATTCCGTTACAACTTGGAGAACTGCCGACTTTTCCGTCGACGTCTTCGGAATTCGCCCTCATATTTGGACTCTTTCTTTACTTTTATAATGAACATGTGCTGAAAATGCGTTCGCAATATTTTTATAAAACCACCCTTGAAATAAGACGTAAAGTGAGAACACTGAAAGGAGAGCGTAATTGGTCGGGACGGCCCTGGTGAAGACAAACATGCAGAACAATCATTTAGCAGCCAGTCTGATTTGAGTTGGGCTGTTAGTGTTGGTTTGGCATTGGGGGGGGGGGTGGTTAGGAAAGAGGAGCAGAGGGACACAGGCAGGTCTATAGAGATTAGCGATTAGGAGGGCTGACTGATTAGCGTTTGTTTTAGACAGCAGCGCTAAGATTGACGGACAACCACTGGGAGCTTTACTACTGCCTAGCCAGCACACACCAACACACACAGAAATGCACACAAAAAGTATGAAGTCAAGCATATAGTTTTAGTCAGTGATTGCCTTGGAAAAGCTGCAATCCAATCTCAACTGGTTTGGTTGACGTCCAGAGAGATCTAAACGCACCACTCATCCGCTCTGTTATTCTTCTTTCTAAAAAACAGGTAGCATGCTACAGCATTTCTCCTGCAGAGGCAGGGAGCTGAACAGACACGCATCCTATTGCAAAAGCTGTTTAAAGTGATAATATTTTACAACATGGACGTTACACCAAAACAGCCCTCTATGCTTTATTAAGTGCTGACAATCCATCTACCTATTTGGTGCCTATCTATACTCTTTACAAAAAAAAAATGACACTGAGAAGAAATTCATTCAGTAGCATTAAGACATCAGAGGGCTTTTTTTGGTCAGAGGTACACTGTCAAGACAGAAAAGATGGATTGTTTTGCCGCACCAGAGGTGGCGGAGGCCCAGCAGAAGGAGAATATGTTTCAAGCAGGCTTTGGCTATAGTATTCAGGAGAGCAAAATGAAACAGGGTGTAGCAAACAGAACAGAAGGAACACACACATGCACACACACACGCACACATTCGAGACCGCAAACTGCCATTTTTGGACCAACACTGCACCCACTAAAGACAGATGGGTCGGGTGGAAACATGGGTAGGATATCCAAACAGGCCTTCGGATTTGCTCAGAAAGACAACACGCTCGTTCGATTTCCGCTCCAAACAGCATGTTTATGTGACGGAGCACTCTGATTTTTTGGACACGGTTCCCTCCCTAATCCTAGACATGTCCCAAAAGCTGTCGCCAAACGGCCTGGATGGCGCAACATGCCCTCATGTGGTATGAAAAAGGCATTGCAAGTGTTTTTGTACAAAAGGTACTGAACACCTACTGGCATGAAAAAATTAGTTGGGAGAGTGAGTGTCAAGTGGAAGCTAGCCATATAGAACACTGCTTACTGACAGATACACAGAAATAATTAAACAGATCGAAAATGGAGGAGGTGGGGGAGGCAGAAATATTTAACCGAATAGAGAGAAATGTTACAGCAGGTGACCTTAATAAAGTCTCAGGTAGGCAGCAAATGCCTGATCTAAATGAGAGGTCTCTCTTTAATAAGCGTACAGGGACCAGTCATGGTTTCCCGACACATTATAAGCCCAGGAAGAAAAAAAAAAAGCCTTGGTTTTCTGGCATCCTTAAACAAACTGCTAATGACCTGAGGGCAGATCTGGCCATTTACAACACCAGGTGGGTCTCAGCATTTCTCCAACATAAGCATTTCCACCAGACATGTTGTAGTAATATTATTATTATTATTATTATTATTAATAGAAGCTCATCATAAGGGCATTGTCAATCATACAATACAGAGGTGCAATTCATTGCCGGATCTTCGTCAGGACAGCTGCAGAAATGTTTATTATGGGACGGATCAGACATCACAAATGACTTGGCATTAAAAAAAAAAAATCTTTGAAATAAAAGGAGTCTCAATCTATTGCCTAGTAATCTCAAAGCTTGAATGACCTTTATATAGCATTTTATTCCCGCCAGAGTGAGTGAGTGAGTGAGACACCCTGCAGAGGCAGTAGTAGCTGTAGAGCAGTCGTTGCTGCCCCACCTCCTCCAGCTTGGCCCAAATCCTTTAATTAATACTGGCTTAGGGCCGATTGCTCCTGACACTACAGGGAGTTTCCTGAGGCCCAACCTACCCTGCCCCACAACACGGGCACTAAATCTACCTACCTGCACACACACACGCGCGCGCACACTCTCACTCTTGTTTAAAGGCAAGAATTTAATTCTTCGCTGTTCTTCCACCATATGCTTTGGTCTTGCAATGTCCCTTGGAACATTTGGAGCAAAACACAAAACGTACCGATGTCACATCCGTTTCATTCTTAAATTCATTCTTAGTAAAATAAATAAATAAATAAATAGAAGTACACAACTGACTTTTTGGACAATAGTTTTTTTTTAAATCACACAAAAAAAATTAAGCTTCACACCCTTACCTACAGCATCTTAAATGAACATCATAAACATTATACAGAATCACACCAGATGATTTTTTATTATTTTTTTTTAGTCTAAGCCACTTACAAATTTGCATTGTGGGAATTCGCTCAGGAACTTTGCGGTAGAAGGCGACCTTAATAACTACCATCTATCACCAGTGCATTTGACCCAGGGCAATGTGAGGTGAGCTGTGGTGAGGTAAGTACAGGATGAAGCACAGCAGCGCAGGACGCGCCACATAGAGCGAACACATGTGTCAGACAACCAGTGCAATGCACGTGTCATTCCAACATGCAGCCAGTGCATTAAAATAGCATGCATGCATCCTCCGACCAAGGTCAGAAACTTAAATTTTTTTTTGCATTTGAAATTTGAAGGTTTGTGCTGAATTATTATTATTTTGATCACACCTTTGGCAGAACCTTTCCATGTAGCTCTCAACGGTAAAGGCTGTGCTACCGGTAAGTGCGGATACATGAATAAAGTGAACAGTTCCTCTATGTTTAATTAAGACTCAGCCTCTGGTGCGATTTGAAATTAAAATTTAAAATCAATCTAGACAAAGATAAACAGACAGAGACACACAGAGAAAAACATGGTGAGGAAGCAAGAGAGAGAGAGGGGGGTGGGGGTATGAGGTGGGGAGGGCAGCTTGTTTGTTTGTGTGCCTCTGGCTAATAAATTGAGTAAAGTGCCAAGTGGATGCAAATAGCAGGACTAACACCTACAGACGGTGAAGTGTAAATCTCAGAGTATCTGTGGAAACGGAGCGGAAATCTAACAGCCCTGGGTCAGCGTTTATACAATCTCACCCAAATCCTCTGTACCCAAACATATCTTTACAATGAACTTTTAATAGATTAACTAAAGCCAACAGTACATGCTACAATCGAGTGCAGTTCTCATTTTATATAGATAACCAGGCCTTACAAACTATATAGAGTATAAAAAGAAAACAAAGAAATATATATTTTTCATGGAATAAAAGGAAAACTATCATTTTCAGTAATACCGAGTCAATTTGTATTGTAATGATAGGGATTTTATAAACAATACTGATTCTATACTCTTTATAGAAATGTTACAAATTTTAAACCTTTATATTTTACATTTATAAAAAAAGTGAGTTCAAAGCTTTATGCCATGAAAACTTTATAGGTCAAATTAGATTTATCTTGTTCCGCATTACTGCCATAGCTTCATATTTGTCTGTTTTTTGTTGTTGGCTGCGAGCACAAGGTTAAGCGTTCTCCACTGCCTTGTCCAACTCAGGATGGTCTTGAGCAACATCGACCCATACATTAGTCAGACTATTAACTTCAGCATCACACCATTTGGATATAGTATGGCTCATATGCAGCTCCGTTAACCATTTAAACTATGGATAAGCAGCCCGGATAACTGTTGTATCATATGCCATCATTTTACATCTAAACAGGCTTAGAAAATAATTTGATCCTACAATTTTGCCCCTAGTGTGAATCGATGAAGCCTGCCAATGTGGGAATAGTTTATAGCACCACCTGTAGGATTGAATAGAGAATTATTAATACATTTATTTATCTTCTATACTAGGGATGCTCATATTAACCGTTTAACCGTTAACCGAAATAATAAATTTTGACCGATTATTACCATCAGTTAAACGGTTTAAAATTATATATATATATATATATATATATATATATATATATATATATTTTTTTTTTTTTTTTTTTTTTAATTAAGTGTGCCTAGGCGCACTTATTACTCTTCCCCCAGAAATGCCCCTGAAATCCATTTATTATTCTTCCGCCTAAAACTTTGGACCGTTTCTCGCCCCGCAGCTTTGAGACGACCCTCACGTATGTTACACCGTTTCGTGCAGCTCGATCGGGAATGGTGTGCTATCACTTTTGGTGGGGATTTTTAAAAAATATAAACTAGACAGTTTGTGGTTTGAGGCAGGCCTGCTATTTTTTTTTGCCGAAAAAACGTAGTAGCCAATGTATGAAAAAATTTGCCTACCTGAGGCAAGCTTCAAAGGTATTTCAGTGTGTTTTCATTTTGTAATCTTAATTTGTTATTTAAGTAAAAAAGATTTAGTGCAGGCCTATTTATTTTATTCTTTTTATTTATAGTACTTTGTTTTTCTCTGTTGTCGAAAACGCTGCAGGTGCGTGAAAATTTGCCGATGTGTAAATCCAGATTCTGTTCTTGATATGTTCTGTGTGCTGTTGTTGGCACATGTTAAAATAAAAACAGAAAAAAAATTTTTTTTTTGTATATTTAATCAGACACTCATTCATTCATTCATTCATTCATTTTCTATACCGCTTAATCCTGTGTTCAGGGTCGCGGGGGACCTGAAGCCTATCCCAGGCGACTTCGGGCACTAGGCGGGGTACACCCTGGACAGGGTGCCAATCCATCGCAGGGCACACACACATACACACACTCACTACGGGCAATTTTTTGAACGCCAATTAGCCTAACCTGCATATCTTTGGACTGTGGGAGGAAACCGGAGTACCCGGAGGAAACCCACCAAGCACGGGGAGAACATGCAAACTCCATGCACACAGAGACGGGAATCGAGCCTGGCCGGGGAATCGAACCCAGACCCTGGAGGTGCAAGGCGACAGTGCTAACCACTACACCACCGCGCCGCCTAATCAGACACTCCTCAGTTCTATTTTCATTTAATTCTAATTTAATATTCTAATCGGATCAGTTAACGATTAATGTTCGGAAAACGAACGGCGGTTGTCGGTTGGGAAAATTAATCGAATTGAGCATCCCTATTCTATAACACTTGATCCTGTGTACAGTGTTGCAGAGGGGGCCTGGAGCCTATCCCTGCAGACTTGGGGCACAAGATAATGTACATCCTGGACAGGGTGACAATCCATAGCAGGATACACACACACTACGGGCAATTAGGGAACATAAATTAACCTAATCTGCATGTCTTTGGACAGGGAGAACATGCACATAGATGGGAATCGCATGCACACGTGGTGGGAATCGAACCTTTGATGCTGGTTGTGCGAGGCCACAGTGCTAACCACTGCGCCACCATGCCACCCACAATTGCAAACATGTATAATAAAAAAAAATAATAATAAATAAAACGATATTGGAGTCACCCAAGAAAAAAAAATCTATTTGTGTATCGTGATTCTTCACCCTGTCTCTAGTGAATAACATAAGGTATTTCGGGGGAGTTTTTGTATGATGTTATCTACAGTGATTTTCCAAATAGAAACTAGACCCCTACTTTCTCTCTCTTACTGTACCATCCACTGTTCTAAAGTGACAGCTTTACCGCATTATGCACATTAGTGGGCTGTGATCATCAGACTCTAGACATATATATAAGCATTTTACTTAATTTTAGCTGGTCTAAGTATTTTTGTGGTGCATATGATATTAGCTTTAACTTCAGTACAAACTGGAGTAATGCTAAACAATCCATGAGTTTAGCTGGACAATCATTCTCTATTTTATAAGGTTTCTATAGGTAAAATCTGGATAACCTTATAATTTGACATTTATATATTTGACAAATGGCCTACAAAACCAAGTTTAAGAACAGTTTTTGGTACTCACTGATATTAATATTAATCTGAAATGAGTAACTGACTTACAGATGTACTAAGCAATGACGGATGTCATGGAACATTTTGTTCAGCTCTGTTTAAACTGGTTGCTGCTATGTGCTGTTGTGTTGTGCTAGCAATGAACTCATGCGGATTTTTGTTTAAGATGTTAAACATGACTATATTTAATAGAGTACACAAGAGCACACCGAGCAACAGAAGCAATAATGGTAATTAAAAATGACTACACTGACTCATGTGTAGACCCTGGTGAACCAGTAGGTCTCAGTGGCCATAGAACTAAATGGTAACACTTTCTATACATGCTCACATCACTAGTCCATGTTCACAAATATCTTAACATGCATGCATTTCATGGCATTTATCCTGACCACTCTAGCTGATAGTGTTCAGCTTGTTCTTAAGCGTGATCTTCATTTCATCCTTACATCCATCCATTATTGATTCCGAAGGAAATTCAGACTCTCTGTTAAAGAAACTGTCTAATAATAAGATGTTTTATCAGGAATTTCAGGAAGTTGCAGTATTATCCCCTATGGATTTTGGTTTTCTAAACAAAACAGCTTGAAGCCTGCATTAATTGTGAAATATCACTACATCACCCAACATGCACTATGCTTGCTTCAAATACTATTGCAAGGTATCAGATGCACGAGTAGATGCAAGTTACCCGACACCAGTATCTACAGTATACAAATCCCTAAAAATAAAAATGTTTTTGGACTATAGTATAGGACCAACTTTTTAATTTATATACTGTAAGGTAGCAGTTGCTTAATATTATGGTATTGCTCTGAAAGAATTAGCCTGGATTTTTAATAACATTCACTTTTTTTTCTCAGAACAGCTATTGAATTTGTGATTGATTTTTATTATTTTTTTTAAACTAAACAGAGTATACAGTATAAGGTATTTACACTCACCAGCAGCTCATTTATAAAGGTGTCCAATCAGCCAATTAGCTTAAAGTTACACAGATCCACATCAAAAGCTTCAGTTAACGTTCATATCAAACATCAGAATGGGGAATAAGTGCCCTCAGGCCCTCTGGCCACAGGGTGTTTTGTTTTTTTGTTTTTTATGCACCATTCTGTCTAAACTCTAGAGACTGTTGTGCGTGAAGATCCCAAGAGATTAACGGTTTCTGGAATACTCAAACCAGCCCATCTGGAACCAACAACCATGCTATAGTTGATGTCACAGAGATCACATTATTTCCCCCTTTTGATGCTTGATGTAAACATTATATGAACCTGTATCTGGATGACATAATGCTGCTTATGATGGGCTGACTGGATAATCGCATAAAGTACTGTAGGATGTATACCAGTGTTTCTATTAAAGTGGACAGTGAAGGTACACGGAAAGCTCCATCAGGCATGTGTAAAAACTAAAATATTATTAGTCCCTGAGGACAGCTGCTTGCTTTCAAACATGGAAAAGTACTACTTTCATAAGCTTCATGCTTGTTATGGAATATCATGTGGAATTATTGGCTTATAACTTTCAGGGTGTGATTGGTAAGGAACTACCATGTTGTCCCCATCAGATATGATGAAGTTTATGCTATAGATGCAGTACATCAAAAAAGGGATTAAAGCTGGTCAGCTTAATTCAGTCAATTTTTATCCATATCCATGGTTTAGCTAAACAAAAAAAGTACATGAGGAAAGTTCAGAGGTGGAAGAACAGGACTGCTTTGAAGCGTGGAATAGCAGGGCAAGTACCACCCAATATCGCCCTTCCTTCCCCATTCCATCCATTCAGCACATATTTTACCGTCTAGTCTGTGAAAACATGGAAAATGCACACTAACAACGCACAGAGCAGCCTGAAATTGCAATGCTGTTCTCAGGAACCAGTAAAGGAACTGGTGTGATGTTCAAACAACCGAGAAGCCCAGTACCTTAATGTTTGTTAACCGAGTGGGAGTGGGTGTCCTTTCAGCTCACTGCCTTTCATAGTACAGACTCTGTGCGCAGAAACCGACCGGAATCGCCACTCGCAAACCAGCGGAAATCATTAGGCTATGTCCAGTACGATATTTCAAAGGTCTTCCTGTGCAGATAGGACGCTGTGCGCTAATGATGGAAACTTCTTTCGGAGGTGCATGGGTCAGGCAGATGGCATGGGGGTGCTGCAGCTAGAAAAAATTTTTACAACCCCTAACCTATCCCTGGTGTCTGTTGATAACTTTTATCTGTGCGCTCACTGAGCTTTTAACTGTTTTACAGAAAACACTGCTACAAATCACAGCTTAAGTTTACACTTCTTTTGTAGACCCTGTCTCATCAGTGACATTAGCAGGCTCTTTCCGCTGAGGAACTCTAACGAATACTGCCTGCTCCTGCTTAGCCCAACTTCGAAGAGGAGCAGAGAAATGGTTTCAATTTAGACGGGTGTGAGGCTCTCCAAATCCCAGGCTGCAAGGCTTCCTTCCTCAGATCAGGAGGAATGCCATGTCTGGCTTTATGAACTGCTATAAGACTACAATAAAGAGAGGAAGAAAAGAGGGGAGGTGACGGGAGGAAAGGCTACTTTTATAAGCTTTTACTTTTGTGTCGCCCCACATTCTCCTGATCTAAAGGAGGAATATATAAGCCTAGAGATCAAAAGGGGGAAAAGTGAGATGATTAAAAAAGGTTAGAAAGAGATTACACAATTTACAGTTTTAAGCATGAAATTGGGTTAAATAAAAACGAAGAAGCTGGCCATGCCCTGCTTGAGAATTCTGAGTACATGTATACTGCTTACTTGATATGAATTGCATTGTGATTGTTAGTATTGCGATTTTATAAATATTCTGATTCAATAGAAATCTGTTAGATTTTGTTACAATTCAAAACAAACATCTCAAATAATTTGTCCATACCACAAGATGCTGTGCTGCCTGCCAGTGTGTGAATACTTTAGACTACACCTCCAATATGATTAGAGAGGAACAACATTATTACCACCTCAAATGCAGAAATATATAAATGAAAAATTATTTTAAGAAAATCGAATTTGGAATCAGTATGGTGATCGATATATTACCACACAAAGCAATCAATCAATCAATCAATCAAATTTAATTTGTATAGCGCCCTACAACAACCTAAAGATGCCCAGGGCGCTTTCCAGTATAAAAGCAAAGACACAAACAGCATAAAAACAATTATCAAATCAATGGCTATATATCAAAAGCTAGTCTAAAAAGATGTGTCTTCAACTGTGATTTAAAAACACACAACTCAGTAATGTTTCGAAGCTGTCCCGTGAAGTACGTCCCGTGACGTAGTGCGTTCCACAATTTTGGGCCCTGGACGGCAAATGACCGGCCTCCAAACTTTTTATAATTGAACTTGGGTATGACCAACGTGGTATATTCTGAAGAGCAATCGAGATACATAATTTTTTTCCCCCTTTTATAACACAAAGTTCACAAAGACTTACTGATTGTTTTGAAGAGTATAAAATATCATGCGCAATGGCCTTGGCATTACTAGAGCTTGACATCATCTTAACCTAAACTTCATATAAACAATTCATATATATGTTGAGATCCAGATCCCAGACCGTGACCAGATAAAGTGGCCACTGCAGAAACATCTAGTAGAAGAATGGTGTTTCTCCTTCACATACTTGGAGAACGTAGTGCAAGACATGCCAAATCAGTTCTGGTATCTGGTGGTGCCCCACTACTTTTATGATGTCACTTTTTTCCACATTATATATATACTTAACAAAAAAAGGTCTCCACAGTCAACGGATCTGAACCCAATCGAGATGGTTTGGGGTGAGCTGGACCGCAGAGTGAAGGGGCGAACAAGTGCTGAACACCTCTGGGAACGCTTTCAAGACTGTTGGAAACCATTTCAGGTGACGACCTCTTGAAGCTCATTGAGAGAATGCCAAGAGTGTGCAAAGCAGTAATCAGAGCAAAGGGTGGCTATTTTGAAGAAACTAGAATATAAAACATGTTTTCAGTTATTTCACCTTTTTTTGTACATCAGTACATAACTCCACGTGAATTCATTCATAGTTTTGATGCCTTCAGTGAGAATCTACCAATGCAAAATGGTCATGAAAATAAAGAAAACACATTGACTTTTGGCCTGTACTGTACATTTTGCAACATGTTTTAAAACCTAAGCCCACCTTTATAGGAAAGACCACCAAGAACAGTGAAAGAGCAAACTGAAAGGCAAGCTCAGCACACCCTGTATCAAGTATGCAGTGGTTAGATCTCTAGAACAAGAACTCCCTTCCCCAACCATGGCTGTATCCTGTATTTTCCAATTATCACCTTTTAAATGCCAGCTGGGTGCATTCCAAACCATCGGGAGGCAATTCTATTTGCACTGCTCTGAGACAAAGTCATGCTCAAGTACTTTCATGGTAAAGTTCATTACAAATAGAGAGACCCCATCGCTGTTTTCATTATTTAGGGGAACGGGTCAGCTCAGCTTTCTAAACCCAGGCCTGCGCTGATACTGGCTGCACCCTTTCAGGAAATCACACAAAATTAGATTCCACACGAGGGACATATAGTGCACAGAAAGTCTTTTGTTAACAAACTGTATATAAATAGCTGAATTGGCATGATCAAAGAATCTACAGTAATTAATTATGTTCTGATATCCATTTTTCCCCTGACAGTGTCCGAGGTATTATACTCATTCATATCCTGGGCAATCTAAAGTCTGTCTTGTTCTTTCTTCTTTTTTTGGTGAGCATACTAAAAAAAGCAGCATTATATTGTCAGACCCTATTTGTGGTGCTGACTTTGAAAATGAGGCCCAGGCAGCTCAGGGTTCGTCTGCTATCTAGTGAAACTCAGCGTTTGATTCCTCTTCCCTTCCATGCTGCCTCTGTACTGCATATAGAAGCATTTAGCTGTGAATTAATTTTCATGTTTAGAAATATCCTGCTGTGTCTCGATTCAGCTGGTGCATTAAAAAAATAAAAAAATAATTTAAAAAATCGGCAACACTACATATGGTCTGATTGGCCTTGTGGGTATTTTCACAGGGCTGTAGCTACGGCGGGGTGTACGCTTCCAAAAGCGGGGAGGGGAAAAAAAAGAAAGGAGGGTGGGATACGACGGAAAGAAAAAGAAAGTCAATGGGGACACAAAGACAGCAACACGACAAGTCTAGGGTAACATAATGCTACATCAAACACAGTGCCACACGACACTGTGTTAAAAATACCAACAAGACCATGATGGCAAGCTCTTCCTCAAGAGAGATAACTATCTAAATAATGAGAGTGTTGTACAAATAAAAATGGAGGGTGGAAGACTGGTGAAAGGAGGAATAAAAAGCATTAAGTCTAAGCTCTTTTTTTTCCCCAGTCATGCCTCCTGATCCAGTGTGTGTGTGTGTTTTTGGTGGGGTGTTGAAGAAAGGCCTCGGGGACATGCACCTACCTCCACACCAGCAGCCTCTTAATGTGCTGTGTCTAATGCACCTATTTAGGGTTTGGTGTGCAAGAGCGCACTGTCTTTTTCGAAGGGGGGCTTGAAGCAGAAAGCGTGGCTATCACCTATCCCAACAGCTGGGGCCCAGAAGGGTAAACAAAAGCCGTTAGGAAGTAGCGCATGGTTGAAGCTGGGCCTAAAAGGCATGGCGATGTGTGTGTCAGTGGGCAGCCTACTACAGCTGGACTACCAGTGGAGCGGCATCCATGTCCGTCTCTCAGATGAACCATGCAGAACAGCGGGTAACATAGCTCAGACAAGAAAATATGAAATTGAGAACTTAAATTGGAATAAATACAAGAATATTATCAAAATGTAAGAAATGAGCCATGAGCTTTTTGTGCATATAGACCAAAAAATAAATAAAAATGCTATTGTGCCTTCTCATATTCCATGTCCAGTCGCCTTAATTTGCAGATCAACAGATCAAAGCCGTGCCAAACTGACAGACTGGGGTTTGGGGGTTTGCAGTGAAAGAGACAGAACGGGCCCTCAAAAGGCTCTGCCTCCAAAGGATTTTGTCCCATTCCTGTGCCGTCACTTTTAAATGACCTGGCTTATGACACGCTCGACTTCATAATTATAGTCATTTATGCTGACTGCATTAAAAATAGGCACTTCCAGACCTTGTTTGCTGGATGGCAGTGGAAGGTTAAACCTTTTAGAGGCCTTTTTGGCAAAAAAAAATCTATTCCTTTCTTGCCCTTTTGAATAGCATAAGTACAGAAAACAGCCTCTGGCAATTTCAGGAAGCAACCTTCTCCAATTCAACTGTGCTCCACAATAAGGGAAAGTGTCATAAAAATCCTTGCGGTTCAACTGCAAGGTATGAACAAAATAAAACATGTCACCAAAATAGGGCTATTTTAGCTGACGCACTGGATTTTGAAGGTGCATATTGATAAACTGTATTCCATCTCTGAATAAATGAATAAACCAAGACTGCTAAAATCACCCGTTTTGTATTCTCATAAAAGCTGAAATCAGCTGTTTGTTGGCATTATTTACTCATTAGTTTATAAGTAAGTAAGTATAAGTAACAACTAAATGTTATCTGATCTAATCACCACTTGATCTAAAAACAGATTTGCATTGGTGATGAACTTTAAAATGCTTCTCAACAATCAGCTCAGTGTCTGCTGCATGTATTTACCTACAAAAAACCTCTAGGTTTCCTCGATCTAGTGTCACATGTAGAAGTATGCAACGTGCACAGCCTAGTGCAGTCAATCCATCGTTGGATAAATATTTGGTCTCCCTCGATTTTTTTCCACTGTTCTCCTATTAGCATTTCACACCATTACTTGTCATTCATGATATCTTCAGCTAGGAGCGACACAGTCTTCTGAGAACTTTAGCGTCTCTGTCATTCCTACTGCCCCTTGGCTATTTGCACTGTCAGCAATCTGGTCAAGGATGGTGTCTAGCACTGCTGGGAGGTTTCCAGTGGACATGCTAAGCTCTCTTACAACTTCTAACTGCAATTCAGTAGGCAAGGTGGCTTCAGCAGAGCCTTCAGGCTAAAGCATGTGTGGATTGACATACTAATTTCGGTCAGTGTACGAGGTATAAGACAGCTTTACTTTTCACAAACTTGCTGCATTGACTTGTGAGGAAAAAAAAAGACAATATTCATGCAATTTACATGCATGCTAAAACAAAATCCAAAAAACAAACAAAATGAATAAAAGTGAGCCTTGTTTTGTTATATTTTGGAATTAAATAATCCAGAGTATACAGTAAGTTGCTAGCATAATACCATCTACCGTATGGCATAAATGTAAATATTATCACGGCCTATAGAGCGGCGGGTCATGGCAAACATATATCAGGCTTCCTCTAATACCAAGAAAGATTTCAAATAAACATTTTAACCCATATTCAGCAGCAAAAAAGAGTGCCACAGGGAACCGTCCTCGCCCCTTTCCTGTTTACTCAATACACCTTAGATATTACATATTTAGAGTATCACTGAGACCAAGGAGATGGTTATTGACTTTCATCAGTCCATGTCTCTCCTGTTACCTGTACTTGGGGAAAAGGATGACAAACTGGACTGGTCAGTGAACACAAGGTCAGAGCCGGCTGTTTTTCCTGAGGAGACTAGGATCTTTCAACATCTGTTATAAGCTCCTGCTGATGTTTTATCAATCGGTCATCGTCAGTGTGCGCGGTACTATGCTGGGGAGGTAGCCTCAAATGCCTTGTGTTTGGACAACGTGGTCAGGAGAGCTGGTTTGGTGGTGGTTTGGAGCTGGATGCTCTCAAGGAAGTAGCGGAAAGGAGGACACTAAACAAAATGCCGTCCACCATGGCCAACCCCGACCACCCACTGTACATAGTTTTCGGCAAACAGAAGAGTGTGTTTAATGGAAGACTACTGTAGCAAAGCTGCTCAACTTAGGAAATCCTTTGTCCCCAGAGCCATTAGGCTTTTCAAACCCGCACTACAAGGGGATGGGAATGTGGACTGGAAGATCTAGGCTAAGGTTCATCTGCTATACACATCACAGTGTTACACGTGTTACTCTCATCTGTTAGCTCAAGGGTCTGCTTACATAGTGTAATATATTGTCTTATTCTGCTTACTTTTACTCTCACTATTACATATTTTGCCATTACACACAGATTCAGTTTCATTGTCACTTCCAGGCTGCTCTTTGCACAGTTACTTAGTTATTTACACAATTAATATTTTGTCACTTTGCCACACATGAAATTGCACATCAAGGCTACACTGCAACTTCATTTCAACTTCACTTAGGTCATATTGCAAAATTTTTTAAGTATAAGTTTAGTTAAATTTAATAGCTACTCCCTTACAACTTTAAAATAATTTATCAAGAGAAAACAGACACAATATGCAAACAAACAAAATCGTTAATCTTCATTTTCCAAATGTTAATTTAGACCAAATCACTAATGATTTCTCCAGGAAAATAAATAGCCACTAGCTTCCTATTTGGTTATTTAATCGCCAAAATTTAGCTGGAGAGAGTAAAAAATGCTGTAAACAAACAACAATTACCATATGTGTGATGGCGCTTAACCATTTTTTATTTGTTGCTATCAGTGGCTTTTTACACAAAAAATGGGATCATTATAACATAAAAACTGAACAACATGGCCAAGTGTTGTGGTTCTATTCCCAACTGGGGTGTCACCAAGCGGTCAGTACAGAGATTAAGGGAACCTGTGTAAGAGGCATTTCTCAGCACAGGGTCAGGACCTGGCTAGAGACTCTGTCACTAAAACCACACAGCATTCTCACAACACACTAATGATCTTATGATTCAAATACTGTTCAAACCTGTCTACTGATCAGCTGCATTTTAAGGTTGGGCAACAGGACAATATACATTTACAGCATTTGGCAGACACCCTTATCCAGACCGACTTATATTTTGACCTCATTATACATCTGAGCAGTTAAGGGTTAAGGGCTTTGCTCAATTAGGTGGTAGTGGGCTTCGAACCTGGGACCATCCAGACAGTAGTCCAATGCCTTAACCACTGTGCTGTAGACTGCATCAGTATACTATATGACATTAGTATATAATGTATATCATATAATACACGTGTTATGTGACAGTAATACATTTTTATCGTAATTCACTCGTCTTCAATATCATGGCTATTCTTCTTGTGAATTTCTTGTAACCTTCTTGTGATTTATTACAACAATCTGGTTGGATGCAGATTAACTAATGTTAACTTTTGATTACAAATGGAGCAAAATGTAAACAGATTCGTATATGAACACATTTATTTTTCTCCTATAAAGTGCAGCACTTTAAACATTACAGCAGTATTAAACTTTTTTTAATGAAACAGTACTGTTTTATAATCTGTACATTTTATTTTAATACAAAAGATTGTAAGATAGCTTGTGGGAGAATTTTTTTTTTTAGGTTGACCAGGTTAGGACTTTTACTAAGAATGGATGGATGGATGAATGGTCTCAAATAAACTGTATAGTATTAAGTCTTTCCAGGGCAATTAGTTCTGCTCATTCCCTCACCCACTTCAGCCTTTAGAAGTGTAACACAGGAACACTATCTGTACCCAACACTAAGGTCCAAAAATCCCTATTTGTATTCAGAGTTAAAAGCAAAGGGTACATGGCTTAAACAAAATTATTATTATTATTATTTTATTATTGGGGGGGGGGGGGGGGGAAATGGGTGTTGAGCCAGAAGTAGAAAGCCCAGCACTGACAGCATGGTCTAGGAATTCTCGCTGTAAGGATGACTAGATGAACATTGTGCATGGTGACTGCTCTCTTAAATCCTCATGCAAGTAAAAAGTAAATAAATAAAATAAAATAAAAAACTTCTGCTCATGCAACTTTTTTTGTTCTGCTTTGATGATCAGCCAAATGCCCCTTATCCATCCTGCCAGTCTAGCCCAAAAGCAGGTAGTGCCCCACCTATTCAGATCATTTGTCTTTGATTCTGTTTAAAACACATTATCTATTTATAAGGAGTATTGCAATTATAAGCATTGTAATGTTCATTTAAATCCTTCTCATGTATATAGCAAGAGTAAAATTTAATTTCTTAAACATAATCTACCTGGAATTGTGTTTTTATTTTTTTGCTTTAACAGTAAGCACTTAAACCCAGCATCTTTTCTTTCTCTGTGGTTAGCGAACAGCTTGGTAGGAAGAAAAAACTCCTGCTGAATTTGTGATTGTAGTAAGCATAACCGGCTATTAGATTTATTTTAAATCTAAAAGCTACTGCATCTTTAAACTGTCTCTTTTCACTGAGGTTCTTGTGGTGCCTGTTTAGATGAGCTGCTCTCAACCAATGCGACTGGAAAAACAAGTTAAATGTTGCCCTACTGGTGACGTTAAAGATGATGGAGAATTTTTGTATTCAGTGCTAGACAACGAGCGAGGCAAAGAAAAATTAAACTGAAAATACAAGCAATTCTGTTTTATTTCCTGACCTCTGCTAGGGTGCATGTAGATGTGATTATTTGATCTAGTTTTCTTTAAGAATAGCAAGAGAAATAAGGGGAAGTACTGTAGAGATGGAGATTTTCCTTACATTCTTAACCATCATCTTTTCACACTGTGCCAAAGTTATGAGACAGGATAGATATAATAATTTAATCTAATAATAGCCAATCATACTCACAGTACTATTTTCATAAAAATAATTACACATTCAGGAGGATTTCCTTTCCATGAAAACTCATTTTACTCATATGCAACTAGAGCCTTTAAAAGTATCGGAATGGCAGTTCTTTTGATGTTACTGTACAATGAGGAAAACTGTCCATGAGATCAAAAGCTGGATTATCTGATATTCCCTTTTAACCGTTTTAAACTCTTTAGAACATTGCAGACCTCTGGTGGCAGACCTCTTAATTTTTAGGCAAGCAAAAATATCGGAACACACACCATCATTCATTCATCTTTAAACCGCCTCTCCTGTACAGGGTCCTGGGGGTGTAGCCTATCCCAGGAGCCTTTAAGCACAGGGCGGGGTACACCCTGGGCAGGGTGCCGATCCATCACAGGGCACACACACAATGGGAAATTTGGGAACGCCATTAACCAAATCTGCACGTCTTCGGACTGTGGGAAGAAACCGGAGCAAACTCGTCTAGCTCAGAAACAACATGCAAACTCCACGAACAGAGACCCAAGGAGGGAATCGAACCGACGACTCAGTAGGTGTGTGGCCACAATGCCACCATAGAAATCATAAATTTTTATATATAAAAAAGCTTTTAATATTTGGTTGCAAATCCCTTGTCTGCAAAAACCGCATCAAGCCAGTGATCTGTTGACATCATCAAACTGTGTTGTTTTGCTGCATACTGTAGGTGTCAATGGCAGGTTCTTTAAATACTTGTCGTAAAAGGCAAGTATTTAAACACTTTTTTATACATTCTGCTGCTACCATGAGTTACATCATCAATAAAGTAGAGCGAGCCTGTTCCAGAAACTGACATGTAAGCTCAAGCCATGACGTTACCTCCACTGTGCATGACCAGTGAGCTTGATGTGCTTTCTTTCTTCACACTTTGGTCTTTCCATCACTTTACTAGAAGTTAATCTTGATTCCATGACACTTTGGAATTTGCAACAAAATAATCCACGTCTCACATTCTGATTCTTACTGTGGTTGCATTTTGTATGGTATGGCCTCTAGACTTCTGCTTTCAATGTCTCTATTGATCAGTGGATTGTGAAACCTTCACCCTGCCCTGTGGTTGTTGCTGGTGAGGAGACTTACTGTTTTCTTTTCCTTTAAACTCCCGTGTTGTTTCTTTCATCACCTTCTTTCAGCACCTGTTTTGCATGGCCAACATGTTCGAAGTCTGGTTGTTAGTGCACCAGTGGGTTCTTCTTTTTCAGGACATTCCAAAATTGTTGTACTGCCTATTAGGGCTGCACGATATATCGAAAAATTATCGTTATCGCGATAATGGTATATGCAATATCTGTATCGCAAAGAGTTGCGATAAATGAAATTTTATTTATGTGCCAAGCATTTGTGTGTTCATATTTGACTGATCAGATGGGCCCTTACTGTCTTTATACCCGCCTCCCAAGTAGGTGATATAATGCTATTGGCTAGCGGCTCAGAGCAGAGAATGAAAAATATGGCAGGAGTAGAGACAAGCGAGGAAAATCCGAAATCATTCATAGTGTTTTGAAGTCTAAATATTTGCAACTTCCTTGACATATAGTTTCTTTTTAGCCTGAATTAGATTTACATACTTCAGACGAATATCTATTACCTGTTTATTTTAGTATGATCATTTTATATATATATATATATATATATATATATATATATATATATATATATATAAATAAATTATTATTTAAAAATAGCCAATAATAATAAAAAATGCATTTCTCTAGGGAAATGTTATATCGCAAGAAATATCGTTATCGCAACAATATTGCACATTGCATATTTTCCTAATATCATGCAGCCCTATTGCCTATGCTCAATGCCTGTGCAATTGCTCTGCTTGATCTTCCATCAGCATTAAAATGGCTTGCTAAAGTGACATTTTTCTTTAATTATACATCTGAGCAGTTGAGGGTTAAGCGCCCAATATTGGCAACTTTTTGTGGTGGGGTTTCTTACCTGGCACCTTTCAATCAATAGTCCCATTTCTAAACCACTGAGCTACACCTGCCCCAACTCATGCAGATTTCACAGGTGAAACCCAAGGCTCAAACCAAGAGTAAATCAGTTAATCTAAAAGAGCACATCTGGCCACAAGAATACCTTAGTCACATTCTCAGATAGTTTGATTTCTTTAAAAAAATTGACAAGTTCAAACAAAATGTTCCATGTTCCAAGTTATTTAACACATCTAGATATTGAATATTAGTAGAACTGAAGGAAAACTGAAATTTTAATGTAGTCATCTTTTGATCTAATATCTCAGTTTACAGAAAAAAAACTGACCTTGCCATTCCACGGAGAGTTTATCAGAGAACTTTAAAGCAGCTGATTGACTTTGTTCAGCCTATTTCGCAATATGCAAATTACACAGACATCTTGAAACATTAGTGGAATACCCTTTTTAAGTCATTAAGGAAAATACGATCAAGAGAACTAGAATGCAAGGGTAATTAGCCATTGATTGGCATTGGAGAAAAGAACCTGTTAAGGGAGAGGGATGGTTTAACAAAGCTGTGAGCTTTGATGAGCGTCCTGCCCTTAACCGCATCCGATGAGTAAGGCTATCCACCCCCACATTTACAGCTGACCTGCTCTTTTCCTGTAAATAAGTGACGTGTCCTTAATGGTGCCCAGACCTAGGCATGGGAAAAGGTTTCCAGCCTCATCAGTCCTTCCTTATAACAAAAGCGCCACATTTCATTGCACCTCCGTGAACAAAGGGGCTTGGCTCGGTTTCAATACGGAAATAAATTGAAGAGAATGGTAGCCTCAGGGACGCTCGCCTCACAAGTGACCCTTAAACCTAGGGTAAACCTTCGTGGCGTCAAAACAAAGATTAGCTCCTCCTTTTACACTCCAGAAAAGTGCAGACAGCTTTTGACAGTTGTTTTCGGTTTGCAGGGAAAAAGTGGCTGTCATAAAGCGAGGCCTAGGAAACAGGATAAGCACTCGAGCCAAAGCTATAAAACACTCACTGGGAACTTGAAAGCCACGCAAGCAAAGTTGAGGACCGCCATCTGGAAACGATAAACAAACAAAAACTAACCAAACAAACATTATGTGTAGGGGGAAAATAAAGAAAGGCCTCATTGTAACCAACTTGTGGGCTGACTAACGTGGAAAGACACGTGCATCATGATGATGAGCGATGTGGACACACGTGTGGACACACGAACATCACAAAACAATTATTTACCTCTAAGACAGGTGTGTGTGTGGGGGGGGGGGGGGGGGGGTGGCAGGACCACAGCCTGGTTCTAATGAGCTGCAGCACTCTCACACACCCCATTAAGGAGACAAAGCAAACAGCCTTTGCCTGCCTGTTCGGCTTCCACTTCAAACGGCTGCATCCAGTCACCGCATACGTGCGCGAACACAGAACACACTCACGGATAAGGTATCCACAACGAGGTGTGGTCATCATGAGTTAGCCAGGCTGAGGGAGTCCATGTAAAATATAAGAGTCAGTGGGCCTTGTTAATATTTAGGAAATGATCCAGTGCTAATTTATCTCTGGTGACTTTGAGCACTGAAAAAAAAAAGAAAGAACCTAACAAGGTTCCATACGGACAGCCTGCTAGAAAAAAAGCTAAACAAGACTTCAAAGTCTCCATAAAACCAACACAAGTCATAAAACAAACTGGTTATCAACATGTGTGTGAACTAAGTACATCGGTTTTGGCTAAGGCTTTTACATCAGGTTTCCAAAAATTAAGCAATTCCAGTGGTCTAAAAAAGCACAGGCTTGTTTTCGGTCAGTGGTTTGACGAAATATCCCATAAAGCGTTTTAATCGCTTTGCACAGCACAACGACTGCGTGTCTGAAATATAAAATAAATACTCTGCATAAAATCATAAAATGCCTCAGAAAAACAAATACACCATTAAAAATAATTGTTTCGGAGTTTATAAAATGAACCTCAAATCACTCATTCACTTATTATGAAATACACAATATTCCTGTTGCTCCAGGAGCTGGGATTTAGCTTTAGCTTCACCCGATGTTCAGCAAGTGCAAAGCTTCACCACAGTACACAGTAACATTACAAATGATTTATAAAGTTGCCAAGAAAGGTTTTCAAACTCTGAAAAACACTCAACACCTGCTACCACATATCAGGTTCCTCCATGGAAATCTCTCAAACGGTCGATATCACAACCAAACGCAGGGATTAAAGAAGGTACAAGTCATGATAGACAGCTCGTTCTATTTTTCATGGTCGAGTGCAGTTTCCCCCTCCCCTTGAAATGCTCATTTCCAAAACTAATGAGAACCAGTGAAACGTCCTCACCGGGACATCAGTGAGTGGGACCCAACCTCAGGGCTCTACTCTCTCTATTTACATGTGTGGCACCATGGGAAATCTGCTCCCACTATTATTACTCGACTTATTGCTTCTGTTCTTCACTTATTTAATTTTTTTTTCATGCAGTCATAAAAGGAGGGATATCATATGATTGCTCATTGTGATGCAACTCCTAATTGTACTGTAAGTCCTATTTACTCTGGTATTTTATTTAGACAACGGTTCATATTCGGTTGAGGCTTGAACTGCAGTAGAGTCATTTTTCCTGGAACACACAGGTAATATTAAATTTGAAAGTAAATAAGGATCTGCAGGGATACCAGGTTATGCATGAATTTATTTATTTATTTATTAAGGAACAGATTTATGATGTTTTAATTGAAAACCTGAATAATTAACCTCACATTAATTACTATTTAGTTCTTCAATACTCATAACCTTTTAATGAACAGTCTGTTTTGAGTATGCATTAGAAATGTTTCATTAGTCCAACATCTCTAGAATATGCAACAGAAACAAAGCTACTTAAGCCACTGGAGAAAGTAAATTATACATTTTAACCCCATTTACTTGATATTAAAATCTGGATGTGTTTAATTTCCTTGAATGTACTCTCAGTCCCGCAGAACATTGTGCACACTGACCCCAAGAGGATTTAAGCTGAATTACTACCACCTGAAACTTGAGTGAATTGCTTCAAGAGTCACCAGCACACTGAATGCATGAGACAAGGTAATGTTTCTAGGGGCTTCACTGAGATTCACATAATCAAATGAAGAAAGCTTTACTTTAAGCTTATACTATGTATTTTACAACATAACTTGGCTGAACACAGCATGCAGAGTTGCATCACAGTCGTCTGACAGACAGCCTGACCAAATCATTTTACTCATGAGTCCTAAACTCATGCACAATCAATCATTTGTTCATCTTCACAACATTGGTCTTCTGCAAACATGCATTCTACTGTAGCAAACCATAGCTTTTCATCATGTTTCTGTCAGAATTCTGACAGAGGATCCAACAAATTGTCTTTTTATATATTGTAATGAAACATGGCTCACATTTACACGAGACATCACAGGTTCATCAGTTTGACAAAACAAGCTACAATTCTAATTGCAGCAATTTAATTATGCTACAGCATATATGTCAATAGCAGTCCAAATCAAAAGACTGTGCTATAGTGAATGAGTGGGAGAATACTGGAAAAGAGCGGGATAATACTACTGTTAGTTAAGATAAGAAAATGCAATAATTACAATACATGTTTAATATTTAAAAATTATTTATTAAACATCCAATTATTGCCCTTACATTAATCATGATTCTTATTATTTAGGATATATTTGTGGATTATATCAGAGGTTGGAATTTTAGATATTTTTATTCATTATTATTATATATTAATAATGAGACAGTGAGCTTTGACCAGAGTGAAAGCTTACCTCAAGAATTGAAGTAAATCATTAGAATGTGCAAAAACTTCAAGTACTATCATTAATATACCCACGATCATTATATTTAGACAAACTGGAGTGCAGTTCAACATATTGCCCGTCACCTTCTAATCCCGATACTGTTTATTTAATCTGGGTTCAATGCTCGCTGGAACTCAGAGGCCCAGCTTTGGTCAAAGGTCTGCTTTCTGAACAAGATTCTCTTGTTGCATTGTTCACACATTCCTAGCAGCCCATGTTTATACAGATGCAATTCTGAGGCCTATCTGAGGTGCCGCTCTCTGGCCGAGATCCTGTGTTGATCAAAGTGTTTAATGCAAGAGCTGAGGCACTTGTTTGGGTCAGTGTTTTTGTCTGTGGGGACCCAAAGCACAAATGCCCATCTGCTGGCCGTATGGACCTTCCTAGCTTCCTCCAGGACAAGAGTGCCTGCCACCCCTCCACATTCAGTTTATTCAGCTGGACCCCAATCCTGTTACCAAGTCTTTGTTTTCCCACAGCAACATGTGTTAGTTTAATGCTCTGTAACAAATTTTAAATGCTAGCTTAGCAGGGTCAACAACAGGTAATAGACCGGTTGATTGATGAACTGTTCTGAAAGGAGAGCCAGAGAGAACATTATTTAATTATCTTTTTTTTAAAGGTTATTGTTGACCTTGTACTCACTGTAATGTTTTCTTTAGTATTTAACCAAATGCATATACAAATCATACAAACCCCTTTACTTACTAATATATAACACACTTTAGGTCACATCAGGTAGGGGAATTAGTAGCTGTTATTTGGCACTAATCTGTCCGCAACTTTCCCTTGGCTTACATCTTCTACTGCTGCACCGCTACTATAGTGGCTCAAATAAATAAATAAATAAAATTAGCTATTTTTCTAACTGCACTAACACTTAATGTAACGTTTGTTTAAAGTTAAGTTGCCTAAGTTGCTTACACCCCTAAATGGATTAGGGCCCCACACACACACACACACAGAGACAGACACACCACCACTGTGAACACCAGCACTCATCAACGTGGAAATGATTTGTCAACACAAGACTATTTGCTCAGGACTCAATTGTTTTTCTATGGGATTCCAGACACAACATCTGCAGCATGGATGGAACCGCAAGTTTTACGTATTTATTCATTTTCAGTTACATTTCATATTTGTTCCACAGATATCAAACATTTGAATTTTTTATTTTTTTTTTATCTGTTCATAATAAAGATTACAGCCACATACCGAGTGTGGTCTGGATTAGTTTTAGAGCTTTACTTAGTTGGAATGAAAAAAAAAAGTTAATTATTGGCGTTAATAGTGCTTGGCATGAGGTACTCTGAAACATTGTACAGCCTACAAAACTCCTGTTTATGATGCAGTGTCAGTTTGCAGGCTGCATAAAACAGATTATGGCTTATCCAGATATACCCCTAACAGAAGGGTGCATAAGAATCTATTAAATTTCACTTACCCCCTGAATAGTTTGTAAACCGAGGCTATTTGAAATCCACCTTTGATTTATTCCTAATGCCTCTCCAAAACTGCTTCCTATTTCCCTTTGCACAGTTGCTTTTAATTGAAGAAGTTATAGTAGCACATTACATTTCAAGGTTTTATAACCTGTGCTATTAAGCCTTGGCAGGCCTCAAAAGAGGAAGCTGCCCATTAACTTATAGGGTCTAGGCCTTGGCAGTGTAATTGAAAAGCTCTAGGCCACTTTCATCACTTGTCGACTTCATAGAACCAGTCAATGTTTCCTTTCGGATGCTGCGGCATCTTTGACAAGTGGGTGTTGGTGACATAACACAGCATGCTGCCTTGCCAGTGGCGACTTGTTTTACATAAACCATGCACGCTTACATTGCCTGGAACAGAGTACAGCCCGAGCACTTAGCCTGGTGTGCACTCAACTCTTAATTGACTTTACCTCACAGTATCTGCAGGGAAACACAGATTCATTAGACGAATTGTAAACTGACAATCGTTTTTTGTTTTTTTTGTTAATTGAAAAAAAAAAAAATAATAAATGTTTGTTAATTAGTTCACGTGCACGCCCTTGGAATGAGCAAACGATTTCCTTGTCCTGGAATAAAATGAGAAATGAGAAACTGGTGGCTTTAATTAATAGAGCTAAACACATCCTCATGGCAGCGCCTGAGAGCACCTCAGGCACTAAAACTGTCACTGTATGCACCTTGTGCTCACACGCAAGCTGCAAATATGACGATGCCTGGCATGACAGTCCTGTCACACACTGTAGATGAGCTGTGCCATCAGAACAGCGCCTCTGGAAATTCATCTGCCTTGAATTTAACCCACCTGGCACCATGTTCTGATGACCAATATGGACAGATTACTAGGACCTTAAACTATGCCTTGGTTGTAATTGACATTTAAACTAGACATGTTTGAAGTTCCTTGTTAAAGTCTCTGAAGATGAATCAGGTGCAGATGAAACTTCCCATCCTAACAAAGTACAGTATTGGCTAATTAAGGTCCGACATTTTAACCGGTTGTTTACTTCCCCAAAACGACTAGCCTGGCTCCACCACCATCCCTTTCTCTCTCTCTCTGTCTTGTTTTACTTCATCTATTTTGTGTAAAAGCAACTGCTGGAAAAACAAAACAACGGCTTTAAACACCACCAAAATGAATGGCTTTGTCTAAATGTCTGAGAAATACAAGATGAAAGTCATGAATTTATCCTTTTATCCAATTCATCTTTTCGGACAAAAAAAGCCCCAATGCTACAATTAGTTAGTTTATAATTAAACATCTCACATGCAGGCAGTTCAGTGCTTTGTGAGAAATTATAGTCTACCTAATGTTAAATTCAATTTTACAGTATTAAAATACATTCCCATGCCCATTCCCTGCCTCCTAATTTAATACTGCTGGGTGTAAGATTTTGAAATTTCACCCTCACTGGCAGAAAAGTGCTATTTCAAGCTATTTGGAGAAAAACATTCCACAATTTGAGCTCTACTATGCCCCAATACATGGATGTGATCCAAGAATTTGTACCTCCAATGATACAATTATCTTCTTGCCTTCAAGCATTATTGGAATAAGCAAAAATAATAAAAGAAAAATGTTGGTATGAATGTGATAGTCACAGTTACAAGGTGGAACCAGGTGAAAAAAGCAAAATCTCTCTCTGCATGTTCCTGTGTAGACTTGTGTCTATCTGCAAAGGAGGTGGCGCTATGTATCTTGTACGCTGACAGATGTGAACTAACCTGTTAAGGCTATGCAAAATACAGTGCAGAGCACACAGCTATCATCTGTCACCTCTGGTCACTTTTATTGCGTGTATTCATTCTTTTCCTGGTTCGGCTTCCCTGTATATGTTGTTGCCTATATACTGTTCTGTTCTGATCTCTATTCTGTCAAAAACTTATTGAATAGTATTATGACAGATAAAACACTGAGCAAAGGAAACTGCACAGCAATGTATAATACAAAAAATGCTTTATAGACCAACTAAAAAACCCATACACCATTCAATGACAACTAATTCAAGTTTATGGAAAATCTTATGAAGTCAGACAACTGGGGAACAATTTTTAAACCTGTACTTCATTCATTTTTAATTAATATACTGTAATTTACCATTTAAGCAAAATAAAGTGGCAGCATTAGAGCTGATTTTATTTACTACAGTACACACTATACTGCATTTTGGACATAATTATAAATAAATAAATTTTCACACATAAATAATAATAATAATAATAATAATAATTACAAAAACAACCCTTAGCAATACATTAAGATGTCCATAGATGAAAACAGAAATCGAATCATATACATATAAATTTTTTACTCTTTAAAAATTTACTATTAAATTATTTGTTGTTATTTGCTCTATTCCAAGTACTGTCAAGAATCTCTGTGGGTGTGTTGATAAATCATAGCACCACATGTTCCACCAAACATATGCAATTCTGGTAAAAAAAAAAAGAAATGAATACATAAATAAATAAACACACATGTGTATGTGTGTGTGTGTGTGTGTGTGTGTGTGTGTGTGTGTGTGTAATATATATATAGGCCAGTCTTTCACAGTGTCTAACTTGGGGTTCATTAATGCATAATAAAGTGCCTATAGGTAGAGAAATCTAGTAAGTCATTTAGTTTTAAAGTGTACGCTGCACAGATTTGCAGCCAGTAATGAACAAAAAAAACTGCATGTGACCTGTAATTTAATTATTGTAGAAATATAAGTGCAAATAAGCATCATTTAATAGTGTTTAAATTTCAAATCCTATAGTGAATGCAACTAATATTTTTTCTGTAATATATTGAATGAATGATCCAAAAATCTTTCATCAAAATGATTCTTTAAATGGTCAAGCATAAGGAGAAAGCTGACATCAATCCAACATTAGTTTTGTGTGGCTGTTTTGGCCTTCCTAATACAACATTGTGCCAAAGTTAACACTGGCATTGGTGCAATTTTCATAACAAAAATGCTGAAGATTGGAAAATGGACTTAATAATAACTGCAAGTCTGTTGGACTTGATGCCGACCCAGATTTGGCACGAATGCGTGCAACTGGCAATACTGAAGATCTGTTGGCCCATCAAACGAAACGGTAGATGTGACATAACACTTACGAAATCAAATAAATAAATAATTATTAAAGGCGATACAACTAGTTACGGTAATACTCAGGTTACAAATGTCCCTTATAATTATAAGCAGCCTATAGAACAAAAATAAAGGTTTGTAATGATTATTATTATAGTACATTATTATTATTACTACGATTATAAAATTCACATACACTATGACGTCATATGTCCTATTAATAATAATAATAATAAATGAGACAATTTCGCAGGTACAGATATAACATGATGAGAATACATTTGCGCTGAAGTTAACAGGGCCACGTGCATGAGATTGGGACCTCGCGTGACCGCTAGCGCATGCTGAGACATTTACGAGCGTTTCCATGGTGTTTTACGTTTGCGATCACATTTAGCAGTTTTTATATCATTAGAATCACGGAATTAGACTTATTTCAGCATTTCTGCACTAAAAAAATGCACCTTTAATTCATGAAGTGTATTTTTAAAAATGTCAAACAAACAAACTAACCAACATACAGCATCAGTTTAACAGTATCTAGAAAAAGCGAGGACTTGGCAACACTGCAGCGGACATTCACCTGATCCAACACACACACACACACACACGGGGAAGCATTTGCTGCAGCTGCTCGGGCTGGCTGAAAGCACGGCAATCGAGGCTGCTTTAGAATGAACAATGTATTTAATCTATTTCACAATCAAGCCGTTTTGTCTTATGAGATAAATTATTCTCAATCATTCAAACATAAATCTCAATGTCGTGTCACTGCGCTGAGAATTTCACCCTGCCTACCAAGAACGCTAAATTATTGTTTATGTGATCTTTGCAGCCTGTATTTAGCGCATGTCAGAAAACGGTCAAATATATAAATCAGACACAAACAAGCGTCATGGAGAATAGAGTAATATCTGGCGAGGCATTTTAAAACTTACTGAGCAGACTCCCTCCTGTAAAGCCGAGCTATGCGGAGCGCCATGTTTACTGCGTCATAGCAAAACGCATTGCTATTGGGTGGCGGCTGCGCCTCTTCGCGCGTCTGAAGACTTGTGATTGGTCGAATGAGAAGTGGGCGTGACGAGCGGACCTCGGTTGGTAATTTAAAGTTGTAACACAGGCAGCAAATGCACAATAATTATGTCGAATTTCTGGTTATTCTCACTCACTCACTCACACTTGGTCTATACCGCGTTATGCTTTATACAAGAGCCTATCCTAGGAGACTTAGGGCACGAGGCGGATCAAAGTCTCATTCACTCATTATGTGCAATTAGGGAACCCAATTGTGGGAGGAAACCGGAGTACCAGGAGGAAACCCACCAAGAGAGCATGCAAACTCTACGCACACAGTCCCGAGGCGAGTATCAAACCGGGACCTTGGAGGTGCCAGGCCACAGTGCTAACCACTACACCACCGTACCGCCTAATGTCTGATTATTTTTAAATAATATAAAAATGTTTCATGCAGTTGTCTGTGTCAGTGTGACCTTCCCCTGTATCGAAACCTACTTAGTCATCACAGCTACATTTCCATAAATATCCATCGCATGATGATGCTCGTTGTTATTTGTATGAGCAAGCGTGACAGGAAAATAAGAGCGCAGAGGGCAGTGCCTGAGAACCCCAGGAGCTCGGCACAGCAGAGGCGGATTACTACTACAACCGTCAGCCAGGTCCATGTGTGGCTCATAAATGACACGCAATATTTGGCATGATTAAGTCAGCAGGGGATTCGCTCCAAATGTCAGGATTCAAAAAGCGGTTCCCGGATGTGTGTTAGCAGTGGGCACAGAGCGTTGCACGAAATTGGGGGACACCTCTGCACGCCCAACAAGAGTGCCATGCAGAAAGAAATAACCCATCAGTATGCGAATAGGCTGCTATCAAATGCTGGAGCCCATTTCAAAGTAATTGCATGCACAATTGTATAAATTCAGAAATTAATGTTTATAGTGATGCATGTCTTCTTAAAGTACACTCATCACTCCAGAATTTAAGCTCGTCCATGTTGTATACTGTTCCTGTGTTCATCAGTGATAACTAATGTGCATACGCCGCTCTTGGGTAACAACTATTCAGTCTGTCAAAGCAGTCCTGCTTATATTTTCCAATTTGTTTCAAATGCATGGAAATGTGTGAGCAGCTGTGAAAGGGGTAGGCTCAGACCAAGCCTGCTGTGCACATCTACTGCTAACATGACCATAGTGAATCTTTAACTACACCAACCTCATTCTGCACAATGTTCAAAATTCATGGCTTTGCAAATGCTGACTGTATCTTAGAATTTTTTTTTATTTTTTTCATTTTTACCACTTTCTGACCACCTTTCTATTCATATACAGTGGTGTGAAAAACTATTTGCCCCCCTCCTGATTTCTTATTCTTTTGCATGTTTGTCACACAAAATGTTTCTGATCATCAAACACATTTAACTATTAGTCAAAGATAACACAAGTAAACACAAAATGCAGTTTTTAAATGAGGGGTTTTATTATTTAGGGAGAAAAAATATCCAAACCTACATGGCCCTGTGTGAAAAAGTAATTGCCCCCTGAACCTAATAACTGGTTGGGCCACCCTTAGAAGCAATAACTGCAATCAAGCGTTTGCGATAACTTGCAACGAGTCTTTTACAGCGCTCTGGAGGAATTTTGGCCCACTCATCTTTGCAGAATTGTTGTAATTCAGCTTTATTTGAGGGTTTTCTAGCATGAACCGCCTTTTTACGGTCATGCCACAACATCTCAATAGGATTCAGGTCAGGACTTTGACTAGGCCACTCCAAGGTCTTCATTTTGTTTTTCTTCAGCCATTCAGAGGTGGATTTGCTGGTGTGTTTTGGGTCATTGTCCTGCTGCAGCACCCAAGATCGCTTCAGCTTGAGTTGACGAACAGATGGCCGGACATTCTCCTTCAGGATTTTTTGGTAGACAGTAGAATTCATGGTTCCATCTATCACAGCAAACCTTCCAGGTCCTGAAGCAGCAAAACAACCCCAGACCATCACACTACCACCACCATATTTTACTGTTGGTATGATGTTCTTTTTCTGAAATACTGTGTTACTTTTACGCCAGATGTAACGGGACACGCACCTTCCAAAAAGTTTAACTTTTGTCTAGTCGGTCCACAAGGTATTTTCCCAAAAGTCTTGGCAATCATTGAGATGCTTTTTAGCAAAATTGAGACGAGCCTTAATGTTCTTTTTCCTTAAAAGTGGTTTGCGCCCTGGAAATCTGCCATGCAGGCCGTTTTTGCCCAGTCTCTTTCTTATGGTGGAGTCGTGAACACTGACCTTAATTGAGGCAAGTGAGGCCTGCAGTTCTTTAGATGTTGTCCTGGGGTCTTTTGTGGCCTCTCGGATGAGTTGTCTCTGCGCTCTTGGGGTAATTTTGGTCGGCCGGCCACTCCTGGGAAGGTTCTCCACTGTTCCATGTTTTTGCCATTTGTGGATAATGGCTCTCACTGTGGTTCGCTGGAGTCCCAAAGCTTTAGAAATGGCTTTATAACCTTTACCAGACTGATAGATCTCAATTACTTTTGTTCTCATTTGTTCCTGAATTTCTTTAGATCTTGACATGCCGTCTAGCTTTTGAGGTGCTTTTGGTCTACTTCTCTGTGTCAGTTAGCTCCTATTTAAGTGATTTCTTGATTGAAACAGGTGTGGCAATAATCTGGCCTGGGGGTGACTACAGAAATTGAACTCCGGTGTGATAAACCACAGTTAAGTTATTTTTTAACAAGGGGGGCAATCACTTTTTCACACAGGGCCATGTAGATTTGGAGTTTTTTTTCTTCCTTAATAACGTAAACCTTCATTTAAAAACTGCATTTTGTGTTCAATTATGTTATCTTTGACTATTAGTTAACGGTTTTTGATGAGCAGAAACATTTAAGTGTGACAAACATGCAAAAGAATAAGAAATTAGGAAGGGGGCAAATAGTTTTTCACACCACTGTAGGTATTATCATGCAACATATTAGGTGCAGTATAGGTGTGTGTGTGTGTGTGTGTGTGTGTGTGTGTGTGTGTGTGTGTGTGTGTGTGTGTGTGTGTGTGTGAGAGAGAGAGAGAGAGATCCCATAGAGCCCTCCTTGCAGATGCAATATAAATGACGTGTTTATAGATTGAAAATTCCACTTATTGGTTACTTGGAAACTACCTTTTTTCCCCTGACTTCATTATATACAACTGTTGTCCACTAATCCCATTTTGATAACATTTGGCACACTTTCTCTGGTTCACAGCAAGATACTCAACTTCTATTCTGGTCTCTCCTAGGAACCATTGAGCCCCCAAAGCAGCTTGGGTTTGGTTCAGCCAAAGAGGGGTGCATGGCATATGAAGCAAGTTAATCAATATTGCACACAGTGGTTCAAGACCCAAGCAATTTCCCTCACTTTAGAGAAATCGGTATACCTGCTGTATGCCTTTGATGCCAGCCTAAAGCATGGAAAGCACCTAATGATCCTTTCCAAAAGCCAATGTAGAATTTTTATGTAAGAATACATGTCTCGCCTCTCCTTCTCTCCTTTGTCCTCCATAGAACTCCCTGATACAAATGGACAATGCATCACCGGGGTTTGATGTCTCTGATGTCTGGGTTCATTAAAAATCTTGAAATAGTGCCAAAATTGAGGTCTGGAGATTTAGCAGTGACAAAATTTATGGATGGCAAGTCACCACCCCACTCTGGCACTTCTAATCAACAAACGGTTTCTCTTTCCAATTTAAATTTCTCATTATACTGTGACTTTTTGAAAATGTGTTTTGATTTCTATTGAATATTTTATCTGTAAAACTGTATAATTGATTAGATTTATTTGGCTCTGCTATTCAACTATGATCTCTCCTATAACAAAGAAAGAGAGACCCAGACCGAGACAAAGAGAGAGAACACCAAAGGTGTATTTGCATGACATAAACCAAAGGCGTCTCTGAAAAAAATTAGTTGCCTAAAAGTTTAGACCTTGCTTTTTTAGAAAGCTTTTTTATCTCTGACCATAAACAAATATAATAAGATGTTTAGAGTAGATTGAACGTAACCACTGTCATATTGTGTAAAAAAGAAAAACAATATGTAACACTAATGTAAGAATTATGATGAAAGATAATCAGATTTTTTAAACTAAATATCTAGCAAATAATCTTTAGCACAGTAAACAATGATTTATTTATTTTTATTAGCATAAATAAATAAATAAATAAATAAATAAAATCCCTGTAGTCCCCATTTCAAGAATCACCAACACTTAAATTCCAATGTGAAGCAGGTTTTCAATTTAATTTCTAGAACTTCACTCATCTATTGTATGTACTGCAACTGTACAAACCTAAAATGTGGTTCTTAATCATGTCACAAATATACTAGATATAAAAAAAAGGATGACAATAAAAAATATGATATCTCTTGTCTAAAGTATGTGTTTGTATTATAATACGGTTATAGAAGGAATTCTCTTCTGGAACGCGTTCTGGAAATAAATATTAATCACCAATATAAAATTCAAATTTATATTGGAAAATATAATGTGAAATATAGTGGAATATTCATTTCCAGTATATTCATACTGGAAATAAATATTAATCATTAAATAAATAATTATTAAGTTTGCATTAGGTTAATGAAAAAGAAGAAAACTGTAAGATATTTAAATATTTAATTGTTTCCCCAAGGACACATGTATCTCCGAGCAAGCTGGAGAGCTTGGGTCTGGAACACAAGACCTGCTTACCTGTACAAATGATATCATAGCAATTTTTCACACTCTTCAGCTCAGTGATGTTTTGCCAACTCATTTCCTATGATACCTTGTTACGGATCCAGCTGTGAGTCAGAGGCTTGCCGTGAGGCTTGGAGTGCAGCTCCCTGCTGCTGCTACGCAATGACCTGGAAGCCAATTGGGAATGCCAGAGCCTGCAGCATGTGCTGCACTGACAAAACAGCATGGCACTGTCAAATGCCCTTTTATACAAACTTTCCAGTGCTCTCTGATTTTTACAGACGAGTAAGCACCATCCAAGTGGACTTTTCTATTTTGTGAATAGTGGGTTTCCCCTGTTTTTTTTTCTGACCTCTTTTTTCAAGAAGCATGATGATCTATGCTTTTGGCCTGAAGGCTTGTGTGCACTGCTGATTATTAGTGGAGGAGGTATGATTGCAGGTGGCAGGATGACATGATGGGTTAAAAAGATTTCAACTCATAGTGACCACATAGACTTTGTATAGTGATTTTAAATATAATAGGTATTAAAATGATTTTTTTAAGAGTAAAATATTTAGAAAAAAATAATAAATATAGTACTTTAATGATAAATGTGATAGTAGTAGAAATGGCACTGGAAATATTTTAGAAGTAAAACCAGATATTTGTTTCCTGACAAATTTACTGATGTACTGATATACTGTACCTGCGACAAACATAATATCATATGCGTTGTATACATTGTTGTCCTTAAGTCATGTATAGATTCCAGACTTGTCACTTCCATAGCTGGTAATCCAAATCTCACCTCTGTGTCCATTTTGTGTTGCATTTCCCCCAAGTTGCATGCTTGGTGGTTTTCCTCTGGGTGCTCTGTTTCTTCCCCCACACTCCAAAGACATACAGGGTAGATGGATTGGTGTTTCCAAATTGCCCGTAGTGTGTAATTGGGTGTGTGAGTAGATGTGTGATTGTGCCCTGTGATGGGCTGGCACTCCATGCAGGTATCCCGTCTCGTGCCCGGATCGGCTCCAGCCCCCTGGAACCTTTCACAGGATATGTGTTATGGAAATTATGTGAATGAATGGATGATTGCAAAAATTCCAGCATAAAGTGCTTTGCTTGTATGGGAATGGGTGTCTTGTTTAAAAACATCTTGTTTAATTTTAAGATGGAGCTGCATTGTAGTGTCTCAACACATGTTCAATACATACAGATACAATACAGATCATGTTACTGCCTGTGAGTTTTGTCTCTGTTCAGGTTCTCTGATTTTCTTTGAGTCTCATGCCTCAGATGAATTGACTGATCTAAAATGTGTCCCATCCAAGGTGAGTTCAAGTCTTGTGGATCCTGATCATGAATTGTTGACAATATGTTAATCTTGTAATATGTTAATGCAGCACAGTGGTGTACTGGTTAGCACTGTGACCATGCACCTCCAGGGTCGAGGGTTCAATTCCTGTCTGGGGTCTGTGTGTGTGTGTGCATGTCCTCCCTGTGTGGATTACTCCTATGGGTACTCCAGTTTTCTCCCAAAGTCCAAAGAAATTCAGATTATCCTAACCGTCATTTCCAAATTACATGGAGTGTGTATTTGTGATTGTGAGCCCTGCGATAAATTGGCATCAATCTACAGTAGGACAAAGTGTATTGAGAATGAGAGTGCATAAGAGAATAATATATTTTTCAATAATTTCTTATCAATTAAAATGTATCATTTTAGTCTAACATACACTACCGTTCAAAAGTTTTAGATCACTTTCTAACTCCATGATCGTTCCTGATTTTTATTTCTTTCTACATTGTAGAGGAATGATGAAGGCGTCTAACAAATGCATTAATCTCCTTTGAACAGTTGATATTGAGATGTTTCTGCTACTTCTGCTCTGTAAAGACTTCATAATGCCTCTAATCTGAGGTGCTGTTAATTGGTCATTTTTCAGGCTGATAACTCTAAATGAACTTCTCGTCTGGGCGCAGAGGTAGGTTTTGGTCTCGCCCTCCTGGGATGGCCTTCATGAGAGCCAGTTTCATTATGGTGCTTGACGGATTTTGCAAATGCACTTGACAATACTGTTCTCGCAAGAACTATTACAGAAAGTTGTTTTTGTTGTTGTTACGTAATTACCTAATCCTACAGTATATGTGTTATTTTATAGTTTTGAAATCCCCAGTATTGTTGTAGAATGTAGAAAAAAAATCACTAAACAAAAAAAAAGAAATTTGCAAGTGATTTAAAACTTTTGATCGGTAGTGTATGGCTGGGTTGGTGTCAAATCATTAACACTTTTCAAACCGAAGTTGCAGGAAAATTACACGGCTGGAGCTGCTGACCCAGCGGTGACAGGTGGTCAGTCTAGTCACCCTGTATCATAGGAAATGCTTTTGAGAGGAGGCATTTCTTTCTTTTTCTTTTTTTCTTTTTTAATCCCTGAGTTGGTTGGCCGTGACTCCTACTTTCTCACTTCATTTAACCAAATTAATGAGCACGTTCAGACCTGCTTAAAAAATTCTCTCCTGTGAGAGCCTTGTTTACAGCAAACATGTGGTCTGCAGATTTGAGATGAACAAACATTGCAATGCTTATGGATCTAAACATTGATAGCTTGATAGCTAATTTCTAGAGACAGTAAACCATATTTAAAATAGGGCAATGTAGGTTTAAAGTGTATTGCTTTAACAAATATATACATTCAAAACCCATGTAACTGGATTTATTTTCAGGGAAAAAAACTGCATTATCTAAACTGTAAACTGCATTAAAGCATAACCAACCATGTCTAGCCTCAAGCATCACTGGTGTAACTGGTGATTATGCATCCATCATCCTTTTTATTCAATATTAATGCAATATTTCTCTCTCTCTTCCTCTCTCTTGCTCTCTTCGATTCAAGCTTTCCACCTCATCAAAAAGACAAGGACAATGTGCTGCCTTATTTCAATATGTACCATGTTCATGTGGTCTCTAAGCTGATATGAGTTCATGCATTATTCATGTTCAGTTTTGCATAAGCATTTCCCCCATCATCCTTGTCACTTACATGGTCAACATTATGAAATCGGCTTGCCATAAGCATGGCTTCACACAGTGGTCACAACTGGCTAGTTAGTAAGGACACGACTTGTACTGGGGACAAGTACCAAATGCCACTCCACTGACCCGTAAATTTTGAAAACACGTGAACACTGACAGTAAGACAAGTGACAGCAGAATCTGATTATTAAAACATTACTTAGACGAAGAAGCAGTGTCTTAACATGTGGCTGATTATTGACCACTGGGGCCCATAAACTGGCCATAAATTAAAAAAATATGCAAATGAATTTTCAAAACCTTTTTTTTTTTTTTTACTTATTTCTTATATACACTGAACAGCCATTACATTATAACCACTGACAGGCGACTATCAGCAAAGTGGTGACAGGATCAAGGGCAACCAAGAGTCACCCCTGCCCGCAAGGACCAAAGGCCAACCTGTCTGGTCTGATCCCACAGAAAAGCCAAAGCAGCACAAATCGCAAAGTCAATACTGTCAACGATAGAAAGGCGCCAGAACATCACAGCCTACCATGCGCGAGGCTCAGCAGGCAAACATCGCAAGGCCAGGATCCAAGCCTCCAAACTCCCAAGATCCCAATCTGATCATCCACCCATGGAATGCACCTTAGAAACATGTTCAATCAATTGAGGCCCCTCCCAGCAACCCACAGCACATCTCAGTGCCAGACACCACTGCACACCTCAGCCCCTCTGTGAAGCCAATCCCGAAGGGGACAGATCTGCCCCATGGCACAAGGGCAATCCAAAAACCTAGGTGGTTTTAGTGTTAATGGATTTAATTTTATGGCTGATCGTTGTATACATAAAAGACATAGTGGTTATCATAATGCTAAAATGATTAGATTCAGTCAAATCAGCAGTCCAACCTTAATGTAAAAACTGCATTATTAGATAAAATCATCCTTTGGTAAAATGGCAAATTGATAAACCTCAAGCAGAAAATATGTTTTGTCTTATCACTAAAGATCATGATGGCGGCGCGGTGGTGTAGTGGTTAGCACTGTCGCCTTGCACCTCCAGGGTCTGGGTTCGATTCCCCGGCCAGGCTCGATTCCCGTCTCTGTGTGCATGGAGTTTGCATGTTCTCCCCGTGCTTGGTGGGTTTCCTCCGGGTACTCCGGTTTCCTCCCACAGTCCAAAGATATGCAGGTTAGGCTAATTGGCGTTCCCAAATTGCCCGTAGTGTGTGATTGGGTGTGTGAGTGTGTGTATGTATGTGTGTATGTATGTGTGTGTGCCCTGCGATGGATTGGCACCCTGTCCAGGGTGTACCCCGCCTAGTGCCCGAAGTCTCCTGGGATAGGCTCCAGGTCCCCCGCGACCCTGATCGCAGGATTAAGCGGTATAGAAAATGAATGAATGAATGAATGAATGAATAAAGATCATGATACCAATCATTATATACTGTATCTTTTTATTCAGTTAAAATATTGTTTTTCTACAGTTCATTATGCCAGATGAGGATTTGTCTTCACAAGACAAGCAAGGACCAATTCACACCATCTCTAAAGTAATTTTCCAATTTATCTATACACCCATCCATCCATCCATCTACCCACCCACCCATTCATCTGTCCATCCATCCACCCATCCATCCATCTACCCATCTATCCACCCATCCGCCCATCCATCCATCCAGCCTGCCAGCCAATGAAAATAAATAACAACACGTAATTCACACATTAAAATTCTCAAGGAGCCAAATTTGCTCTTGCCCCTCATCACACCCAAAGTGTTGCCCAGTCCATAAAGCCTGTTTATGTTAGCACCTTTTTTTATATAAATATCCTCCCTCCCTGAGCTTGAGAACAACTGTCAGTAGAACATTTGTTTCTCATTTTTCACTGCTAAAGCCAGTACAAAACTGTGACAAGGCGTTAGAATGTGCACCAGCCCTTAGTATTTTGCCCCTGAGAAAAGTTCAGCAGCTAAGCAGATGGGGTTTAATCCACAGTGTGGTTTTCCCATCTATGAAAATACTATGTCTATGATAAGGGATCAATCAGGCACAATTGATGTAATTGTTTTTTCAAATATTGACCTTATTTTTAAAATATCTATCTGAACTGTCAGAACGACCAGTCTGAGTTTTTTCTTCCTTTATTTTGTGACATAGGTGTACTGTTTGTAGGTATGGCATATTTAAAAAGAAGTATTTATAGCTTTAAACAGAGATCAAAGCTACTTGCTATTTATGCATAATAAAATTTTAGTAATAAGATGAGAGCACAAACAAATGGCCTGGAGGAGCGTGTGTAGTTTTGATGTAGAACAAGGTTGTGCATGGAGCAGAAATATTTTCTTCCGTTTTTGAGCACTGGAGCAGCACAAGATAAGCACAAGAGACCAGTCCTCTCTCTCTCTCTCTCTCTCTCTCTCTCTCTCTCTCTCTCTCTCTCACACACACACACACACACACACAGTTTATATTTATATACTTTTATATTTGACTTTGTACTACTACTACAATTACTAATACTGATGATAATAAAACATTTTTATTATAATTGTAATAATAAAAAATAATAACAACATCAAGACGAAAAATGAACTGACCCTATGCAACACTCCCTTAAACAAAAGGCAACCCTTCATATTATTTAAGCTGTGTTTTTGTTGTTGTAGTTTAAAAAAAAGTCCCCACAATGTTACACCTTATATTCCTATCCTTGTTTATCTCTTATTTAGTAACCACCAATATATAAAAACCTGTGCCCCCCACCCACACATTCTGACACTGATTGGGCATAATGAGCAGCTCACTGTCACTGTTGATTTCCAGTAGCACCATACTGTTAAAAGATGGCAGCTATGTATAACCTGCTACTCCTCTCTCTATTGCAGAGAGAGAAAAAATGTTTGAGCATGTCAGGCCAGATGGCAACATATTTTTGAATTACTTCATAATTTTTATTTAGTACCTCAAAATTACAAAATGTTCAAATAAGTGAAACTCTTTTCTGATCGTTGGCAAAATAACATCATATAATAAGATAGTTAATGTAAAAAAAAAAAAAAAAAAAAAAAAAAAAAAAATATATATATATATATATATATATATATATATATATATATATATATATATATATATATATATATATATAGTGTAATAAAATGATATATTTACTAATGACCTGAACAAAACAAGCTCTTCTTGCCAACTAGCGGTTAGAAAATTTATTATAGCATTATTACCTATATTTTATACTATACACTGCTTTTCATTTCTATAAGACAAAAAAAAATGCTATAGTTTACACATACACAATCCAAAGTTGGTGGAGAGACTCCTCCAGTTTAACCCTTTGTAATAAGCCAAAAAAAAAAATCATCCTTCTGATGCCATGATCATCATTGCATCATTTTGTTATTATTATTATTATTATTATTATTATTATTATTATTATTATTATTATTATTTTCATATGTAATTATATAGCAAGCCTAGTACAGTTAATTATTCAAAGTCAATGTGATTAGAATGAATTTAGACAAACCATTTTTGAACAAATAAATGGCACCTATTTATCAGTGACTGTTGCTAATGACAATGATGCCTAAGTTCTAAAAACATGGAGATCAACACGAGTTTATAGGAAAGAGCCCAGTCATACCTAATCTTAAGTCCAGCTACTAATGTGACATATCAGTGATTTTATGAAAGAAAGAATGTGATTTATTTATTTATTTTTTATCTTGGAAGGTGTTCAAACCTTTTATTTATTACTTTACATTAATCATAGATTTTTTTTTTATTTCACTCTTTAGCTATAGTAAGAAGGGTCTCTTAGGCGATATCTTCAAGGACCAGCCTCCACCAGAAATTCCTCCTGGGCATCCTTCTGGAAAACGGCACGAGGGTTTACTAAACATCATTGCGGCCATGGCACCAATTATAGTTAATATACATCAAATGGCTTGAGGCCTAGGAACAGCCTGATCACTCCGATAATACCAACTGTCAGTCTGTTAGCTGCTGAGCAGTGCTGCTCAAATAATTAGTCCACGGTCTGTGAAGGAAACAGTATAAAAGTAGCCAAAATGACATCCAAAATATGGGCTTTGGCTCAGATGGAGTGAAAACTAGTAGTCATGTGAGCCAAGAAAATGGAAATATCTAAAGACAAGAACCAGCACACACAGACAGACAGCAGTGTTTAACAATAATACTTGTGCCGTTGTGGTGTAGTGGAACTCAAAGCTGCAAATCCAATACCCTGGGAGTGTTTAGTCTCGGTTTGTTAAGGTCTGTGTCTAATGGGAATCACAGTGAATCTTCTCTTTTATCCACTATTGTCACTATTGTGCTGTAATAAGTATTATAATAGTAAATGATATTCTCTTAGAACAAAACAGCATTACTATAAACTAATAAACTAGCAAGTTCATACACATTATGTGGACATGGATGACTGTCGTCCGTTTGTTTGTTTGTTCTTTTATTCATTTGTTCTTTCTTTCTATTACCTTGATTTTACCATATATAGTCTGACTTCATGTCAAGCAACTGTCTGGCACAAATAGTATCTATAATAAAACAGGAAAAAAACTTATTGTATAATCAGGCCTTTAGATTGATCAGGCCAAAATCATGTTCAAACATTAAGGAATCCATGCATATGTTTCTGTAATGTCTCTGGATAAAAGTCAGTTGGATGAAAATTCCTTTGGTTAAAAAAAATACTAAGCAATTAAATATGATGCTCTCCTTTTCCGATGTAACCACGGTTTATGCGGTGTTTGGCTTCATCAGCAAATGTTCATTTGGGGATGCATAAAAAATACTTATTTCACTACTGTCAGTATGGCTTCTTATTCTCCACACATATGTGAGTAGGTGTTAAAGATGTTACCTGTCTTGTGACTGCAACCGATATTACACATGAACTGTGCGGTTTTTGACACAATCAAAGGTGTGAAGTCATCAGCAGTTCAGGAGGTTTATCTCCACTCTTTATATTACAGATTATTCTCTCAAGGACACTCAAAAAGTTTCTGTTGCAACTGAGAAATTTAGAAATATGTATTTTTATAATTGACATAGGTTTTAGGTAAAAATTTACTGTATGTATATAAAAATATTATTGTTTCTCTGTCTCTTTTTATTCTCTCCGTCTCTCAATCTCTCTCTCTCTCTCTCTCTCTCTCTCTCACACACACACACACACACACACACACACACACTGCGTGGCAGACAATCAGGGCGCAGCTCATCTGTGTGAAGCCAGCTGGCTGTGGGGTCCCCGGGAGCTGAGTACTTCTCCCCCACTGAGTGCAATTGAGAATCCAGCCCTGGTTTAACTCTTCACACAGACCACAGCCAGGCCTGGCACACACTGTCGGTCTATAGCACTATGCTATCAGCTACAATAAGCCAGTGTCTATAGGTTCACACACACATATACAAACACAGACAAACACATACGGGGCCATTGAAAATCTCAGGCTCTTCTAATAGCCATATCTATTCATTCACCCCCAACAACACAATAAAAAAAAATATATATATAAAAAACTGTTTTATTTATTGTGTTGTGCACATACCCATACCTCCAGACCATTCACCCACATAGGACACCCTGTTCCTGAAAAGCACTGCAGGTGACAGTGTCTGTTTGCTTGCAGTAATTAAAGAGAGCTCTAAATCAGACAGGCAGAGAAATGTGCGCAGGGTGTGTTCACGCAAGTGGTGCTGACTGAAATGGTTAAAGATGGCTGTCCGGAGAGCGACGTGTAATTGGTGATGATGGGAACGGACACAAGCCACATGAGGCCAACGACAAAGAACTGCCATCGCCACCAACAAAGAGCCAGCGGGAGGCCTGGCCATATGCGTCGGGGCAGGGCAGCTTCAAAGGCAACCAGAGTCTCACTGCTCTCCATTTCACACCCAGAGAGCCGTACCAAAAATGATATTTCACAGTATCATTACCATTCATCCACAATGTTTATGCAGTAAAGGGCGGGGAAGTGAGAGAAGTACAGAGGGGCTTGTGTTGGACTGGATGCAGGTAGAAGAAGGTGAAGCTGTGTCATTAAATGCAGGTGGCGCACACACACACACACACACACACACGCACACACACCTGAGCAGTACACACAGATGTCCGGTGTGTGTGCATGTGTAATCTTAATCTTTTCTTTTTTTATCCCACAGATATTCTTAGATATAAATTTCTGCATCCAGCATGGTAGTGGGAATCCCTCCAGGATTTTCTTAAGATTTTATTTGCATTTCACCAAGTGTAGTGTTTAGTTCCCCCTAGTGGTCATTTCTAGAAACACCTCAATAAAGTCATGCAATTTTGACAAAGGTTTATTTCTTCTAATAAAGCTACCAACATAGCTTTATAAGAACAAACTAATAAACCATATAAAAAGGTTTACGGCTTACTATAGTTTAAGTTAATCTTTCATTTTGTTTCTGAGTTACACACATAATTTTGTAATTATACGTAAATAAATATAACACAACCACTGTAGAGCCATTTGACACTGTGTAATCAGTAAGATCAGTGAGGTCAACATTACAAACAAAAACAATACTTGTGTGGATCATACTGAGGAAACAGGGTCATCACAATGTAAAATAGTTTACTTTAAAAATTATTTGACAAAATGTAGCAAATGTCTTGTTACCTACAATTAAACTACAGTATAAGTTACATTTTATATTCTACATTTAAAATGATTAAGTAGATACTTTTCAGAGACTCATTCGTGGAAATAAAGCATGGCTCGTGCACACACATTATCTGACTGTGTAGATAGGATTCATTTATGTAATGTAGCAGTTTTCTGTGGCATTCTGAATATGCCACTTCTAAACCCCTGAGATCTCATTCTCAGAAAAACAGATGAGAAGGAAGTTGCTAAATTCACTTAAGAGTTTTGCTTCACTGATCCATGCCATGGGTATGACTTCAGGCATTCAGGTAAAAGTTTAAAACCAGGATTTTTTTTGTTTTTTTTTTTGCATTAGACTGCAGACACGAATAATGTCAAAGTATTTCTGTTTCTGACAACCTGGCTGATTTTAGCGCTGTGCACTACGATCCTTTTTCTTCGCAGCACTCTTAAACAGCAGCACACAGTCATCGTAGACATTAATTGCCCATAACTGCATTTTGTCTTGCATTTGAAATTTTATTTAATACTTCCTTTTTTGTTTGTTTCCTATTTGTCATTTGATATTATGCACATATTCATTTTACTGTTTATCTTAAAACACGTGATTACCTAGTGAAAAACTGCATTATATAGTTGTACAATACAGTATATTCTCCATTATGCACAAAAAAAATATGTTTTTCTTCAAATATCTGTTCAATCAGCTTTTATCTTTTTTGTAACTCATCTAAATTTTTACACCAAAAAGTCTGCATCTAAATCTGCTCCACAGACTTTGTTGTAGAAAAAAAAAAGTGTAAAAGAATAAAAAAAGTAAAAAAGCTGATTTAACAGACATCCCAGTGTTTCACTAGTGCTTGTATACCATCAAGGTATAAAGATTTCTCGGTACGCCAGTGCCATGGTCAGACTGCCTGCTTCATGTCTGAAATACTGGCCTGCCTGGAATTCCTTTAATGGTCCAAACATGTGGAAATGGCTTGGAGTGAGGTCAGGACTGTACAGGGAATGTTGAAATATCTCCCAGATTCCCAGAGCCCCTGTTATGTGCAAGTGGTGCTGATGTATGATGGATGTGTACCGTTCGCACAGACAGATGCGTCCTTTCCATAAGTTGGCAACAAGTTATGAGTCAAATTTTAAGGATCATTTAAAAAAACATTTCGTTTGATCAGGCCTGCAAAAGTAGTAAGGGAGATGTTTCTGTAATATCCTTAAAGGATCATTTGGATAAAATTTACTAAGCAATTAAATGTGTTGCTCTCCTTTTCCTCTGTACCTTACTGTGCATTTAAGGATTTATGTCAGTATGTCAGTATGATTTTTTTTCCACAAGCATGTGAGTGGGTGTAAAAGATATTACTGTGATTTCCAATGATGCTGCACAATTTTTTACACACTTGAAGGTATGAAGTCACCAGCAGTTCAGAAGTTTTATCTCCACTGTTTATAATACAGATTAATCACCCAGGAAGTGAGCCATTATTGGACTGCCTGCTCCTCATCTGAAATACTGACCTCTCCGAAACTCCTTTAATGGTTCAAACATGTGGAAATGGCTTGGAGTGAGATCAGAACTGTACAGGGATGTGACGACAATGCACAGACAAGTTTCTGTAATGTGCAAGTGGTGTTGATAATGGTTGTGAATAAAGTTCCCAGAGAGTTCCCATGTATCTCTCCCGCAAGTTGACAACAACTTATCAGTCGGTTTTCAAGGATCAGACACTGAATGATCATGTTAACGGACATCATTCCTGGACGTTCTGCCTTCTTTTAAACATTTGTACCTTTCGAATGTTTTACTGTGGCTAAAAGTCTTGGGTTTAATTTAATGCCACATGTATGATAATCACAAGTTGTATTTAATTGAATTTTCTTTTTATTTAGGTCAACTATTGAACATTCTATAGCACAGATCCAAACTCAGCACATTGGCTGTAAACTCTTTTAAATCTAATGTGCTGACAAGGATATTTTATGGAGCTCTATCTTCTCTGTCTTATGCATAATTCCCCACAAATCAGTTTCACTCTGACCTCCCTCCCCTCAAGAACAAAAATAAAAAGGTCAGATTTCTGAGAAGTGACTTTCATGCATGTCTCATGCTGGGTCGTCACTTTCAATATTCGAAAACCTTTCTGTCATAGAGCCATCAGCACCACATATACACAACCAGGCATGGCTAGACATGCTGGAATGTTTCACTATGGCACCTTGTAATTCACCCTCATTTTCACAGAAAGCATGATAAGAGGGTAAGCAATGTAAATCACAGTTATAGAACTATACTATACTGTTGCAAAACTCAGTAAGCATTCTTTGGCTTCTTTTTCTCATTTATTTCTTGTTTGCCCTAATTTTGCACTTTTGTCTTCTAGAATGTCCCACTTCTCAAATGGACTTGGGGAAGCATAAGCGAGGATAAACACTTGAATGTAATAATGAGGTATTCAAATACCGAAAGCTTAAGCGTGCTCAGGGACTGTTAGAAAGAAGGAAACCTTCCCTACTGCGAGTGCAAAACATCAGTGTCATTTAATTTTTGCAGCGTTCTTAGAAAGGAGAGATCTTTAACTCTGTGCAACGAATTAATGGAGCATGAAATCTGCAGGGTGTTAACTTGCAGGTGATGCCGTCTACACGCGGCATCTGTGGTGTGACCTAAGTATGGTGTGTCATAACTGCATGTGAGTTGTGCCAGTTAGTGACCTTTTGCTGGTCCAGAGTCATCAACTTCAATTACAACAAACCTGGATAGTAGAAAGCTATGCATTATACCAACATTAGACTGAACTACTGTATCTACTGTAACTTTAGTTACCTTCAAATTGTACTGGGAAAGTCAGACATACTGTATATATGATATATGTTTGATATACAGTATCTGCTGTGGGTCATTTTTAATACCCTTTCTCTCAAATATATGACAGATATTGAACATCATTATGTGTTTCAATTAGTTTTATACATTTTTGAAGTTTAGCTCCAAAGATCAATTTATTCATATTTTTTTTACTTAATTTTTCCCTAAAACTGTGTTTTTCCTTGTTAAATTAAATCAACATTTTTATAATGTACTGATGCACAGATCTACAAGTGGTGTTCAAACCAGGACTTTAAATGAATGACGGCATATAACCGATTGACATTTACAGAGGAATTAAAGCACAGTATGGTGATGAGATGAGACTAGTTCGGTCTGTGGGAACTGTACAAACAATCATTCACAAACACAACTTCTACATTACAGGAACTTGGCTGAGAGTTACTGCCACATGCACCACACAGTCCTGGCCTCACGACAAGTCATTTACATATGGTTGAGGCTTTAAAGGAATTCCTGGGAGGCCAGTGTTTCAATCAGTCTGATCATGTTTTTGTTTACTGAGAAAACTTTCTACATTGAAGTATAATGTATACTTTATTGCTTGATGGTATTCAAGCAGTAGTCAAACACTGGGATAAGTGAGTTACCATAGCAGGGAATTATATAGAAAAATAAACCTTTCGTGTAAAAATCAGCATATAACATTACTACAGTACATTGCACATATAGGCAGGTTACGTATTAAAGCCAGAAATATGTATATTAGTAATGTGTTTGACCACTATTAGCTACTGGAGGGATGTCTCAAATTAAGATAAAGATGATCAGTCGATACAATACTTGATAACAATACACGACATAAAGCCAGATTTAGTTTTGCTTCAATTTGTCATCTGCCCTGTATTTAAATGTCATTTAGACTTGTGTAATAATTGCAGGTTCTTTGATAAACAGTCATCTGCTCCTGTGAAGTTTACTTTTAGAACGTGTAGATTCGAGAGGTGGTGATCATACAAACCTGCCAAAACCACACTTCTTATCACGACTTCTGCTGCGCTGCTGAAATCTGTCTTCAATAATTTTCTTTAGAATCTCATTATATGGAGCACATACAGGTTTCATATCTTTAAATATAGTAAGAAGTTTATGCATTTTTTGAAAAAGTAAAAAAAAAAAAAAAAAACTTTATTCCAGTGTATGAGATGTATGCTACAGTATGTACACGCTGATCTTCCTCATGTTTTGTTTTGTGGATACTGTGCAAACACATCTTACCTTAACATCCTCTTTCTAAATAGGTCAACTTGCAATGGCAGGTGTTTGTGGTTTGTTCATGAAAAAAAACATGATATTTGCCTGACACTGCTGGAATTAATATATGTATGTATATATATTATTAAGCAAAAATAATAATACAGGCTTCAGTGTCACTCGATATTAAACACCACACATCATTACGTTTAACCTGTTGTCTATTAAGACATCTAAGACCTCTTGACATTTACACTGGGTATGTCCCTGTGACCACATTTTAAAGGAACTGGTTGATGTCAAAGCAAAATGGAATTTAACAGAATTTTGTCACGCAAAAGATTCTGGGCACAATAGTCTCTGACAAGGACTCTTCAGTGAGTGGAGTAGGTGTGTGTTTCTGAAATTGTCGCTCAACAAAATTTTGCCGACACAGCTCCCACTCACTTCGCAACCCACGTGCACAGAAAACAACATCTGCTGTTACTGTGATCCATCAAGCCTGCTGAATTAAATGTAAGTCTTTTTTTATTATTAAAGTTATAATTTGCCATAGATACCATCAGCTGTTACAGAATATCTTTTGTCTTATATTAGATTACAATTTAAACTATAATTCTTTATCATCATTAATCATCATAATTTCAAATTTACCAGTAACACATGGCAAAATAGATCTATTATCTAAATATTCTATACAAAACAATTTCTGAAGCAAATGTTTCACTCAATGTTTTTGTTTCTTTTTTCAAGAAAATGGTCACTCAATCTCCATCAAACGAAAGTATCTCCAACCAAACCTGCAATGTGTTCACCTCCAAAGAATCAGCTCAGATTCTTTTTCCTATCTTCTATATTATCGTGCTCATCGTCAGTGTCTCGGGCAACAGCCTTGTCCTGTACATCACTAGCCAAAAAAAGAAGAAGTTCAACTCCACTACACTGTACCTGATCAACCTGGCGATATCTGATACCCTCTTCACGCTCGCTCTTCCCGGTCGCATCACCTACTACATCCGTGGTTTTGACTGGCCCTTTGGAGATCTTTTCTGCAGACTCACTGCTTTTGTCTTCTATTCAAACACCTACATAGGCATTGCTTTCATGACCTGCATCAGTGCTGACCGCTACCTGGCTATGGTGCATCCACACAAATGTCCAAAGCTGAGGAGCCTGAAGGTGGTGCGAGGCATCTGCATCCTGGTCTGGGCAATTGTTTTCCTGGAGACATCTCCTATGCTCTTCAGGAGCATGATAAACGAATGGGAAGGTCACCAAACATGCATGGAATACTCCAACTTGGATGAATCATCTAAAACCCCATATGTGCTTTTGCTTGCCTGTGTTATTGGGTTCTGTGTGCCCCTGGGACTAATCCTGGGCTGCTACAGCAAAATCAATTCCAAGCTTTCCAAAATGGCCAAAGAAAACCCTATGACTGGCAAGTCAGGTAAAAGCAACAGGGCCAAGAACATAATATTGATGATTTTGTTGAGTTTTATGCTGTGCTTCTGCCCCTACCATGCCAACATCATGCAGTTCATGGTGCGCAGACTTTTCCGTAACCCTTCTTGTGAGGAAAAGAAGGTCTTCAAGATGTCTCTTCAGATCACTGTATCCATGATGAACCTCAACTGCTGCCTGGATCCTGTCATTTACTTTTTTGCAATTAAGACATACAAGCAGAGAGTAATGAGCCTCTTTAAGGGTTACATGCCTGCATCACTTTCTTCAAAAAGTATGCCTGAAAACAGCTCTAGCAACACTTAAGAGCCATCCTATTTGAGTAAGAATTTTAGAAATCCAACAATCTGGAAAAAAAAGATTATTATAATAATAATAATAATAATAATAATAATAATAATAATAATAATAATAATTATTATTATTATTATTATTATTATTATTATTATAATCATAAATTATGTTATAAGGATACATTCTATATATTGTAAGGGTTGGCACATTGGCAACATGTGTAAACTAATTACTATCTGTTAACTGATGGCCATAATCCACCTGAATATCATTTCTATGTCACTGAATCTGTTCTTAATGTATGTAAGGCTAGAACCAGTCTTCATAATTTTTCATTTTTGTATTGACACAAAAATTCTATGATTATCAAGAGTCTAGCTGAAACATATGTATGCTTATTATCTTTATAGTATATTGTAATTATGTCCAGAAACTACTGTATTGTTGGACAAGTATACAGTAGGAAAAACTATGACCAAGAGACTGCCAAATGATGTTGTCTCCAGTGTTGATGTTGGATGTTTTAAATGCATTAGTATTCAGAAGGTTATTTAAAGATTTCAAATAATCTCTATTGGAAAATGTTGCAAGCATATGATGAAATGTAAATAGTATACAAACAAGCTTTTATTGATACACAGTACCCTTAGGCTATATATGCCTGATATGTTCACCACTTAACATATACGTACACACCTATTATGTTCAGCATGGCAACCACGGTAAAAGGAGGAATATTACAAAAAGACATATAAAGCTACTTTTAACTGTTTTTGTGTATTAAAAATAACTGACAGACAAGTATGTCACAAAAAATGATACATTTATATGATTCTTTTTCTTTTTTTATTAACATACGTTGTATTGTTTAAACTAAAATGTAACCAAAAATGTTAATAAATTTTTTTTTTATTAAACAGAGAATCTCAGCTGCCCTTTGTATGTACTTGATACCTGTAATATAAGGATAATTAAATCTGAATTTGAATCTGAAACCAATTTGAGTGTGGTGTACAGTTATTGACTGAACGAGTATGTATAAATGAATATTTTTAATTTCCCTCTTACAAATGACAATTTTTTATACACTAATATTGTAAGAATTTCCTGGCATTTCAGAAACAGCACAACGAAGAACTTATTTAAAAAGCTTTGAGATGTGAAAAAATACACCATCTCTCTAAGCTTTAGCAAAGAAGATCTTCATGTGGAAGATGAATTAGTGCTCTGCAAACTGTGGTTATTTATTTATTTTTTTACTAGCAAAACACCTCTTGTTGACAGGAAAAGAGGTTGTAGAAATAGTTAAAAGGTAAACAATAAGCTGATCAGCTTTAATACAACTTCTTCTTTGTCATTCGGCTGTTCCCTTTCATGGGACGCCACAGTGAATCATCTACCTCCATCTAACCCTATCCTCTGCATCCTCTTCTCACACCAACTAACATTGTGTCCTCTCTCACTGCATCCATAAATCTCCTCTTTGGTCTTCCTCTAGACCTCCTGCCTGGCAGTTCAACCTCAGCATCCTTCTACCGATATATTCACAATCTGAACATGTCCAAACCACCTCAATCTGGCCTCTCTGACTTTATCTCCAAAACATCTAACATGGGTTGTCCCTCTGATGAACTCATTCTTGATCCTATCCATCCTTGTCACTCCCAAAGAGAACCTCAACATCTTCATCTCTGCTACCTCTAGCTCTGCCTCCTGTCTTTTCTTCAGTGCCACTGTCTCTAAGCCGTAGAGCATCGCTGTTCTCTGTTATCACTGTCCTGTACACCTTTCCTTTCATTCTCGCTGATACTCTTTTATCGCACAACACACCTGAAACTTTTCTCCACCCATTCCAACCTGCCTGTACCCTCATTCCTCTGCTTTCCAGAGCATACCTCCACCTCTCCAAATTTTCTTCCACCTGTTCCCTGGTCTCGCTACAAAGCACAATGTCATCTGCAAACATCATAGACCATGGAGACTCCTGTCTAACCTCATCTGTCATCCTGTCCATCACCAGAGCAAACAAAAAGGGGCTTAGAGCCGATCCTTGATGCAGACCCACCTCCACCTTGAACTCTTCTGTCACACCTACAGCACATCTCACCACTGTCTTACAGCTCTCATACATGTCATGCACCATGCTAACATACTTCTCTGCCACTCCAGACTTCCTCATACAACACCACAGCTCCTCTCTCGGCACCCTGCCATGCTTTCTCTAAATATCTTTATTACCTTCTCTGTACTTCTCCACCAGCATCCTCAAAGCAAATACTGCATCTGATGTACTCTTTCTAGGCATAAAACCATATTGCTGCTCACAAATGCTCACCTCTGCTCTTAACCTAGCTTCCACTACTCTTTCCCACAGCTTCATTGTATGGCTCATTAGCTTTATGCCTCTGTAATTGCCACAGCTCTGCACATCTCCCTTGTTCTTAAAAATGGGCACCAATACACTTCTCCATTCTTCTGGAATCCTCTCACTCTCCAAGATCTAAACAAACGAGTCAGAAACTCTACTACCACCTCTCCTAAGCACTTCCATACCTCCACAGGTATGTCATCAGGACCAACAGCCTTTCCACTCTTCATCCTCTTCAACGTCCTTCTCACCTCACTTTTACTAATATTTGCTACTTCCTGTTCCACAACAGTCACCTCTTCTACTCTTTGTTCTCTTTCGTTTTCCTCATTCATCAACTCCTCAAAGTACTCCTTCCATCTTCCCATCACCCTCCTGTCATCTGTCAGTACATTTCCATCTCTATCTTTAATCACTCTCTGTACACCAGAACTTTAGAAATTAAAATTTGTTAGGTTGAGTATCAAATTACACCTTGTCATACTTCTTTCATTGTCAGCCAAAAACACTCACTATCTGATAATCGGATGAGAAATAAAAAATTAGATTGGATAAAGATTAAGTTTTGTCTTAAAATGATTCCAGCATGTTAAAATTCACTTATACCACTTCAGTACTTTCAGTGGCGAAAATATGAACTAATCCCAGTAAAAATATTCAGTTTAGCTTTTCTAATTAATATCTGTTGGTGCAGGTGTATGGTTACATTGAACAAGTAGCTTATTAGTAGTTTATTTGTGAAGTAGATTATTAAATCCGGCACATAACATTTCACTTTTTTACTTATGGTGCAAATTAAACTTTAGGCCGATATCCAAGCACTCCAAAAGTGTCATAAATTCTGGCCAGCCAGTTTTGCATAATAAAATTATGTTGTAATAAATATTTTTATAGAGATTACAATGCCTTGCAAAAGTATTTGCCCCCTTGGCCTTTTGTTTTGTTGCCTCACAATCTGGAAATAAAATGGATTGTTTAAATGTTGCAACATTTCTTTTACAGGACATGCCTACAACTTTGAAGATGTGATTTTCTTTCTTTTTTTTGTGAAGCAAACAACAAAAAAATCACAGAAAACTTTAGCGTGCATAACTATTCATCCTTCTAACGTCAGTACTTTATAGGTCCACCTTTTGCAGCAATTACAGCTGCAAGTTGCTTTGGATAAGTCTCTATGAGCTTGCCTCATGCTGCCACTGGGATTTTTGCCCATACCTCATGGCAAAACTTCTCCCGATCTTTCATGTTGGATGGTTTCCGCTTGTATCCCTGTATTCAGCACCGTCCATCTTTCCTTCGACTTGGATCAGTTTCCCAGTCCCTGCTGCTGAAAAATCCATGCCAGGGGGGCATTTTAACTCATAACACATGGACTCTAGGTTTGTATTATTGAAATGCTGCAGATATTACTGCTCTAACAACCTTTTATCTCATTATCAACACATTTTTGTATTGCTGTCATTTTTTAAAAAGATAGTATACTCAAATTTGGCAAATTAATAAAATAAAAAGTGTGTTTTTGTTTAACTGATTGTTTTTTCTGCACACAGCTTACCTGTTTTCAGCAAGTTAGTCTATATAAGAATTATCACAATAAACTCCATTTTCTTATTTACCAGAAATAGGAGAAGAAAATACTTGAAGCACAATGAAGAGACATTTCTGCTGTTTTGCATCATTCTGCTTGATGTTCTGCAGAATGTGCTAGCTCTCTTTTATGTTTTGATTTGCACAACATGAGAGTGCAACGGTTAATATTACTAAGAAACTGACAAATCCTTCAAAGCACATAGTTAAGACTTCAAGGAGAGCAGGGAACAGGCAAATATATATACACACCAGTTTGAAGACTGGGTATGTAGGTGTTGTAGGTGTACATGCTGGAGCCGCTTTTCTTCTTCCTGTCATAATTTCTCTTAACTCAGCTCTATGGCAGGATGGCATGATAACCACAAAACATATGCTGCTCTGTATTTTATACAGTCACAAAACTATATATAGCTGTGCATTTGTAGTAGAAGTATGCCAAAGCCTAAAAAAAGGAGGTGTGTGGTTAAGATTTAGAGTTTTATGTTACTTTACTTGTTTGAATGTGATATTATTCCAGATTACAATCTTGAGCGTTCCTAGCAAAGTATTGAAAAAGTGGCATGAATCAGTAAATACAGTAGTAACAATATATTAACATCTAAACATGTGCAATGCAGCATTCATTGCTCTACACCAGTGCAGTAATAAGTTGTATGACCTCACAGCTAGTCACAGAAACTACAATTCAAAACATCACTGTTATTTTTCTACTCGGTAGGTAATTTAAAAAGGTTAAAGGTAATTAACACCCGCACCATCCACACAGACACTTTAAATTAAAATGACACACTATGATGTGTCCTACTGTTATTTGCTGTTCACTTACTGCAGTGGCTTAATTGTTTACACCACTTTCCTGAATCACAATCAGTTGTAAGTTTTTTAACTTAATTCTTTTCAAATTCATTATTTCTCGTACTACCACTTTACCACATCTATGAACCTTGTTTTGCTTCCTGTAATGTCCTATCGGCAGGTTAAATATTTTTGAGATTGGACTATTCATGCCCTAGTGCCCTATATGTATTCACCCACTGTTTTCGATTACCCTCTTTCTGCATCCTTCCTAGTACAATTGAACTATATTTATGTCTTGTCAGCACTGTGTAAGTCATACATGTACTGTACAGGTCCTTCTCAAAAAATTAGCATATTGTGATAAAGTTCATTATTTTCTGTAATGTACTGATAAACATTAGACTTTCATATATTTTAGATTCATTACACACAAACTGAAGTAGTTCAAGCCTTTTATTGTTTTAATATTGATGATTGTGTCATACAGCTCATGAAAACCCAAAATCCCTATCTAAAAAAATTTGCATATTTCATCCGACCAATAAAAGAAAAGTGTTTTTAATACAAAAAAAAGTCAACCTTCAAATAATTATGTTCAGTTATGCACTCAATACTTAGTCGGGAAAACTTTTGCAGATTCTTGTGTTTTGTGTCTCTCAACTTTCTCTTCACAATATTCCACAGATTCTCTATGGGGTTCAGGTCAGGAGAGTTGGCAGGCCAATTGAGCACAGTAATACCATGGTCAGTAAACCATTTACCAGTGGTTTTGGCACCGTGAGCAGGTGCTTGACACTGGACTTCAGGCATTTTGGCATTTCCCTCTCCCCAGTCTTCCTCCAGACTCTGGCACCTTGATTTCCGAATGACATGCAAAATTTGCAACCTGTAGCCCATTTCCTGCACACGCCTGTACACGGTGGCTCTGGATGTTTCTACTCCAGACTCAGTCCACTGCTTCCGCAGGTCCCCCAAGGTCTGGAATCGGTCCTTCTCCACAATCTTCCTCAGGGCCCGGTCACCTCTTCTCGTTGTGCAGCGTTTTCTGCAACACTTTTTCCTTCCCACAGACTTCCCACTGAGGTGCCTTGATACAGCACTCTGGGAACAGCCTATTCGTTCAGAAATTTCTTTCTGTGTCTTACCCTCTTGCTTGAGGGTGTCAATGATGGCCTTCTGGACAGCAGTCAGGTCGGCAGTCTTACCCATGATTGCGGTTTTGAGTAATGAACCAGGCTGGGAGTTTTTAAAAGCCTCAGGAATCTTTTGCAGGTGTTTAGAGTTAATTAGTTGATTCAGATGATTAGGTTAATAGCTCGTTTAGAGACCTTTTCATGATATGCTAATTTTTTGAGATAGGGATTTTGTGTTTTCATGAGCTGTATCATCAATATTAAAACAATAAAAGGCTTGAACTACTTCAGTTGTGTGTAATGAATCTAAAATATATGAAAGTCTAATGTTTATCAGTACATTACAGAAAATAATGAACTTTATCACAATATGCAAATTTTTTGATAAGGACCTGTATATTTTCACCTTGGGTCCAGAAGAAAAATGGAATTATTTAATTTCCTGATTACTGAACACATTTTCCAATGTCCAATACACAACAATAAATGGAGCTTTTGATAAGATTATTTCTGTCATTTAATGTTGATATCGACACTTAAAATGAACCATGATTCCAAGTGTCTAAGGTACTATATATAATATCTAGGTTATATCTTAAATGGTGTATGACCTATGTGTACAAAATTCACACAATTTCAGAACCGACTGTGGATTATGATTTCAGACAGATTGTCAATATAACTCACAGTCAGGAACATCACACTGTATTACTAAATGTTCTTTTTTCCTTTGACACAGTTCTAACCTTTTTTCACAACAAATAAATAAATCCTAAGTACTGCTATATAAAATAAAAAAATATATATTAAACACACTTCCATACAAATACAATTTATTTTAAGATTATGTCTAAAAGTAGAGAGTCAAATACGCTGTGAGGATCCTTTTAAAGATGTTCATAATATTCAGATATTTTCAAAATCTTCATAATCCAGATATCTGGGCAAAATACTTGAAAAAGTATCCAAAACAGCAAATAATAGACTAAGGGACCAAAAAAATTATGCATTAGGATAAATGGTTTTAAACAAATGCACAAAAAAAAGTGAATGGCTATGTGCAGTTTCTATAGAGAATAAGCAGGAAGTTACACTGAATTGTATGTGATTATATTGAATTGTATCGCAGAATACACACTTGAACTCCAGGAAATGAGAAAACTGCTGGTTAGGAGGGTAACAATTGTGAGTTCTCCTATAGAAAATCTTATGTAAAAATAGGTTATGTGAAAATGTGGAGCAGCAAAGCACAAATCATTTAACCCCAAATCCTTAAAGCACCCTACAGCTCAGGGGTGTAATCAGTGGAGAACTAGCGGACATGTCCACATGTGTATGACAGAGGGAAATCCAACCCACCAATCCATCAACCAGGATTCAAATTCATGAAACACACCTTTGACATGTGCAAGCAGTGTTTAAATCAAACCAAGACTGATTGTGCATAATAACAAAACACAGTTATGAGAGTAAAATCTACATTTATTTCTTTATATAATCCCCTGCTACACTAATGCACTAGATGTTGAACTAAAAATATAATTTGTTTCTTCATCAGATCCAACAGATCACAACGACTATTAGTGGGTTGTTAGGGAAAATGAAAGAGCCAGCTATAAGCTTTTTCATTACCAAACAGTCTAAAAGACAAGTGAAATCCACAGACAGTCAACATTGTTTGGGATGGTACAGTGGTACAAAAAACTGAAAAATAATTTAATTAAAACAAAAAAATTTTTTTTTTCTAAAAATCTAAATATGCAACAAGCATTGTGCCATGGCTATTCTAATCTATCCTAGCTCCAGCACCCCTAAAACCCTGACTGGCACCACGGATGGTTCTGACCCACCTCTGAAGCACTAGAGCTCATTACCAGCTACACGATACCCAGGCACTCACAAGAGCTACCAACTCTTCCAGAGAAAGTACTAGTGGCCCGGTATGCACCTGAATGTCAATTGCTTCATCTCCTCCTGTACACCATATGCCCAAGCCAAGGCACCTAGAACCCTGCCAGCTGGTAAACTTATGCCACTGGCCACATCACAAAGACCCTGGTCACACCTTTAAGTTGAACTCATCACAGATCTGCTTCACTCACAGGGCAACACAACAATCATGGTAATCGTGGGCTGATTTTCCAGGTTCATATGGTACTCAATCAGCAAGCATTGATATTGTACAGTTCTACAAACACCTTTTATTATCAAGAGATTTGCATATGTTTGTTTATTTAATTAGTTATTTTGTTCTGCCAACCATTTGTGTAATTAACAGGGTTGAAAGTAGTTATAGATTCTTACCAGTACTATGTCCAAAAAGTGATAGCCAAAAAGTGAGAAGGATAAACCATGGAGATTTATTCTTATGCCTTAGCCATGAGAAAAACAACACAGACAGTTCAGAGGCAAATTTGGATTGACATAGAAGCAATTCCAAAGACAAAGTGTTGTTTAAGCTGACATAATTTTATCAGATGTGATCTTTTGTTGAAAATGCTGCCATGGCTGGTTTTAAATGTTAGTTTTGTCAGGCAGCTGCTCTCCCCTCTTTCCAGAACAGTTGACCATACCAACTTACTTTCACCAATGCTGGTCACCAACAGTTAGTGTAATTGACAATTTTTCAAGCAGCTGTTCAAGCATTTGAGTGATACATACAGTATAGTTAAACATCCAAGTGCTGTTAAGCTCTGTATCAGCACTCGTAGATAACCTTTTGTCCATCCTTTACTTTTTTGGAACTAATTTTTATATAATATTCAATACTTAAATGCAATACATATTTTCTATATTTGTGCCCTAAATTCAGCTGTCTAATTGATGGTTATATCTTTTCCTAAGCTATTTGTTTATTATGATCCAACAAACATTTCAGTTCCTCCTACTGAAAGCAAACCTAGAGCATGATGCTTCCAAGAGTAATCTTTTATTATATAACCTACAGTAGATGTTAAGCTGTATCTTGGTTGCATCAACGATTATGATTTGCCATTAGACCAAATGTTTTAACTTCAGCCTCATCTGACCTCAAAAACCTTTTCTAAAGGCTTTCAGATTTTCTAAGATAACAGGCTTCTTTCTGCCCAATCTCCAAAAGAGACTGGATCTGTGAAGAGCTGATGATTTAGTTGAGATATGTACAGGTTTTTCTATTTAGGCTAGTGAGCTTTGTAATCCTTTGTGACTTGCAACTGGAACCTCTCAGCTGGACTCTTGGACTCTTCTCTGACAATTGATCCTGATAGTGTTTGGATTGTGTCATATTTTATCGCTTGGTCATAATGGAGTTCACAGAACTCCTCAAAATGGTCAAGATGTTTTACTAGCCTTCTTCACCTTTTTCTCCTACCAGTTTTACTTCAAAGCTTCACAGGAAGTTCTTTGATCGTGATAAAGGCAGCACTGGTCTGACATCCAAATCATAGGGAGGCATTGTGCAAGATAATTGTACAATTTGGCACATGTGGTTTTAAAATTCATACAGATGTACCTTTTGTAATGTATTTAGTGTGAGTGCTCAAAAAAATTATATACCTAAGTGCTAAGTTTAAATTGCTAAATTAACCCATGGTTAAATGGATAGCATTATAGTCTTCTAGGCATGTGAGCTGGTTTGTTCTGAGCTATTCAAAGGTTTTGAGTTTGACTCCTGCAAGCAAGTGGGTTGCTTAATGTTTTCTTGAGGGCAGGGTTACCTCAGTGGCTATGAGGCTGGTCGTACTGATTGGAAGGTCACTGGTTCAAACCCAAGCACTCCAAGTGGCCACTGTTGGGCTCTTGAGACCTCAACGTTTTAGACATTTTAATCTGTACATAATTTATAAATCTTAATATTTATACTATTTCATGTATACTGTAATTATTTTAAGAGTAAAAATAAGTAAAGAAAATACCACTCTAATATACCTAAATGTGATCTTGTATTGCAGCATGCATGTTTTGGCATGTTAAAGTGAAAGGTAATGGAAATTAAAGATTTTTTTTTTCACTTTTTGAAAGAGGTGGTGCTGACAACCTAAGGGTGAGTCAAACATTATCTTAACTCCAGCTGTTTTAAAGTGCCACAATTATGCTTTTTCAAATATTTTCTTTCATGCAGTGTGTATGTGAACATAAACTATATGCACTATCTGTGACGCTGCCAGTGCACGATAAATGAAGTTTTTGTCTATTAAAAAAAGAGTCGGCTCACATACGCCTAAAAGAGACGTTGCAAATCTATTTTTACTCTGTTACGGATCCACGTCACTCCGTAACATATTTGCATAATGTCTGCACACGTTCCACGTCACGAACTTGCCCGCCATCTTACAATTAACGTTACCAAACTCTTGTAAATGCGAGCATTCATGTCGGGTTCGTTTAAACACTTTGTGATATAAAAAAACCAATATCTACGGCAAGCCCTGAGGGAAAAAATGCATCCACACACGCAGCGTGCGAATGCGCATTGCTCTTTCCCTGACCTGCCTTCAAAGGAACAGCCTGGAAAGAGGGGGGGGCAAGGAGTAGTAATGGTGGACCAGCCATTATTTGTTTGGATGAACGAAGGAGAGATTGCTGTGGATCATTTTCTTTCGAAGATTTTCTACCCGGATTATGTTTGACTGGACATATTCCCCGGACTTCTCACCCTCCGTCATCAGCCTCCCGGACTTCATTAACCCCGGTGAGACCGAACCATTCTCGGTATACTCGGATAACACATATACAATAAACACGGACTTCGGACATTTTCCACTCACTTGCGTTCACGCACACATACCGTTTATTATATGTAGTTTGAAAATATTGTTTATATCTTTGTTTGGTTGTGGTGCACCTTTTTCGTTTACTTTATTTAGTTTTGTATAATACACGTTTGCTTTATCTACTTGTTTGTGTTTGTCCTTTTTGCTCACCGGCCGTTTAACACAACACCGACACAAAGATACAGTAAAAGACCTCTCGATTTTTGTAGCCACCATTAATATAAAATTAGCTGGACGTTACACGGTAAAACCGACACCATCTTTTCTATGTATTGACGGGTCTCCAGAGCCATCATTCAGTTATGGTAATGGGCGTTTTGTTTTCCGACACACGCTGTAGCGGTAGACCAATCATAAAGGACCTGTACATGTACAATCTGACCAATCACAGCAGTGAGGGCTCACGGAAAGGAGGGGTTTAGACAGACGAATCATTTAGAAATGGGGTAAAATTAAATCTATTTTTGGAGAAAACTAAAGTGTTTTTTGACCTTGCATACATGTAAACCTATTTTAAGAGACTCATTAAGCAATATTAGTAACCTTTAAAATGGCATAATAGGGGCACTTTAATAACATTTTATAAAAGACTACTTCTTCTTTGTCTTTCGGCTGTTCCCTTTCAGGGGTCGCCACAGCGAATCATCTGCCTCCATCTAACCCTATCCTCTGCATCCTCTTCTCTCACACCAACTAACTTCATGTCCTCTCTCACTGCATCCATAAATCTCCTCTTTGGTCTTCCTCTAGACCTCCTGCCTGGCAGTTCCAACCTCAGCATCCTTCTACCGATATATTCACCATCTCTCCTCTGAACATGTCCAAACCACCTCAATCTGGCCTCTCTGACTTTATCTCCAAAACATCTCACATGGGTTGTCCCTCTGATGAACTGATTCTTGATCCTATCCATCCTTGTCACTCCCAAAGAGAACCTCAACATCTTCATCTCTGCTACCTCTAGCTCTGCCTCCTGTCTTTTCTTCAGTGCCACTGTCTCTAAGCTGTAGAGCATTGCTGGTCTCACCACTGTCCTGTACACCTTTCCTTTCATTCTCGCTGATGCTCTTTTATCGCACAACACACCTGACACTTTTCTCCACCCATGCCAACCTGCCTGTACTCGTCTCTTCACCTCCTTTGAACACTCTCCGTTGCTCTCGACCGTTGACCCTAAGTACATAAAATCCTGCACCTTCTTTACCTCTGCTCCCTGTAGCCTCACTGTTCCTCTTGGGTCCCTCTCATTCACACACATGTATTCCGTCTTGCTGCGGCTAACCTTCATTCCTCTGCTTTCCAGAGCCCTCCACCTCTCCAAATTTTCCTCCACCTATTCCCTGCTCTCGCTACAAAGCACAATGTCATCTGCAAACATCATAGACCATTTTATAAAAGACAAATATATAATTATTCTAAATAATCTCTTAGCTTTTCAATACACTTTGTCCATCTGTCAACAAACTTTTGTATTCCTTGTATCATTGTATTCCTTGTATTCTTCATCAGAAGTCAATCTTTGTCCTCAAAGGACTCCTTTCAGGAGACCAAACGGGTGAACGTCCTATAGAGCAAGATCAGAACTATAGGCAGGATGCTTTAACACCTCAAAGCAAAGTTTTCTCAAAGTGTTAACAGTGTAGGCAGACGTGTGCAGACATGCATTGTCAAACAAGATCACACTGCTCTTAGATAGTAGTCCTTTGCATTTTAATGTGAAGTTTTGGTTACTGTTGATTGTTCAACCTAAAAGTTAGTTTACTGTTGATTATTGAACCTTTTTCTAAAAAATTTCTAATTCTGGTCCTTGGAAATCCTAGAAAATTGTAAGCATACATTTTCCAGCCGATGGTTGACTTTTAAACTTTTTTAAAAACTTGGTTGGCGATTGAAGATGTTTCCGTTCCATACTCTGTCGTTTACTCTCAGGCTCGTAGTGTTGAATCTATATCTTGTCACCAGTAACGTTTATCTTTAAGAAACTTTCAACTTCCTTAAAGTAGTGGTAAATTTTGTTTGCAGATATCCAAACACTACTGTTTATGCTCTTCTGTGAGTTTGGGCACCGCATGTTGTTCTTCTTTCGTGCAAATCACAAGTGGGGCATTCATTTTTGCTGTCACCACAGTTTCAAATAAACTGAAGTACTGTAACACATTCATACACGCACAGCAGTGACTGTCCCAGTCCACCCTCACCATCTCTCATTATAACCACTTTGCTCAACTGATCATTGTTCTCTTCAACACAGGTGAAGGAATAATGTCTTTTTGGCAAAATAAAAAATGCCCAATATCGCTGGGAGTTTGTAGGTGTTCTACTTAGTTTTGTTGATTATGTAACAGGACAGATCACTGAAGCTAAACTTACAAGCTGAACCTACGGTACAGTATTATGCTTATGGTTGTTGTGCTATGGCTTTAGCTATGTCAAAGCTTAAAAGGTGATATTCACAAGTTATTTCATAGGTATGAGAAAAGTACACTTAACTAAAAAAAAAAAAAAGCTAGACATCTTTAGGAAAATACTGGCTCTGTGACCAACACCATCTACTGTACATAGGCAGAAAGCTTGGGCTTGTTTATAAAGTGGCCCAAATGAAAAAATATTTTATCTAAATGAAAAAAATAAAAATTTACTGTCGCAGTCACATTTTTTAAGCAATTCTATGTTATGTCATTATAACAACTCACGTTATCACTGGTGGCACAGCAGCCTCGGGATTAGTACTGTGGGCCAAGGCTCATTTAAAATGAATGGTTTCAAAGGGGAAAAGTGTTAGATGGTCATACGAGGACGAATTTAACATTCTTGTTGGAAATCACAGATGCTATGTCCTCCAGGGAGACCTTACGGTGTGCTGTCAGCATGTTATCAGTTCAAAAGCCAGCATCTCTGATGATATGTTGGTGCATAAGTGCATACAGTATGGGCAGACTGCATGTTTTGGAAGACTTTAAATGCTGAAAGGGATATCAATTCAATTCAGTTTTATTTGTATAGTGCTTTTAACAATTGTCATTGTCGCAAAGCAGCTTTGCACAATCAAAAGAATTATTTAAGTTTGTATGGAATGTGAATGAGTATGTATATGAATCAGAATGATCAGATAGTCCCTGGTGAGCAAGCCGAGGGCGACAGTGCCAAGGAAAAACTCCCCGAGATGGTAATGGGAAGAAACCTTGAGAGGAACCAGATTCAACAGGGAACCCATCCTCATCTGGGTGAAACAGGAAGCAGGAATTGATCTGCATCTCCCACTCTAAAAGCTCTGCCCCCAGCTGTAGTTTTCATAATACGCGGTACTGACAAGCAGCCTGCATCCTTTGATCGAAGTAGGCGTGGCGGATCGTAAGACACTAGCAGTTCGCTCAGATACGGCGGCGCGAGACCATTTAATGCTTTATATGTCAAGAGTAGTATTTTAAAATCAATGTGAAATTTCACAGGGAGCCAATGTAGTGAAGATAGGATAGGGGTGATGTGCTCATATCTTCTGGTTCTAGTGAGGACTCTTGCTGCTGCATTCTGGACTAGCTGAAGCTTGTTTATGCACCTAGCTGAACAACCAGACAGTAAGGCATTACAATAGTCCAACCTAGAGGTGATAAAAGCATGAACTAGTTTTTCTGCATCGTTTAGCGACAGTTTATTTCTTATCTTGGCAATATTTCTGAGGTGAAAGAATGCTATCCTGGTGATATTATCTACATGAGCTTCAAATGAAAGGCTGGAATCTATAATCTCGCCGAGGTCTTTTACTATTGCACTTGATGGAACAGAAAGGCCATCTAAAGTTACGGTGTGATCTAAGATTTTACTTCTAGCTGTATGCGGTCCTATGACTAGAACTTCTGTCTTATCCGGATTAAGCAGAAGGAAGTTAATTAGCATCCAATTTCTTATGTCCTGCACACATTGCTCAACTTTAGTGAGCTGGGTTTTCTCATCTGGTATTGCTGAGACATATAACTGTGTGTCGTCAGCATAACAATTTAAACTAATACCGTGCTTACGGATTATGTTGCCCAGAGGAAGCATGTAAAGGGAAAAAAGCAGTGGGCCTAAAACTACTACATTTTCTAATCTGTGAAGAAGAATAGCATGATCAATGGTGTCAAAAGCTGCACTGAGGTCGAGTAATACAAGCATACTGTAGTTACACAACCCTGATCAGAGGCCAATAGGAGGTCATTTACTACTTTAACGAGTGCTGTTTCTGTGCTGTGATGAGGCCTAAATCCTGACTGATACAGTTCATGTATGCCATTTCTATGTAGGTATGAGCATAGCTGCTCCGCTACTATCTTTTCCAGAATCTTAGAGATAAAGGGGAGGTTCGATATTGGCCTGTAATTGGACAGCTGACAGGGGTCGAGGTCAGGTTTCTTAATTATTGGTTTGATAACTGCTAATTTAAAAGATTTTGGAACATAACCAATGCTGAGTGAGGAATTAATTATTCTCAACAGCGGTTCTGTTATTACTGGTACTATCTGTTTAAGAAAATGTGTCAGTATAGGATCTAATATACAGGTTGATGAATTTGCAGAAGAGATGAGTGAAATTAGTTCATTCTCTTCAAGAGGAGTAAAGTATTCTAGGTTTGAATCTGACATGGCTAGGTTAACATCTGTATCAATTACATTGTTTGGTTTCAAAGCCTCAATTTTATGCCTGATATTTACAATTTTATTATTAAAAAAGTTCATGAAGTCCTCACTATTGCATGATGTTGTTGTGGAGATTTCTGTAGTGGTCTTATTTCTAGTTAATTTGGCTACAGTATTAAATAAAAATCTAGGATTATTTTTGTTATTTTCTATAAGAGTGGAGAGATACGTTGATCTAGCTACACTAAGAGCTTTCCTATAGTTCAGGATGCTCTCCTTCCATGCTATTTGAAATGCTCTCAATTTAGTTTGACGCCATTTATGTTATTTCCGAGCGGTCTGTTTTAAAGTGCGCGTGTGGTCATTATACCAGGGAGCGAGTTTCTTATCTCTAATAATTTTTTTAACTGGAGCTACATTATCTAAGGTATAACGGTACGTCGACTCTAAATATTCAGTCGCCTGATTGAGTTCTGTGGGGTCAGACGGTGATCCAATAAAAGTTGATAACTCTGGGAGATTAGCACTGTCGCCTTGCACCTCCAGGGTCCGGGTTCGATTCCCGTCTCTGTGTGCATGGAGTTTGCATGTTCTCCCCGTGCTTGGTGGGTTTCCTCCGGGTACTCTGGTTTCCTCCCACAGTCCAAAGACATGCAGATAATTGGTGTTCCCAAATTGACCATAGTGTGTGAATGAGTGTGTGTGTGTGTGTGTGTGTGTGCTCTGCGATGGATTGGCACGCTGTGCAATGGATTGTACCCTGCCTCGTGCCTGAGTCTCCTGGGATAGGATCCAGGAGATCTGTAAATGACAATTAGCGGGATCGACTGAGCAGACCTAATATTTGTAGCTACACTTATGTTAGAGAATTTCAAATGCATTAAATTTGTGTCCGTGTTTTTGTATGATAAACAGATTATCATTGTAAATAACTGTGACACCTCCTCCTCTACCAGTTAACCGAGGCTGGTGTATGTAGCTGTATCCAGGAGGACTAGCTTCATTTAGAGCTACATACTCGTTCTCTTTAATCCAGGTTTCAGTTAAACAGAGTATATAAAACTCCTGATCTGTGATAATTTCATTAACAATAACCGCTTTTGAGGTGAGAGATCTAATATTTAACAGTCCTAGCTTCAGATCAGAGGTGCCGGCTGCGCATTCAGTGTGATCCGGGTTTATGTTATCTATGTTAATTAAATTACTATAACAGACTTTCTGAGTCTTTCTACATTTTTGCTTAGACCGGGGAACAGACACAGTCTCAATATGTTGAACCCTGAGTGACGCCTCTATGCAGCTAGCAGACGGTTGGTTTAGCCTGTCTGTCTGCTCCCTGTCCTGGGCTCTGGATTGTCATCAATTAACTAGACCCCTTCTGAGACTACAGTATGTGGTATACTACAAGAAATGAGAGCAGCACCTTCCCGAGTGGGATGGACACCGTCCTGCTCTAACAGGCCAGCTTTGCCCTCAAAGGTGAATATGAAGGTTTTAGACAACGTCGATTTCAGAGAAGGCCTTGTGTATTTCAGCAGGACAATGAAAAACCACATACTGTAGCTACTGTATGAAAACATAGACAGGCCAATTCAGTGCTGAATTGGCCTGTCTTCAGTCCAGGCCTTTCACCTATAGAGAACATTTGCTGCATCATTAAACAAAACAAAAAAATTGTCAAAGATGACCACAAGCTCTTCAGCAGATGGAAACCTATGTCATGCAAGCATGGGACCAAATTCCAACACCAAAAGTTCAGAAGCTCATAACCTCGATGTACAGACGTCTTCAAACTGAAAAGAAGACGAGATGCTACACCATGATAAACCCCATCCCAACTTTTTTGAGACCTGGAGCAGGCAACAAATTGAAAATGAGCTCATTTTGTGCATAGAATTTTAGAATTTCTCAGTTTAAACATCTGTTATGTTCCTCTATGTTCTGTTGTGAATAAAAAAACGATATTTATATGATTTGAAAGTCTTTTCGTTTTCATATTAGTAAATTTAGAAAAATGTACTGTATAATTTTTATGGAGAATGGGATGAAAACTTTATTAAGGATAATAAAAGAATACAAAAAAGAAATGTAAATTATTTAATATAAAAACATAAACAAACTAGGCGGCGCGGTGGTGTAGTGGTTAGCACTGTCGCCTTGCACCTCCAGGGTCTGGGTTCGATTCCCCGGCCAGGCTCGATTCCCGTCTCTGTGTGCATGGAGTTTGCATGTTCTCCCCGTGCTTGGTGGGTTTCCTCCGGGTACTCCGGTTTCCTCCCACAGTCCAAAGATATGCAGGTTAGGCTAATTGGCGTTCCCAAATTGCCCGTAGTGTGTGATTGGGTGTGTGAGTGTGTGTATGTGTGTGTGTGCCCTGCGATGGATTGGCACCCTGTCCAGGGTGTACCCCGCCTAGTGCCCGAAGTCTCCTGGGATAGGCTCCAGGTCCCCCGCGACCCTGAACACAGGATTAAGCGGTATAGAAGATGAATGAATGAGGAATGAACAAACTAGAAATAATTACCATACCAAAATGACCATTACTTGAATTTTACAATTATTTAGCAATTTTGGCTTGTGTTCTTTTCATTATGTATGTATATAGTGTGTAATATTTAGCAATCCTTTTGACCCCAAACAAGAATCACAGTAAACCACGTTCTCAGGTACTGTAAAGACAGACTACATTGGTTGGTTACTTTCCACCTCTGCATTTCAATTTGCATTTTTACTTTTTTGTGCCACCAGAGGGCGCGCTGTGACTACCAAGGGAACGTCCTCGTGAGGGTTTTCCCCAACAGTGGTATCAAATGTTATCTGCGAGGCTCCAGTGTGGCTGTAAGAGTTCATTCCACGAACACAGCTGATTCCAGTTGTTTAATCAGTTGGTCTTGGGTCTTTAAATAACCAGTGAGTTGTATCAGCTGTGGTTCTTGATGTCTGGAATAAAAAGCTATAGAGACACTGATCCTTTGTGGTTAAGTTTAGACAACACGTGTTTTAAAGCAAGAAGCAGCTCTGGTGCCTGTCTAAGAATGCTGCATTCACTGGTCGGCTACTTTGAGTTATTGTAGAATTCGTACTCAAGGTTGTTTTATTTGTACATGTATTGAAATAGTGTTGTTCACTGGCACTCGAGATTGCTACCATGTTCAGCAGTTTAAACCAATAAGCGTCCTCCTCATTGGCAACGTGGGCGTAGTGGTTAGTAATGTGGCCTCGCACCTCCAGGGTCCTCAGGTCTGTGTGCATGTTCTCCCCATGCTTAGTGGGTTAACTCCAACAGTCCAAAGACACACAAATTAGATTAATTGCCATTCTCAATTTGCCCGTAGTGTGTGAATGAGCGTGTGTGTGTGTGTGTGTGTGTGTGTGTGTGTGTGTGTGCCTTGCAAAGGATTGGCACCCTTTCCAGGGTGCATCCCCCAGAACCCTGTATACAGGATAAAGCGGTATAGATGGTGAGTGAGTGAACATCCTTTTAGTGCCCATCTGAGATCCTGTGGATGGCTTTATGCTTTAAGTTGTTCATTTCAAATAATTAAAAAACATGTTTGATAAACATTTGTACGTATCTGTGTATTTAAAATGATTCTGAAAGGCAATAGCATTCTTATTACAGCTGTGCTAAATTCACAGCAAACTGATATATATTTATATGGATATTTAATACTATACTACAAAACGATACAATATCAGCCTGTGTTATGGCATTTGTCAAATGCCAAATGTTTATAAAGAAGTCAGCAGAAACAGCTGCAAACACGTGCTTCCTGCTTAGGTGTTGCCGCCAGTGTTTGCAAATGTGAAAAACGAACTCGCTAATAATGGAGTTGAAACAGTTAGAAAGTAAGTAGAGTAGAGGTGAGTTCAACAACCCCGTGACTCATGAGCAGCATAACAAAATGCAAAACTCTGCTATCCTAAATTAGCACCTAAATTAGAAGCAGAATGTAAATCTTTCAGGTGTATGAGCATAAACAGCTTTTTAAACATATTGGACAGGATATCCTTTGCTTACCAGCATCCAAGAGTCACAGGACCTTGATTTTGCAATGTGTCTTTCAAATGGTTCGTTTGTAAAAATGACATCATTTGACATTAGATAAATTCACTTTCACTACATTGCTAAATCTGTTTGACGTTTGCCAGGTGCTGTGACATGGGCTGATATTCAGGAGTTGGTATCAGTAAATATTGTATTACTTCCTAGTATTAAGTAACCAGTAATAAATACTGTATAACAATTGAATTCTAAAAACAAAGAAAGAATGAAACATACACAAATACACTAAAGTACAGTATAACAAATACTGTATCTGTAAATACATACTGTTTTGAAAAATATGGCTTAAGCAAAGCGCTTCAACATGATAGAAAATTATTCAGTGATACCGTTTCTGTCCATATGTCCAGTCAGATACTGTGTTTGTTTCAACACCACCATCTGTATTGGTCTGGAAGTGCAAAACAGAAGATTCAAAATCTCGAAACAAATAATATTTAGCTTGATTAACCAAGACTAAAGATTCTGTAAAGTGGAAAGTTCACATATTTTTTCCCTTGATTTATCCCCTTAAGGCATCACTATGTACTGTATATTCTTTCCATTGTGCTCTTTATTATTATAAGCAGCGTGGAAAATAAATGATTCACATGTCAGAACCATGTGGGAGTGAGTAATCTAAAAAAAATCCCCTAAAATTTGGATGGGTTTGCAAGGTACAGATGTGTCTGTTTTTTCTTTTTTCCAATCTTAATGGTATAGTAAATTACATGAAAAAAAAAACAGAAAAAACACATAAGCATCATTGACTGGTTCCTACTGTATTGTTCCTACTGTTTGTGTTTTAGCACCATTTCACTTGCCATGGTAATGCTATCAGAATGTCTTGCAGACAACTTGAAAATGCTTACAACTTTACACATCTTTAAAATCTTGCAGAAAGTTGTTAAAACCACTTACAGTAGAGCACGCACAGATAAACATGTTGTATTCACATGTATGCATGTGTGCGCACACACACACACACACACACACACTCACTCACTCACTCACTCACATACACACACACACACACGTGTGCACACACACACACTCCTTTCCAAAGACAGGATAAGGCAAATATGATAACGTAAAAATGAGGAAGTGGATATAATATTTAAACTGGCACACAAGATGAATATATAAGTAAATATAAAAAAAACAACATACGTGTTAATGTACCTAAGAAAACTTGAAGTAAAAACAAACAAACAAACAAAAAAAACACAGGCATGATAACAAAAATGAGAGTATGAAGTGCTAAAAAAACACCATAACTGATGTTATGTCTGACCCTAATCTTAACCACACTTACCAAAAGAGAACTTTTCCCCCCTTTTTTTCTTTTTCTTTAAAAGCAGTTCCCCTCATGTGGAGTCCACAAATTTCCCAACACGACAAAAATTCTTTGGTCCCCAGTAGTAAATTAAAACATGGCTTAACTAACACCACATGCACACATATACACCCGCACAGAGATTTAGCTCAAAAATCACACATTACAAGTATACCTCAAAACATGTTCAGTGACACACGTCATATGTCATACTCAGACACAACGCTTTGAAGGTGTTTCGATATGACTGTCGATGGACAGGAAAGCCACATCACTTAACAAAAGTCAACAGGGATCCTTCTGGTCAGGCACGTTGAGCTGAATTCCTAGCTATGTCTAAAAAAGATGAATGGATGAATGATAGATGGGTGAATGCTCAGACAGATGGGCGGAAGAAAGGAAGGAAGAGAGGAAACATGTAAATATCCATTTTACCGGTGTCCCAAATGTCTCTGCACAAATGAGAAATAAACACTTTCTTTATCAAAATGTCCTCCAAAAATACATACTTTATATTGGTTTATGTTATTTTTTTTTCAGATACAGTAAGAAAAGGTGAACCAGAAAAAGATCGTTTAAAGGAACACTTTTGAAGAGCAATACAAGCGCCATCACTCTGTGTGCGTTTAAATAGAAACTGCAATATAATATAAAGGAGGTTTTGTAAATAAATTTAAAAAAGATTTTTGGAACACCTTCTAATGCCTATTATAGCAAAAAAAAAAAAATACTAATAATAATAATTGACTCAATTTCCTAGCATGTAACAGAACCAGCTTCCTGTACTGTACTTACTTTCCTGAAGCATCCCTGTGCCAGCTATTGTTTCTTAACAAAAAAACAAAACAAAACAAAAAAACACAAAGCCACTAGCAATGAGATCTTCATAATTTAACATTCTCAGGTTGCTGTGGACATTTTGAAGTTAGAGTAATAAATGCACAAAGACTCTGAGACACAAAGTGTCAACAATGAGCAAAAGAGACCTTTTCTTAACCTTTCAGTTTAGAATGATGTAAGGAATGAAATGTTTGCTCTCTTTTCAATGTTTCCTGTGTAGGATTTATGACTTTTGATACAATCCCCACCATACAGCTGCTTTATCCTAAATATCACCCAAAGCAATAGGTTGTGCACAGGACATGAATCACAGGAATATTTTAATGAGTTGATAATTGAGAAAATGTTATCAGCAAATGAGTTCTGTTGGGAAACTTAGTCTTATCTTTAATCACTTTTTACATTTATTTATTCATTCATTCATTTATTTATGGCTGCTGCAACATTATAATATCCCTTTGGTACACTTTGGTATCATTGGTAATAAAAACACTTGTTTGCTTTGGGGAGAAGTGAGTATACCGTTAATTTCATTGTCTTTTGTATACTGTATGCCTAATATAATAGCAAATATAATTCATTAGATGTTATAAAGGATATAACTCACATATTATTAAACATAGTTATATCTGTTAAAAATTCTTCCTGTATGTGTTCTGTAAAAGATCATATCAATCAAGTTACAACAATAAGCTTATATCCACTTATTTATTATTTCTTTTTTACAGTAATGCTAATAATTTCACCATATGTTATCATATCAAATATGGAACAATGGAAGTGTTAAGGTACAACTATGTTCATATATCCATCTATTTAGAAACCTTTTTAGTTCACCTAGGGACCGTGGAGGCCAATGGCCACCTTTGTGTTTATTTCTATTTTACGACCATAGTAGGACCTCTGGTCAACATTCACACACTCATAGATACCCTTAAACCCACAAACTGGCGTAGTGGTTAGCACTCTCACCTTACACCTCCAGTGTGTTGCCTGAGGCACTACAGTACCTTATGTTACAAACCTAAAATTAAAGACACTTCAAGACACTTGAGAAAACATTCAAATGAAGACATACAAACACTGTATGAACATAAACACAATGTCTATCATCTGTCCAATACTATAATCATAATTTATAGCATGAGCAGCAGATCAAGTGCTTACCTGATTATTTGATATCATATATAAAAAAATAATATATGCTAGAAACACAATGTGAATTGTGTGGCATTACACAGACATGGCATTACATATATGTATTTTCTCTACTGTATATATGTACAGTAGCTTGCTTTGTAATCAGCAGCAGTAAAACAGTGTCTGTGAAGGCGAATGCCCTTCCTTAGATTTTTGTGGCTTCATGAAACAAAATCACCAGTTGCAGTTTCAGAAATGAGTATGGACCAGATTGTCCAGGTGTTAAATCTATCAAAGGCTAATATGCAAACTTTACAGACTCCCCATGCAATAGATGGAGCACATGTTGACATTTACATTTAAAGTTGGGCATTTGGCAGATGATCTTATACAAAGCGACTTACAAAAAGTGCTTTGAAGTTTACGTCATTGAATAGATACTTACACTGGTTTACTAGATTACTAACAAAGTCCCATTATTCAAACACAGTTGCGAAAGGGATTTTTTTTTCTTAATTAATTGGTTGGTGTTGGTGGTGGTGGGGCTCTGGATATTGTTAAACAAGATTTGGTTAATTGTGACAATCAACTGTCACACCCCAAATAGCCAAATCTTGTTTAACAATAAACGAAATAATTAAATAAATAAATAAATAAATAAATAAACCAATAATTTATCTGTCAGTACAAAGCATAAAAAGGCACAAAGAGACTTTTTTCCATGAACCTTAGTCTTTTTTACACTGAAAACAGGATGGCACATATTGCGCAAGAATCTATTTGATGTGGTTGAGAAAGCAAATCAACAGGTTTCATCAGTAGGGCAGCTGAAAATATTTTCTGAATTTAACATCTGGCTCTTTCTGTTTCAGTGCTAGGTTACCAGGGCAGAACTGATGAGCTTCTCCTAGATACACTTCATGTTCTATAGGTGAACACTCAATAGCTAAAATTTTTCGTAACATTCAAACATTCAAATAATGTTCTTTCACATTACTTCATAATGCTGCCCAGATACCTCTAGCTGTCCTTAACAGCACAGAGTGTTTACACCATGTTCAACTACTCCTTCTCATTCTGACTGCAGTACTTGTTACAAGTGACTCATCACCAGTGCACTAGTGTTAAACTAGTATCACAGTTTCTTAGCCCCTTTTTATCTGCATCTATCATGTCTCACATACTACTTTAACTGATTGTTCTTTATTTGCCAAGACACTAATAATGCTTTATAAACAATTTAGACTAATTTGTGATAATTGCATATTTACAGTACAAGCAAAATATACTGTACAAGCAAAAAACACTTTTGGTGTTGTTTGGGGGGAAAAGTAAAAGAGAGAGAGAGAGATTTGTTCAGCTTTATAACATTACACTCTACACATTACACATTTCACACATATGCATGGTGTGTAAAAAGATAAAGATCGCTTTAACAGCACAAAAAGGGCAGGCTTACAAACAGGAAATTATGTAAGTCACCATAGTTACGGCACTACACGGGAAAGAGAGTTCTCTTTTTCACTGATCATTTGCTCTGTAGAAACGTGGTCCAGGCAGAGCCAACCAAGACAACACCCATCACTGAAATGCTGACAGAAATAACCCTCACACACTGACCATTTGTCAGGGCACCACGTCTTGGTGAGTACATTTCTTACAGCATTATTATTATTATTATTATTATTATTATTATTATTATTATTATAATACACCATTTTAAAAGCTTGTGAATTAACTTTTCACTGTAATAAATTTAAACTAGTATATTATTTTCTTTTTAATATGTTCCTGATCCCGTATTTAAGCAGTGTGGCAAAAATAATTAGTTTTAAGCAATAAGTTTGTATTATTCAGATTCAATTATACGGTCATTGAATTACCTTAAAAGTCAGTAAAAGTGTGACTAGACCGACATATTCTAACCTATAACCTGCATCTATTTCCATGACTGTGGTAAATTGTCACAGTTGTTGCAGAGAATGTTGGGCAATAACAGGATCTTCTCTGCTATATATGTTGTTATGAGTACACATGTAATGTACATATTGTTTTTACAAATGACAAAATGCATATACTATTCAGGCTTAGATTATTTCTTTTTCATGGCAGCATTTGTTATTGTGTTTTAACGTGTATCTTAGAATTGGAGTTGATTTTACAGGCAGAGAGGAAACACATTTCACTTGACCACATGTGTGCTCGGGTGAACTTGGTTGTATTGGGACCACTACTCAATGTATGAATCAGCGTTGAGTGATGCGGAACTGCTATTGTGCTGTAGACTTCCTCCAAATTACGCTGTAGACTTCCTTCAGCTTCACCCACGATATTAAACAAACAACTGCCATCCAAAATTCTGTTTCTTCTTACCATGTGTGAAAGGTGAGATGCTGAAAAAAATGTTTTCTATGTGTCTGCAGATTTGTTTCCACAAGTGAACCTTATGATGGAAAACAGCAGCAGCATGGATGTTTCTACTGTGGACAACTGCACCAACTTGTACGATCATCGAGGGTGGGCACATGTACTACTACCTGTGGTTTACACTTTCATCTTCATTGTGGGCTTATCAGGGAATCTTTTAGCTCTGCATGTCATCTGGCCAAATATGAAAAAAATCAACTCCACCACTATGTACTCTGCAAACCTTGTGGCGTCTGATATCCTTTTTGCACTTGCTCTCCCCATGAGAGTGGCCTATTATGCATTGGGATTCCACTGGCCACTGGGAGAGGGCTTGTGCAAGGCCACGGCTTTGCTGTTTTACATAAATATGTACGCTGGAGTGAACTTCATGACCTGCTTGAGTGTGGACCGTTTCATCGCTGTGGTGCTCCCACTACGCTTCAGTGGTTTCCGTAAAGTTCAAAATGTGCGATACGTCTGCATAGCTGTGTGGATGCTTGTGCTGGGCCAAACACTGCCACTCCTCTCCATGCCAATGAGCCATGAGGAGCACAATGGCTACATCACATGCATGGAGTACCCCAACTTTGAGCAGGTGGAAGGCTTGCCCTTTATGCTAATCGGTGCTGTGTTTCTTGGGTATGGCATTCCTCTGGTTACCATTTTGGTCTGCTATTCAGCTCTTTGCCTCAAACTTCGGGAGTTGGCCAGGACAAACCAGTTGACAGAGAAGTCAGGTCTCAGTCGCAAGGCCATCGGCGTCATCTGTTGTGTCATCCTAGTGTTTGTGGTTTGCTACACCCCATATCACATAGACCTGCTGCAGTACATGGTCCGAAAACTGAAGTACCAGCCGGACTGTGGTGAACTGCATGCCTTTCAGATCTCCCTGCATGTTACTGTCAGCTTTATGAACTTTAACTCGTGCCTGGACCCTTTCATCTACTTCTTTGCCTGTAAGGGCTACAAGAAGAAGGTGCTGAAGCTGCTTAAGAGGCAAGTAAGCATGTCCTTATCCAGTATGGTAAGGACATCGCCAGATGAATATTCCCGAGACATTGACAAAATCAACATGAGCAGCAGAGTCTATCAGAGAGAGAGGAGCAGCATGATGAGTGACTGAGAGATGCACAATTTGGACAGGAGCATGATAATGGATGTGGGATCACCATCAAACAATTTAAGCCAAAACATGATGTTTTGTCTCAAAATATAAGGCAGATTATATCCAACAAATCAGTGCTGTAAAATGCTTTTTTTTTTAGTCTGCCAACATTTCATACTTGGCAATTTGGTCTGCCTTTTGGAAGTAGTGTGTTTTCTATAATTCTGTTGAAAAGCAAGTTTGAATTAAATTGTTAATTGTTTAATAACAAATGTATACTTTAATCCTTATGGAAGAGGGCAATATTCTAACTAAGAGTGCCACCTTCTGTCAGATATCTGCAATAGGTTTGTGGGATTCAAAAGTTATTCAGAAGAGAATGGCACATGGTAGTGGCGCAGCAAGGAGCGTGCCACCTCACATCTCTCATAAAGTGGCTTTAAAAGATAGATGAACAAACTGAACATAGATAAATATACAGTAGTTGAAATCTTGGCATGTGAAACAAAATGAAAATCCAGAATTAAACAGAACAGAAAATTTTACTTTGCTCATACTGTACAAGAGATCTTTATTTGCAGTTTTCGAAAAGTTATGTTTGAAAACTTTTAATTTCGATGAAGACTGTCTATAAATAGATCAAGATAGATAATTAATTCTTGATAAAAACTAAACTGGGCAGAATGTACATTATGAACCTGTGAACACAAGGAAAATTAAGGGAAATGCCTCAAGAGGGCAACATAACACATCTTATCACAGAGCGTACTCATTGTTTACTATGCCTTGACAAGACAGGGCCAAGTTAACCCAACTGTTAGTAAAAAACATTTACTGTGCAACAAGAAATGGATATGACAATATTCAGTCATATGTAGAATATTTAGTCAGTTGGATTTTCTATTTTAAAGTAAAAAAAAGAAAAAAAGTTATCAAATCCCAACTAAAAAGTAGCACCTGCTCCAGGACTGATAGTGAGAGCAGTAAAACTATTGACTTTTACTGGAAGTGAAAGTTAATGGCAGTTATTGAATCAGGAATATCCCTCTCAGTTCAACAAACTACTTTCAATTCTGTGTGTACTGTGTCAGACCTTACATGCCAAGTATATGATCTCCAACTAAATAGAAGTAACTATATACAATGCATTGTAAATAATCTGTATTTGTTTTCACCTACTGGGTGACTGCCATATTGGTTCCTCAATACCATTGATAGTATTGTGTGGGAATGTTTAATAACCATGACTTTTCTAAAATACAAATAATTTTTATATTTAACTAAAAATAATTAAGGATATGTGTATAATATGTAAATTCAAAAGCAAGTAGCAATTATAATTCACCTACTGTATATGTATAGCACACCAACAGAAGCTCTATATGGCTTATGTTAAATAAATAAAGGGTAAAATTAAGATCGTTCCATTTTAAGGTTCCATCTGACATTTGTATGGTGTAAATCTAGTGACTATACACAACAAAATGTTTCACCATACTTGTACAAGCAAAAGTTTTTTTTTTTTTAGCTTTAAAGTTATAGTCAATCTGTGCCCTCTGTTGTCTCAGCATCCTGTTCTTAGCTGAAAAAAAGTGATGTGGTTTTCTGGTTTTGTTTCCCAGCTGCCTCAAGTTTGACTGAAGAGCTTGACCCGTATCTAAGTGATTTCATGCATTAAAATGCTGTTACATGTTTGGCTGGGTGTATAATTGCAGGAATGAACAGGTGTTCATAATAAAATAGCTAGTTAGTGTATCTATAATGCCATAGAAGCACTATCATTCATAGATATCTATCATATATAAGAGAATTCAAACACTATCATAGATAAGAGAATTCAAACACACTAGACCACTTATTGTGTGTTCATATGTGTGTATATCCATCCACGGAACTTAGATCATGATTTAACATGTAGGGGTGGAAGACAAAAAAAAAAGTTAGATCTGGTGGTCTGGTGTTCCGGGATTTATAGCTGAAGACTTTCGGCTGAAATCCCCTTGTGACATAAATAAACAGACTACAGGAAGTATTGGGGGAAGTGTTTTGAGAGAACAGAAACACAAGTAGCAAACGTACATACGTACAGAGCTGCGGTCAGCCGATTACATGCACTCATGGCCTTGCAATGATTTTTTTCACCTGCTCTTTTTCTGAGGCAGAGTGATTTTACAAAATACATCTCCAATAGAAGAACACCATTTTCATTCACTTTCATTTTTCTAAAATCAACACAGGGTCAAACATATACATACATGCTTAGCATTTGGTTCAATGTTCCTTTAAGTTTGACCTTTAGCAGAGCTAAGCTACTAGCTTCTAGAATTCAGGTTGGTTATTTAATCATTCTTATTAGCAGAATTGCTAGTGTTCAATTACATTAGTTAAGTTAATGGTACAATGTCAACTTTTAATCACAGTCACCAAATTACTAATAGAATTTTGGTGCCAAAGCTTAAAATTGCTTTATCCATTCCACAACTAGCTTCATGAGTGTTCAGATACATGTCCAGCTGTAGCGATCAATTTTCAGGTTTTAAGCACCTACAGTAGCTGATGATGGCCAAAAGCATGATGCTACTACTATCACGAATAAAAGTTGGTTCCGTGTTCTTAGGGTTGAATGCTTTACATTTTCTCTCCAAACATACCTTTTGGCCATGTGGTTAGATGCAACATGAAAGTTTTTTTTATTGTGGAACAGGTGCATTTTGCTGTGACACTGTGAGGGTTGCCCACTAGAGGGCAGTGTTTTTAGTTTGTAGTTTTTGTTCCTAGACTCAGTTTCCCAGAAGCCTCCTCGGTCAGGTGACGTGGATGCTCACCTGAACTGAGGAGGCTCATTAGCACTTTTATAAATACCTGTTTGTTCTGGGAAGCTGGGTCGAGCATTAATTTCTGTTATGTGGGTTTTGTTTTGTTCTGTTTTAGTTTAACAGTATGGTTGGCCTTTTGGTTTCAGGAGCACTTTAAGTTAAGTTTGTTTATATTAAAATGTCCTTGTCTTTGTGTCTCCTAGCAGGATTAGCCTCTAGGAGAATTAGCCTTTTGTGTTTACCCTTGTGTGTTTTTTTACCCTACTAATGAGGGTGATGCTAACATGTCTAGGTCTTAGTCTGTCTAGTCTTCGTGCCTGTCTAGTCTCATTGTCTGATTAGCTCTTAGTCTGTTTAGGTACCAACATCTTTAGCCACTAACCTTTAGAGTTCTTAGTCTGTTTCATACCTAGTCTGCTGTGTACCTTGTCTGTTCATTCCCTTGGGTCTCAGGCTACTAGCCTGTTTGGCCATTAGTCTGATTAGCTATGAGCTAGCTTAGCAGCTAATGTGCAGAACAGGTGGTAGACCTAGCCAAGCCTGTCTTGTGTTTGTTTATCCCTTGCATGCGTAGTCCCTTGTGTTTAGTCCTCTAGGCTGTTTAGTATGTCTTGTCTTGTCCAGTTTGTATCCCATGTCTGTATTGTGCATCAATGTACTGTATGTAATCCCTAGTCTTATGTCTAAGTGTTTGAGTTCTGTTTCGTATGCTCCATGTTTTTAGCCAACCTCCTTAGTTCATGTTCATGTTTGCTTTTTGTTTGTTTGATTATTATTAAAGACTCTTTTCTGTTTCACTACATCCCCTCTGCATTTATGCCTCAACCCCAAGCCCACAGTCCAACATCATAGCAGAATGTGACAGACACTGGTTTTCTGGCAGCTTCTAATTCATCAGACCTCAGCCTTCATAGTTCCAGCGTTGGTCCTGTGTACCAATTACCTTTTAACAGAGGGTGACCGCTTGGGTCTTCTTCCCACTCTTAGCCTAGTGGCTATACTTCCCAACATTTTGCACCTACTGTATGTACAGTTATTTGAATTGATCTTGGAATCTGCAGTTGTTGCACCAAGAGACATTCTTGACTCGCATAAATCCACCGTCCTCATTCTCCGATCTGCAATGAGATCCTCGACCTTTCTCATTGTGGTATGTGTTGGTTAATGCAGTGAGTGCTGTCAAGCAAACTCTTTTTTTTTTTTTTTTTTTTTGCACAGTGCTACCAGCTGTAGTCACTCATCACTAACGAGAAACTGAGCGACCTTGTGCTTGACAAATTAAATGCATTTTGCGACTTTCGACTCCACTGTATTAGTAATCTAAGTGGGTGACCCTGTATGTGTACAGTAATTGTTACTGTTTTGATATCTGAAAACCCCAAATAAATATTTTCTATAGTGCTGGGGGCTTTTTCATACTAATGATGCATGCTTTACAGTCGTCCTTCCCCAGAAAAAACACCACTCCCAATAGTGCCATAACATTCAGGTGCAAGATGAGTGTATGGAAACTTCTCAACACAAATGCACATGAATGAAGGGGCATTTCTAATAATAACACATTTAGTAAAAGTTTTTTTTTAATATATCATTTTGTTCCCAACACACGCAAATGGTGGCATACTGTACTGTACCTAGACTTTTTCCTAAGCAAAAGAAAAACATATCATAATGAGTGGGTTTACTTTTAAAAGTTTGTTCATTTCAAGAGTAAAGGAAATATTCTTTTTTATATCATATCTTCGTCATTTAAAAGACCAACTCTTGTCAGTAACAGCTTGTATTCATCTGTCCCATAAACACATTACACAACACTCTTTACAGTATCTAGTTAACAATTTTCTTTCTTTTTATTTTACAATTCCCTTGCCATGTGTTATACAGTATAGGCAACAAACAAACAGTATGTTTCCTCATTTTTTTGTTGCATTGTTTAATATACAAACAGACTTGTGAAATATTTTTCCGTACAGTATAATTTCCAGTACAAATGTTAAATATAAAATACAAACTTATGTAAATATAAATTCTGACAAATTTAAATGTTAAATATAAATATATTCATTACACATAACAAATAATAAAACAAAAACCAAAATTTTATACTATTGAACTTTTCTCAAAATTTACAATTCCTGTTATGCGAATGGAGTTGTCCTTTTCTACAAATACATTCTATTGCAAAGGGGAAATTTTATTGCAAACATTGTATGAAAAGTTGTTTTCTCCAGATCACAATTTTTTCCTATGAAAAAAAACACAATTTGGTTTATATACTCACTGAGCGTTTTATGAGGAACACTGGGCAGGGCTTCACATTATTATTCACATCTGAAAGCAGCCACAATTCTTGATGGCATGGATTCCACAATATGGTGAAAACATTTCTTTGAGATTCTAGTCCATGTTGACATTATTGCAGGAAGTGATTGCTGCAGATTGTTGCAGATCACTTTATGCCCTTCATCTCCTATTCTACCACACCCAAAAGTGTTCTACTGGTTTCAGATCCAGTGACTGTGAATGGATGTCAAAATTTTATTACTGTTCAGTTTATGCCAACCTTCTTGTCAAGTGATATCTTACTTGATCAGTGTGTACTGTATGTACATATTTTGAGCATTTTACACAACCATGCTCACTTACACACTCACTCACTCACCGCCTATATACCACGGAACGCTGTACAGTATACAGAGTTGTTGGGGCCCCCAGAGTCTACACCAAGAAACCAAGTGCACTAGACAGGGAATGCTAATTAGCCTAATCTGCGTGTCTTTGGACTGTGGGAGGAAATGGTGTTTTGCAATGTGTCTGTTTACATTTATAAGGGTTGGTAGACGAAGACAAAGAAGGACAACAACTTGTGAAAAGAGAATTGAATGGAGCATTGTGAACTAGTTGTGGTTTTATTGTCTGACTAGATTCACATGGGAAAGTACGCATGCTTTCAATTCTTCAAACTGATCGTGTTGAAATATTTATACTTTTCATATTTAGACCTGAATTCCCTATTTAGTTGTCACTTGATACCATGCTGGAGTCATAACATAGTCATGCCTTTATTTTTGCAGAATCATGTTTTTTTTTTTTTAGCTAATGTCATTTTTCCCCCTATACAGCTGTTCACAAAATAGAGTTGTATGTTGGTGTGTTACAAGCAGACCCATTGTGCTGTTAAGACTCAGCGTTCAGTAGTTCTCTAAAATTGTGGTGTAAAGACGAGATTTCATGTTGTGCTGAAGAAATGTTCCAGTGCTGCAATCCTACAGTACTTTCACATTATAAAATAACAATGAAAGATGAAAGAAACATATACAGCCTCTAGTTAAATACACAAAGACATCAGGATGAAATTTGAAAGGAAGTAGCAGAGACTGTTGGTGCCTCAGGTAAGTGAACAGTGCAAAACCTGTACAGTACACTGTCTTGGTGAATATGACAACAATGCAAGTAGGAGACCTGGCAAAAAACATGTAAAATAAATAGCATATTTACACTGAATAGTGCCTTATTTCATTTGTGTTTAATTATTTAGACGCATTTGTTATATGTACATTAGGTGCTATGATTTGCTGATCCACCTCACAATGGATCTAGCGAAAAGATTACTGTTAGTAATCAAATGATATGATAATGATATTTTATGCTGACGACATACAGTACAGTTATACAGTATGTCTTAGCAAAACCTGATGAGAAAAACCAGCTTACTAAAGTTGAGCAATGTGTGCAGGACATAAGAAATTGGATGCTAATTAACTTCCTTCTGCTTAATCCGGATAAGACAGAAGTTCTAGTCATAGGACCGCATACAGCTAGGAGTAAAATTTTAGATCAAACCGTAACTTTAGATGGCCTTTCTGTTCCATCAAGTGCAACAGTAAAAGACCTCAGCGTGATTATACTGTAGATTCCAGCCTTTCATTTGAAGCTCATGTAGATAATATTACCAGGATAGCATTCTTTCACCTCAGAAATATTGCCAAGATAAGAAATATATTGTCGCTAAACGATGCAGAAAAACTACTTCATGCTTTTATCACTTCTAGGTTGGACTATTGTAATGCCTTACTGTCTGGTTGTTCAGCTAGGTGCATAAACAAGCTTCAGCTAGTCCAGAATGCAGCAGCGAGAGTCCTCACTAGAACCAGAAGATATGAGCACATCACCCCTATCCTATCTTCACTACATTGGCTCCCTGTGAAATTTCGCATTGATTTTAAAATACTACTCTTGACATATAAAGCATTAAATGGTCTCGCGCCGCAGTACCTGAGCGAAATGCTAGTGTCTTACGATCCACCACGCCTACTTCGATCAAAGAATTCAGGCTGCTTGTCAGTACTGCGTATTATGAAAACTACAGCTGGGGGCAGAGCTTTTTCTTACAAAGCCCCAAAATTATGGAATAGTCTTCCAAATAGTGTTCGGGACTCAGACACAGTCTCAGTGTTTAAGTCTACGCTAAAAACCTATTTATTTAGCCAAGCATTTTTTAAATAGATTTGCCTTAGGTAAAGGAGCAGATCTGGGGGACTCATGGATGTAGAGTATTATGGTGAACTGGTATGTTTAGATGCTGTCTTCCTCAGTCTCATTTGATCACTCAGGTTTGTTGACAGTGAGGTGATTGTTTGCTTTACATCTCAGGGAGCCCTCATGTTTGTGTTTCCTTCTGGCTCTCCCTTTTAGTTATGCTGTCATAGTTAGTCCTGCCGGAGTATCTGCTTGCACTCTACACTAAATTTACATTCACATTATACATTATGTGATTGTGACCATACCTAACTGCCATCTCTCCTCTTCTTCTCTTTCTCCCCCTCTTTCTCTTCCCTCTTTCTCTCTCTCTATTGAGCTACACATGTCGTTCCTGAGCTGCCAGTGATCCAGACTCCCTCTGCACTCCGGACCTGTCTGACCCATCCTGGTGCCCCGCTTCTGCTTGGAGATCTCGTCACATGGATGCCCCGTGTGTCTCTTTGAAATGCGCCTGGTGTCTGGGGATGATTCTCTCTACCTAGAAGACAGTTCTGGCCTCAACTGGTGTTGGCAACTGTTTCTCTGAGGACTTGACAGTTCGATAGTTCAGGACTGGAACTTCCTACAAGTCTACCTGAGTCTCCAATAACTACCTGGACTCCATATTAACATCAATTAACATCAACTATTATAGCTGAACTGCCTGCCACCTAACACACTGTATAAATGCAGATCATTTCCTGATATCTGTTTCACCCAAATGAGGATGGGTTCCCTGTTGAGTCTGGTTCCTCTCAAGGTTTCTTCCTATTACCATCTCAGGGAGTTTTTCCTTGCCACTGTCGCCCGCAGCTTGCTCACCAGGGACTATCTGACCATTTTGATTCATACACATTCACATTCCATACAAACTTAAATAATTCTTTTGATTGTGTAAAGCTGCTTTGAGACAATGACAATTGTTAAAAGTGCTATACAAATAAAATTGAATTGAATTGATATGTCCTGAATTTGTCAGGATTCATTCTCTATTCCTGCTGTATATTATATACTGTATGTATAATGACTTACTGTATGAACCATGCTTCTGTGGGAGCAGAGGTTTTGTAAAGGAAGCAGAAGTGGCTAGGAGCAAGTGGTTACAATCAGTTGTGAAATACCAAAGAAGAGAAGGTGCTTCCCAAGATGAATACTTAAACTATATGGTCAAAAGTATGTGGACACCCATGCATACAAGTATGTGCCCATTCCAAAGCCATGGGCATTAACAGAGTTGGCCTATTGACTAATGACTATTTTCAGGAAGTTTTCTCCTATTATCATCATGGGGTTTGGGCCCTTTAGCATATAATGCCATACAACTGTGTCCTTAAAACTTTGTGGTAACAGTTTGGAGAATATCCACATAATTGTTTAGTTTAAATGAGCATCAATCATATTTTATATTCGCAAAAAAGAACTTTAAAGTAATCAAAAAAATTCACTTGCTCTCTCAATCTTTTCAGCCTACCACCAGATTTCTCACAGAATAAGAAGGATATTAAATGGAATTACAGTCAGTTTAATAAAAATTTGACTTGGAAACCGAGCATGTCCTGGTTTACGAGCGCCAGGTATCATCAAAAATCAAGTGGGACACATGCGCTTCTTGTTTTTACGTGCGCTCGATGTCAAAACAAGAAGAGTGAATGCCGAGCAAACAAGAAGCGCGCATGCGTGCGCTTCTTTTTTTTTACGCCGAGCGCAGGTCATCACAACTGAACCAATGGTTTTTGACTTACTCACATTGCGGAATTGTGGGCAATCGAGTTGTAAACATCCAAGTGCGTGTACTGTATGTTGTTTACAACAGTGCTGTGACAGCGTGAGCGCATAAAGCATTTTTTATTTAATTTTAAAGTGTTTTATTTATTTTTCTGTATTTACTGCGCTTTAGTACTTTAGTGTACTGCAACAATGGCTCCCGCGAAGAAAAAGTTGCAAAAGGAAGGCGGTAAAAAGAAGGAGATGATCACGCTGGAAGTTAAAAAAGAAATCATTAAGAAGCGCGAGCAAGGTACACGAGTGGCCGACCTAGCAAGGTTTTATAAAAGGTCTGCGTCAACGATAAGCACAGTATTAAAGCAAAACAAAGAAATAACCGGTCTAGGTGCAGCAAAAGGAGTCACGCGGATATCAAAGCAGCGGCCACATCTCTTGGATGATGTAGAAAAGTTGCTTCTCGTGTGGATAAACGAGCACACAACACACTACACGCTTTTACAGTCCCTCTCAGGTTTCCAAACAAACGCAGCCCTTACGCACGCACACACACACGCACGCGCACAGTCTCTCTTGGCTTTCCAGCTCCCCCTCCTCGGCTACAAACAGAGTTTTTTCTCTTCTCTGCCGCGACTGTTTTCAAAGGTGAGGAGCTGATTAAATAGTTTTTTGTTGTTGTTGTTTTACTTTGCAGCAGTGATTCTGTTAGTATGCGCTCACGTGAGTGTGACTAGCGATGTTCCTTGCTAATTTTTAAACGGTTTTTAAAACGGCCTTTACACAGCGCCTGCATGCGCAAACGGAAACACTTATCTGTCGGGATTTATTTTTTTTTACTTTTTTTAAAGGTAAAGTGCAGGTTAATTTGTTTTATTTTTACTTTATATTTTGTATTAATTATTTTTATGTATTTATTTTTTTGGGCTGGTGTAGAACGAATAATTTGAGTTGCCATTATTTCCTATGGGAAAATTAAATTTGGTTTACGAGTGTTTTGGAATACGAGCCCGCTTCCGGAACGAATTATGCTCGTAATCCGAGGTTCCTGTACTGATAGTATATTTTTAATGGTAATAAGTAATGCTGAGACATTTATTTATGAAGCATAGAAGTTCTCCAGCTGTGGCAGAAAATGTTTAATTACCTGAGTCCTCAATGTGCCGACTAGGAGACTCTTGGGTTAAAAATACAAATAAACAAACAAATATTTTAAAGATGTATGATTATGTATCACATAATCTTTTTAGATAAAGGTATTCCATGTGGATATTGTGTATTATATATGTTAATCAGCCATGACATTTAAGCACAAAACATTAAGCTCAATATTATGAACTGTAGGTTCCTCTTGTTCCAGCAAAGTGAAATCTGGCCCTTCTGGTCATGACTCCACAAGACCTCAGGGGGTGTGCTGAAGTTTGAGACTAAATGGGCTTATTAAAAATAGCATGTTAATTGGACATTTCTCATAGAAATGTCTAAAATAAAAAAACTCAAGACCTCAGAGTAATGACACCTATAGTACACAGAAACAAGAAAACAAGGGATCAATGCAGAGCTTTCTTCTTCGCACTTTTTCTAAGCTCAGGTTCATAACATAAAAAAAAAACACCACTATTTAAGCCAGCACATCTTATTGCATTCATGCTGGTGCAGTGGGCAGCATTGTTTCCTCAGTTCTCCTTGCACCTGGGTTTATTCTAAACTTGGACCATTTGTGGAGTTTCATCCTGATTCCCTGATTTCCTTCCACCTCCTCAAATCAAGCTGTATGCAGATTAGCTAAGTAAAATGTAAATGCCTGTAAATGTGTCTATTCATTAATACATGTATAAGCCTCTGGTAATAAAGGGGCTAGAAGTGTCCAAGAAGCATAAGCTTTGTTGCTTGCCAAAATGTGTTGTATTTAACATCAGCACAACTGTGATGCAGTCATAGGCACAGCTGATATTCAGCACAACAGCATTCCTTCGAGTGTGATATTGCTTCTATACAACAGCCACACAAACATATTTTTTTATGAGAAGATTTGATTAGTTTGTTCATCTATATCTAACTGCGACTGGAGGAACTAGTGTTGAACTGGAGACCCACGAGTGAACGCCCAACGTGCCGCGAAGTTCTGCAAGGTCATGATAAACCGTACTTACAGCCACCACACGAAACTTGGTGAAACTAGGTGAGATATGGGTATTAGTAGTTAATAGATTATGGACTAAACTTTGCTGAGTGATGACGGTAAAATAATTATAAAGGTCTTGACTAAAACAACATACATGAAGAATCACTAAGGAGCAGTGGTGTCAAAAGTATTCACATTCATTACTTGAGTAGAAGTATAGATACTAGGGTTTAAAAAGACTTCTTTAGAAGTTGAAGTATCAACTCAAGCTTTTTACTCAAGTAAAAGTGTAAAAGTACTGGTTTCAAAACTACTTAAAGTATAAAAGTAAAAGTAACGTAAGGGGGGGAAGCATTAAGGATAAAAGCTTAGGCTGTGCCACGGACCTATATACTACTGTACACTAACACCTCATAAAAAAAAGAAAAGAAAAATGTGGTGTTGTTTTTTTGTTGTATATTTTAATGGCCATAGTGATTTGGGATACTGTATATGGCAATTGAAAAAGAATACATTTTAGTACAATGCAAATACATTAAAGAACCATATACTGTATGTGTACTACTGAGCATTAACATGTTTTATGGAGAAGAAGATATGATAATTAGTTGCCTATGAGTATTTTAATGGTGCAAAAAGTCATCAGTAACCTTTATTGGCATGTCATCAGTAACCTTTTTTGGAATGTAAATGTATATATATGTATATATATATATATATCGTCTACTTATCTACTTATATCGTCTACCTTATCAACCGAAAATGCTAATTTATTCAAACGTCCTTGCTGGAGTGTGTGACGTAACGTCATGTGCAGGTGCAATGGATGGCGTACCGACCAACAGGGTGTCGGAATGGTATGTTTATACGTCTCATCTGTAACGTCCTTCGGTATAGAAGAAAATAAAGATCCCATAGACAAACGGAGTTGTTAGCGAATGTGCCGTTTACTTTTTTGTTCTCTCATGCGCATGCCCAGTGACAGATTACACACGCTTAGTTACCTCGTCCCGCTCGACGTGCTTACTGTACGTGCTTACAGTACATCAGAGTCAGGATGCTGAACAGAAAACTTGGAACAGAACTACATGCAAACATTACATCATACAAGCACAATCAAATTCCCTCCATCTGGATGGCGCGATTTATCTGGATGTTTTTTTGTTTGTTTGTTTGTTTTTTTAATGACAAGCTGAAAAAAATAGGATTAACGAGGCTATTTTTAAAATGTAAGAAGTAGAAAGTACAGATAATTGTGTGAAAATGTAAGGAGTAGAAGTAAAAAGTCGGCTGAAAAATGATTACTCCAATAAAGTATAAATACCCAAAATTTCTATTTAAGTAAGATAATGAAGTATTTGTACTTCGTTACTTGACACCTTTGCTAAGGAGTTTTCATTTTCTGCAATGGAAAAGTACTCTAACTAGTTACTTTTATCAGAAAGTAATTCTGTAATGTAACTGATTACTTTTTAAAGACAGTAATTTTGTAATGTAATTAGTTATTTTAAAAAGTAACGTCACCCAACGCTGGTCCTGAGATACTTATGAGATTTACTATACCACTTCAGAATATCAGCTAAATTCTAAGTTTCATGGTTGAATCCCAATTTGCATTAAGTGGAAAGTTAGTGCGCTATGTAGAGTACAAGTTAGAATCTCTTGCTCCAAACACCAAGTAGTATTCATTCGTTAGAGAGGTATTTGGGATTTAGATTTTTGTTAGAAGCTACTTAGTTTTGTAGCTTGCATTATTAATTAATTCATCTTCTATATTTCTATATCAGATCGCAGGGAGGCTGGAGCTTATCTCAGGAGACTTTGGGCATGAGGAGGGGTATACCCTGGACAATGTGCACTCTATCGCAGGGCACACTTACACACACACGCACACGGGCAATTTGGGAACACAAATTAACCTAATCTGCTTGTCTTTACTGTAGGAGGAAACCTGAAGTACCTGGTGGAAACCCATCAAGCACAGGCAGTTCATGCAAACTCCATGCACACAGACACAAGGCGAAATTCAAACATTCAAACATGGAGGTGCAAGGCCACAGTGCTAACCACTATGTTACCATACCACCTAGCTCACATTAGCCATAAACCAAATGAACTGAACAGTGCAGAGGCATTTCAGAATGACTTACTAAGTAATTATTAAAGAGCAAAAAAAATTATAATGTTATCATATGCATTTTCTTGCTGTGCTTTTTTTTTGTGTGTGAAAGTGCTTTTCTTGCTGGCAGCTACCTGCCACAACCCAAGGGTTTTGAATGTGGGTTCTAGCAAGTAGCTGCTCTCTCCTCAGTACTACTTTCATCCATGCTGGTGATCAACCATTATAGTAATGAAGAATAATTGAAACACCTGTGACATGTAGTGATGCATATACTGTAGTTAAACGTCCCATTGCTGTTATGCTCTTTATCAGCACCCGTGGAATGCCCTTTGCTCAATCAGATTATTTGATCTGAAGTAACTGATATAAAAAAATACATTTGAATAACTTCCTCATATAGATGTAACTTTAATTATTGCATACGCTATATATTTTAAATTCTATTAGTTTACTTCATTTATTATTATTTTTTTATTATGGGTGTACTGCACATCATAATGTATTTATTTCATTATATAATAATATATTAATTTAGAATGGAATATTATTTAATTATTATTTACAGCACATTATTATTTTGTCTATATCCCTGCATGTGTGACATTTGATTTGTTCATTGTGTTGCTTATGTTAAGACGAACTACTGTAACAAGTTACCTGCCCTGGTTTCCCTGGGGGGAGAGAGTGACATGGTGTGAGAAGAGCACATGGAAGAAGTTGATTTACTGTCTTTCTGTTTGGCTTAATAAAATAAGTTGTTGCAAACTCAACTGTGGAGAAATGGAGACAACAACAAGTACGACAAGTCAAGAAAGTTACAAATGGATCACATAATATTAGTTACATCCAAAACAACAGTCAAGACACAGAGGTCAGCCTTTCTGAAATAGTTCTTGCAAAATACAGTAGTATTGTCAAGCACCACGATGAAACTGGCTCTCATAAAGACCATCCCAAAAAAGCAAGACCAATGCCTTCAGCATTGCTTTACAATGTAAAAAGAAATAAAATTAGGAATAACCATGAAGTTGGAAAGTTAGAAGTTAGAAAATGATTTCAAACTTTTGAGCGGTAGTGTACTTCGGTGGCCATCCCAGTCCTTGCTTCTGATTCCAATCCAATCTTCAAAGCATGCACATCTACATTAACAAATCTGCAGGAATTGTGCAATGCAATTATATCGACATGGACCATTTATTATAGTGTTCCTAATAACTTGCTCAATAAAGGTATAAAAATAACATTCAGCAAAAAAGGGCTCAAGAATGCAAACGACAAGATACCAAGGTAATTAAATGCACGAGCAACTAAGAGCACCTAGAGCATAGACATGAGACTCACAAACAATTTGGTGCAAAAATCTAGCAAGACATCAAAAAACCACACTATGTGTACACAATGAAAGTCAATGTGAGCAGCAAGAGCAAACCACAATAAGAGGGCGTGCACTTGCTCCACCAGTAAACACAATACAGGAAGGAGCTGGCCAAAAAAAGATTTCTTTAAATGAAGTCATTAACAACACGACTTCCTGCAAGCTATTTGAGCAAAGCTTGATATGCGATGGTTTTACACCACATCACAAGTCTGTACATGAGCCAGAAGCAGTTACCCTTCGAGCACTCAATGATGTAGATCACTGTGGTACGTATACTTTTCATTTTATACATAATAACATTGTGTAATTATTTGTAATTATATACCAAACTGAGATTTACAACCCATTTATATTACTCTAGAAAGATTTACATATGTTCCTTTTAAAGTTAACTGTAAATATGACATCATATAACTACATGTGGTTGGCATTAATCCATTATCATTCATGAATTTGTGGGAGACATAAAAAAAAACTGAAATAATAAATAAATAAATAAATAAATGAAAAAGCAAAAAGTCATAAAGAGAAAAAATAATGAGCAGTATTGGTGTCAGTGTTACAGAGCATGATCTTAGAGCTTCCTGTTAGACAGACAAAACTAAAAAAAAAAAAGTTTCACTTCAACATTTAAATGTTATATCTTTCTTTCAATGTCTGTTGATTATCGCATATATTTCCATGATTAATTACACTGAAGGCTTAGTTATTTTAATTACACTTTGTTATAATTTCCACCCTCTGTTAATGAGTAATGATTTCTCCATGTGGGGGAATCTGGGGTTTAAATGTGATGTCAGGAAATGACAACATGGAATACAACACCATAGCAAGGAAAACAAATGAAACTAAGTAAAAAGGTAAAATTGTAACAAAACAAAAATGAAAAATACTGTAATCAGGAAAAAAAAAATAACATGGAATAACATTACATTTGCTGAAGAAGTTAATGTGTGACATTTAATAGAATTACTGCGTACAGATACATCAAGAATAGATCACAGATACTTGAGCAAGTATGTGTCATAAAATAAATTTACTCCTTCCATTTTTTGTATATTTGTCACACTTAAATGATTGAGATCATCAAACTATTTTTTTATATTACACAAAGATAACCTGAGTAAATACAAAATTCAGTTTTTAAATTATGATTTGATTTATTAAGTAAAAAAAACTGTCCAAACCTACCTTGCCCTATGTGAAAAATGTATTGCCATTCTTGATAAATCTAGATTTTTGGAAAGAATAATAAAAAAAAAACACAATCTAAAGAGCTTCAAGAACTGAGCAATAACATAGTAATTGCCATTTATCCATCTGGAAAGGGTTACTAAGCCATTTTTAAGGCTTTGGGACTCCAATGAACCACATTTAGAGCCATCCACAGAAAATTTTGAACTTAACCTTCCCAGGAGTGACGGGCCTGCAAAAATTTCTCTAAGAACACAACAGCAACTCGCCAAGGAGCTCATAAAAGAACCCAGAGCAACATCTAAAAAACTGCAGGGGTCACTTGCCTCAGTTAAGGACAGTGGTCATGATCCAACAATAAGAAAGCGACTGGGCAAAAATGGCATCCATGTGAGAGTTCCACAGCGAAAGCCACTGCTGAGCAAAAAGAACACAATGGCTCATCTAACATTTGCCAATATTGTGGGGATTGATAAGACAAAAGTTTAATGTTTTGGAATGTGTGTGTCCTGTTACTGAACATCTTGCATAAAACAAATACAGCATTTCCTAAAAAGAACATCATACAGCATCAAACATGTGAAACCTGGTGGTGGTAGTGTGATGGTCTGGGGCTGCAGAACTCAAATGACTTATCATTCATTAATTCATTGATAGACCTAAGAATTCTGCGCTATACCAGAAAATCCTGGAGGAGAATGTCCGGCCATTATTTCGTGACTTCAAGTGCACTTGGGTTATGCACCAGGGAAATGATCCGAAACACATTAGCAAGTCCACCTCTGAATGGTTTAATAAAAAGGTTTTGGAGTGGCCTAGCCAAAGTCCGGACTTAAATCTGATTGAGATGCTGTGGCAGGACCTTAAACAGGTTGACCCCTGAATTAAAACGATTCTGCACAGTCAGACTAGATAGATAGACTAGATAGATAGATAGATAGATAGATAGATAGATAGATAGATAGATAGATGTCAAACAGACAAAAAATACAAAATAATAAATATGTAATAAATATAACCATGTATACTGTAGGGTTGTCTACTCTCAATATTGCTATTTTTATTCAAAAGTAGCCAAGAAAGTGAAGAATTTTGGGTAGTGAAAACCATACGAGGGGCGATCAACTCAAATTGGGCCTTTTTTTGTTATTGTGCACAATAAGAAAACCCAGTTGTGAGAGTAAAAACTACCTTTATTTCTCTATATAATTCCCTGCTACACTAATGCACTAATACATTTCACTAGTGCTAGAAACTAGAAAGTTTTCTCAGTACAACTGAGCCATGATCAGGATGCCTATTCATGTCTGAAACTGGGATGTGACAATAACTCTATTCCCAGTTCCTGTTATGTTCAGTAGAATGATACAATGATTACAGCTCCCACAGACAGATGCGTCTCATCCACTAGCTAGCAATTTTGGATTGACAGATAAAAAAACAAAAGTCTCATGCTTTCAATTCCATGAGAATGATTGCAGTGGGTTCTAAGGCACCTTGGTTGAGATCATCATTTATGATTAAAACTTTTGCACATTTCAAACATTTTACGGTGGCTAATAGTGTTTTCATTGTATGGTCCTTAAAGTCTTCTGGGCTTTAAGTCTAGAACCTACATTAATATATTTTGTGCTTTTTATTTTTCATATCAGGTAATTCATCATGGACCAGAACACATCTTCAGTTCTCCCACCGGTATTCAAAACAGTCAGCCTGGTGTTCTACAGTATCATATTCTCTGTAGGCTTGGTGGTCAATCTCACAGCTATCTGGGTCTTTGCTCTAACTACAAAAAAAAGGAGTTCTGTCACCATCTACATGATCAATGTGGCTGTTGTGGACCTCATCTTCATTGTCCTGCTTCCCTTTAGAATGGCCTACTATCATGGGGACTACTGGCCGTTTGGTGATATGTTCTGCAGAATCAATGCTGCACTCACCATTCTCTACCCAAGTCTGGCTCTCTGGCTCTTTGCCCTCATTAGTGCTGACCGCTACGTAGCCATAGTTCAGCCACGGCACAGCAAAGAGCTAAAGAACGTACACAAGGCCCTACTGTCATGTGTTGGGGTCTGGGTCATGACCCTTGGTGGTGCAGCATCACTTCTTTTCCTGGAGGAAGATCCAGACAAATTTTCCAACCATACCACCTGTCTGAAAATGCAAGACATCGTCTACCTGAGCCGTGACAACTCCGTCCATTATGCTCGTCTGGCGTTCTTTTTCTTATTGCCCATGCTTATTATGGTGGGCTGTTATATAATCATTGTGGACAACCTGATCCATGGACGCACATCCAAGCTCAAGCCCAATGTGAAGCAGAAATCCATCCGTATCATCATCACATTGATCATGCAGGTACTGGTGTGCTTTGTTCCCTTCCATGTCTGCTTTGTTCTCCTGATGTTCGAGAACACTGAACAGGACTATAGCACCTGGGGTGCATTTACAACCTTCCTGATGAACATGAGTACAGTGCTGGACATTATACTGTACTATATTGTTTCTAAGCAGTTTCAGGACCGAGTGATTAGTGTGATCCTGTACCGGAACTATCTGAGAAGTGTGCGAAGAAAGAGTCGACACACAGGAAGTGTGCGTTCTCTCAGTAACCTTACCAGTGCTGCCATGATCTAATTATTCTGACATGAATAAGTTTGAACATGGCCAAAAAAGAAGAAGAACTAAGGTTTTGCTTAAGTACAGTGCCTTTAGTTTTAATTATAGTGGGCGACGTTGTGGCACATTCATGTGCGAAATCTTTTTGATAATTTTAATGACTCCTGGAATATGCCCATGCCGTCAAGGAAGAAAAAAAATCTATTGATGAGATAACCGGGTCATTCTGTATATTCAGGTAGTCAGGTGAATTATTTTTATTGGCATATACTGTAACGTTGCTGAGCCTAGACCTGATCAACTGAAGGAACCTCAGATCATATAATACTGCCTCCGGAGGCTTGTACTTGAACTAATCCCCCCCTCCCCATTAAAAAAAATAATTCCCCATCCCTACTGTGTTTGACTGATGGGACTAAGTTAGTAACCTAGTAGCCCAGTGTAATTGTCTATGCAATGACAGAAACTTCAAAGCACTTTTTGTAAGTCACTCAGGGTAAGAGCATCTGCCAAATGCCTACTGTAAATGTAAATGTACAGTGTCCAGTATGAATGCATAACTTTATGCGCTTCCCTTCTTACCTAACATAACCATCACTCTGAAATAGGGTCAATCTGAACTCATCAGACCACATAAAATTTTTCCATTGCTCCAAAGGCTAATCTTAATGCTGCCTATCAAAGCTCACTAACAAGTGGTTACCTTATGGCCACACAGCTGTTTAGTCCCAATCCAATGAGTTCTCATCACACTGTGTGTGAAAACATTTGTACTGTTATTATTAAACATAGCTTTGATTCCTACTGTTGATTTTTTTCAAATAATGCGACTTCACTAAATGTTTAAGTGATCTGTAGTCATGATTTTTTTTCTGACCATTTCTTGTATGAAACTGAGAGTTCAGCACTATCACTCCAGGTTTTAATAATGTGTTGGACACGTGTGTTGGTACAAGATGATGGCAAACAAGACTACAAAAGAGGAACATACTGAAGCTTAGACACTTTCACTTTTGTTAACTAAGCACTATTCAAAATGAAAGTTCTTTCTGGCGGGCATGGTGGGTTCTGCAAATGTTGCTTTCAGTTGCAAAGATGAATTAAGGCAAGAAATTATCTCTACAAGATCACTGCTTAAAAGAATCAAGGAAATCTTTATCCAAAAAATTCCTAACATATGAAGTATAGAATCTAATGCAGAATATTTATGTAAATTCTCAATCTGGATTGAATGTTGTCTTTAGTGTTAAATTCTACTTAATGAAGGATTAAAGGGGGGGGGGGGGGAAGCATGTTTGCTTCAAATCACCTCAGTTGCTTACTGCTTCTTTTTCTCTTTTTATACAAGGAAGCACATCATACTGTAGCACTGTTGCACTGCTACTTTTATACAAATTGTGCTATCTGCTGCACTATGCAAATCAACCCTCAATAGGGTCTTGCCTGTTGGAACTATTTGTACGAAGCATATTAATTAGCTTGAATAGATGGTCAAAACAGGAATACAGTAAAACAGGATGGGGAAACAGATTTTGTACAGTACTGTAAATCTATTTCTTATACACATTTTCAGAATATGATAAAGACGGCAGGTAGTCTACATAAGGTCATTTATCCAACTAAATTTAAGTTTTTGCTTATTTTCCCCAGCTTTGATTAATGTACATAGCTAGCTTTTCAAACTTGCTACGTGTTACTTTTTAGCCTAGTCAGGGTAAGAGTCCCATGCTAGAGGGTACCTTGGTTTATTCACGAAATTATGGATTTACAGTCCATATTTGGTGCCTGTAATGTTTATAGCTTTTATAAGCTCCCGCGCAATAAAGAACAGTATTATATTTTAAAAATGTACAAAGTTTATGATTGTTTTTATATGGTGCCAGAATAAGGTAACATGTTTCTTCTAGTTAATATCATACTCATTACTCATTACTTAGTATTTACGTTCACTGTGTTCACACCTTCTGTCTTGTTGTTTTTATAACCAGTAGCTAGTTATAGCCGATACAGCTAAGGGTACATTTTTCATTTGAGTGCATGGACTTTGCATGTTCTCCCCATGCTTGGTGGGTTTCCTCTGGGTGCTTCAGTTTTCTTCCACAGTACAAAGACGTGAAAATAAGGTAAATTGCCTGTACAATTTGAATGAGCGTGTGAGGATGTACCACACCTCATGCCCTAAGTCTCCTGGGATAGGCTCCCGGCCTCCCATACAGGATAAAGCGTTATAGATTGTGAGAGTGATTTACATCTAGTTTACATACCCTAAACTTATCAGTCAACATTATCAAGTGGGTTGACTCCATATTCATTTCCAGTTTCATGAGCTGATCAGAGCTGAGACCAGTTACAGTATTATTTGAATCTAAACACACTTTACAACTTTTGGTGGTACTGTTAAAAAAAATCTTAACCTCAAAAACCTTAAAATCCAAGAACCTTACAAACATAGTTTACATAGAATATGGGTTACTACAGTATATAGCTTAAGTAATTTCTTTCAGAATCTGCATGTATATTATTCAGATTCAGTGCTTTGTATGATTTACCAGAGAGGGGTGCTGTTGCACAGAGCAGATCTTAAAAAGACTGCACATTGATGTATCTGATTAATGCCAGCAGGTGGAAGCAAATGATGGCAGATGGCTGAACACAACTTACTTCAGACTGCCAAAGTCCATATAATTTCCCTGCTCTAATACACCTGGTCAACCCGTTAGTTAACCTCTGAAGACCTGAGCATTTTGCATGCATTTTTCAGCTGTATTTTTTGGGGGGGAATTAGTAGATGTCATTTTGTTGAAAAGGAAATCTCCAAGGATATAAAGGGCATCATTCTGGGTCATGGGGAGGTGTGAAGAGAGCACATAGTGATATTGCATGTGCTGTATTTATGATTTTTTTCTTCATTAAGGCATTTTAATCAAGATTATTATTATTATTATTTGAAAAAATGCAATATATTATTTCTACTGTGTGTAAAGCACATACTGTATGTGTGTTACAGTTTGTATCACTAGCCCATAATTTATAAAAACACAAAAGAACACTATTTAATTTCTATATCTTTATACTCATGTATGATATTTAATTCACTGCAGAAACACAGAAAGGTGTCTCATGCTTTAGCAGAGCACTATCATCAACGCTATGGCTAATTAAGCAATGCATTAATCTATGTCAGCACAAATAAAATATGTATTTGGATGCTGTGGAAAATTCCCATGCACTAAACAGTGATTAGGGAACACTATCAAGTACGTACTGTACTATATGGACCATATACAGAGATGGGTGACAAATCAACAAGGATTATCAGCAATAGATGAACAAGATGTTACCCAAACTTTATTTTAATGCAATGATTATTTCAAATCAAATTCCATTGGGAATTATTTGATTGTTTGAGTGTGGAGACAAATATAAAACATTAAACATTAGTTTAAATATACCAAATAAATGCACTTAGTCAGAAGTTGTCTGATTTACTTGCTGTTCTCTGATGTTGAAAAACCATCTGTGTGCATTCAGTAGTGCAAAGACCAGCTAACATCACCATCTGGGAATTGAGACTCGAGCTCTGTTAAGTTCCTTTAAACATCCACATTAAATATATCTGTCACATTCAATAGTACTGGAACACAGCCTTCATCTCTGGATATTCACACAAGGGTTGATACACCAAAGCATTTTCACACATGTGAAAAAGGGTGCTGAAGCACAAAACAGGATAAGCAGGCCTGGAAGTGGTTTATGGAGTGTGTCCGCCGCTCAGCCTTCACATGGAACAAAGCACAAACAGTCTACTGAGACTACGTCTTGTACGCTTCTCAAATTCTATAAACTGATGGACATATCAAACAATGCTACACAATATAAATCAAAATAGGTCAGAAGAGGTTGATTAATTTTTTTATAACAGCAGCTCTATCAATAGTGCTGGCTGCAAGATTTATATTAATGTGCTCATTCTAATATTATTGCATCTTTAAATAACTTGACGTTGTACAGTATGAAGAGCGTTCCACATAATATTAAGATCATTTTGAATAAATTTGTTAAGTGCAATATATAATCGTAGACACTGTAAAAAAAAAACATATTTGAAGATATGATCTGGAAAGCTGTGTAAGATTTATTTAACATTTATGGATAGAGACTCCAGCATCAGCATTTTGCAACAGTCAAAGGTAAAGCAGTTTCTGTTAGTTTTCTGCAGCAGGAAAGTCTCTAGGGCAGACAAGTTTGCAGTTTCTCAGGATCATACTGCATTTTTAAAAAAAGATAAAGTAAATAAGAAAAGTCAGGCAGTGACAGTTTATATATGCTTTAGCAAACGTGATAACAAGGGCTAAGTTGTTTTTCAGATTTTCCACATTACTGATTGTAACTGTGAATATATAAAAAGAACAGAGTATTACTCTTGCAAATTGCTGGAGTGTAGAAAAATTATCAATAACTGGTGGTATGACATTTTTCCATTTTATGGTTGTTTATTTATGCAATAACCTCAATTATCATGAATGTAAAAACAAAAAATATTAATCTAAAATTGCTTTGTTTAAAGTTCAGCATTTTGTTACGCTTTATATACATAAACCTTGCATATCAGGACAATGCACCCATGAAGATTCTGAACACACCCAGTGGCCCTGAAAATCCTGATGCCCAAGGCCTCTCAGCTTCTTGTTAGTGATGATGACAGACTGCACCTAGTCCACCTTTGTGCCAACATAAAAAGTGTTGTTTGTATGACAGAACTCATTGGATTGACATCCAAGGAGCTCAGTGCAAATCTGAGAAAGATTATGGTGGACGGTGATAAGTCAGGCAGTCCTCTTGCAGTACATTACAATGAACTGAAACGCAGCAGTCCTAGAAAGAAGCATCTGCACCAAAATATAGAGCTTTAATCTCAACTGAAGTTTGCAGCTGACCACAAAGACAAAGAAAAAGCCTTCTAGAGGAATCGTGAGGCATTTGAGTTGAAGAACACTATTAATCATGATGGTGGAAGCTTCATGATGTATTGCTGTTTTTCTGCCAGAGGTTGGAATAATGAAGGAGGACTACTCCAGATTTTTTTTTACCATATCCTCAAATTAGCAGATAGAAACATGGCCAAAATTGAATGTTCCAACAGGAAAATGACCCAAAACACCATTACAAGCTGTTTGTGGAATTGTTAAAGCAGACTAGCTTCAAGCTTTGGGAGCCTCAACACTATTGGACATTTGTTCACTAAGCTTAAAAGCCAGATCTGAACATATGGAGACATTCATTCATTCATTCATCTTCTATACCGCTTAATCCTGTGTTCAGGGTCGCGGGGGACCTGGAGCCTATCCCAGGAGACTTCGGGCACTAGGCGGGGTACACCCTGGACAGGGTGCCAATCCATCGCAGGGCACACACACATACACACACTCACACACCCAATCACACACTACGGGCAATTTAGGAACGCCAATTAGCCTAACCTGCATATCTTTGGACTGTGGGAGGAAACCGGAGTACCCGGAGGAAACCCAACAAGCACGGGGAGAACATGCAAACTCCATGCACACAGAGACGGGAATCGAGCCTGGCCGGGGAATCGAACCCAGACCCTGGAGGTGCAAGGCGACAGTGATAACCACTACACCACCGTGCCGCCCATATGGAGACATATGGAGTCAAAATATATATACAGCACAAATATACTGTATATCGCACATATCAGAAAAACCCAATATAAATTACAACTTTTATACAATAATTTTCTTTCACCAAAAGATCAGTTTAAAAAATCATTGAAAGCCAAGCTTTGATATTCATAGCCATGTATATACAGTACAGTGCATCTTGAAAATTATTAACATTGTTTTTGTTTCCATCTCTTGAAAATCCAAAATCCAATATCTCAAAATATTAATCATAGATTAAAGATCGATCTAAAAAGATCAATTAAAACAGTCTTTACAATACATAAAGTCTTAAAAATGTCAAATTCATGCACTCAGTACTTGGTCAGGGCTCTTTTAACATCAATCACAGCATCAGTGGGGCATGGCATGGAGGCGATCAGCCTGTGGCACTGTTGAGGTGTTATTGAACAGCAGGTTGCTTTGATTGGGTTTTATTTTATTGTTGGGTCAGGTGTTTCTCATCATCCTCTTGACAACACCCCTTAGAGTCTCTATGGGATTCAAGCCAGGTGAGTTATCACATCAATATCATGGTCAGAAAACCAGTTAGTGGTAGTTTTGGCACTGTGGGCAGGTACTAAGTCCTGCTGTAAAAATAAATGGGCATCTCCATAAAGCTTCTCAGAAGACAAGCATGAAGAGCTCTAAAATCTCCTGCCAGATAGCTGCATTCATTTTGGAATTGATAAAACATAGTGGACCAACACCAGTGAATGACATCACACCCCAATCTTCACCGACTGTGGAAACTTCATACTGGCCTTGAAGCAACTTGGATTCTGTGTCTCCTTCAGACTCTGGGAACTTGACTTTGGACCATCTTCTGAACAACTGTCAAGTCAGCAGTCTTCCTCATGATTGTGGTTGCGTGTTCTGAACTACAGTAGATTGAAAAAATACACTGTATTTATACTGTATGGAACGTAATTCACTCAACCACTGAAGACACTGGATTTTAATTTTCATGAGCTGAAAGCCATAATCATCAAGATTAAAACTAGAATCTAGAACATAACGTTTCAGTCTCACATTTTATGTTTTAAATCTAATTACAAATGGCAAGTCGTGTTTAGTTAAACTACTTTTAGTTTAGTTCAAGTATTTCACCTACTGCAAGCATTGTGTAGACTAATTTGTGACAGCCTAGTTTGTGTTATCAGGTTGCTACTGTAGGTCATTTGTAGCAATTACTGTATATTCTATATTATATTGAAAAATTAAGAACCAATAGAAATATTTTAAATAAATACAGTATGTAGAGCTGAATATCACTCACTCACTCACTCACTCACTCACTCATGTACTCATTGTCTGTAATGCTTTATCCTGTATTCAGAGACCTGGAGCCTATCCTAGGAGTCTTAGGGCATGAGGCGGGGGTTCACCCTGGACAGGGTGCCAATCCATCGCAAGACATCGCACACATATACACATTCTCACACTACGGGCAATTTGGGAACGTCAATTAACCTAATCTGCAGGTCACTCATCTTCTATACCGCTTTATTCTGTATACAAGGTCATGGAGGGCCTGGAGCCTAGGAGACTTGCAAGACACATACAGTGGCTTGCAAAAGTATTCGGCCCACTTGAACTTTTCCACATTTTGTCACATTACAGCCACAAACATGAATCACTTTTATTGGAATTCCACGTGAAAGACCAATACAAAGTGGTGTGCACGTGAGAAGTGGAACGAAAATCATGCATGATTCCAAACATTTTTTACAAATAAATAACTGAAAAGTGGGGTGTGCGTAATTATTCAGCCCCCTGAGTCAATACTTTGTAGAACCACCTTTTGCTGCAATTACAGCTGCCAGTCTTTTAGGGTATGTCTCTACCAGCTTTGCACATCTAGAGACTGAAATCATTGCCCATTCTTCTTTGCAAAACAGCTCCAGCTCAGTCAGATTAGATGGATAGCGTTTGTGAACAGCAGTTTTCAGATCTTGCCACAGATTTTCGATTGGATTTAGATCTGGACTTTGACTGGGCCATTCTAACACATGGAGATGTTTAGTTTTAAACCATTCCATTGTTGCCCTGGCTTTATGTTTAGGGTCGTTGTCCTGCTGGGAGGTGAACCTCCGCCCCAGTCTCAAGTCTTTTGCAGATTCCAGGAGGTTTTCTTCCAAGATTGCCCTGTATTTGGTTCCATCCATCTTCCCATCAACTCTGACCAGCTTCCCTGTCCCTGCTGAAGAGAAGCACCCCCAGAGCATGATGCCACCACCATATTTGACAGTGGGGATGGTGTGTTCAGAGTGATGTGCAGTGCTAGTTTTCCGCCACACATAGCGTTTTGCATTTTGGCCAAAAAGTTCCATTTTGGTCTCATCTGACCAGAGCACCTTCTTCCACATGTTTACTGTGCAAACGGGACTTGTTATGGTTTTCTGTTAACAGTGGCTTTCTTCTTGCCACTCTTCCATAAAGGCCAACTTTGTACAGCACAAACGACTAATAGTTGTCCTATGGACAGATTCCCCCACCTGAGCTGTAGATCTCTGCAGCTCGTCCAGTCTCACCATGGGCCTCTTGATTTTCGCTCCACTTCTCACGTGTACACCACTTTTTGGTCTTTCACGTGGAATTCCAATAAAATTGATTCATGTTTATGGCTGTAATGTGACAAAATGTGGAAAAGTTCAAGGGGGCCGAATACTTTTGCAAGCCACTGTACACATCCACACTCTCACTCACATGCTAGGGGCAATTTGGGAACACCAATTAGTCTAATCTGCATGTATTTGTGGAAGGAAACCGGAGCACCAAAGAAAACCCACCAAACACACAAGATGGGAGAATGCAGGAGAACATGCAAACGCTATGCACACACACTCGAGGCAGGAATCAAACCCAGACTCTGGAAGGCGACAGTGTTAACCACTAAGCTACCGTGCTGCCTCAAGTTACTTATGTTAAACAAACTCCGCAAATACAGGATATGGTATTTGAGAAAATGCAGGGAGCATTAGAACATAGAGTATAAATCATGTGTTTTAAATTGTGAAAACAAAATCAATTATTTGTAGTAAAGTAGTAGTTCTTTCATAGCTCCTTGCCTTTTTCGACACCCCATAGAATAGGATATTTATGCTAAATCCTGAACAGCTGAGTGTGGGATTTCAGAAAAGGTTTCCAGAATAGTTTTCTGCAGTCAGCTTAGTTGACATACCTACTTCAAAGGATGTAAACACTCCTGATGCAGATAGAGACCACAGCCCAGCATGCATGATGAATTATCACAAAGCTTTGTGGATAATTTGGAATCTTCATAACAAGTGCTTTTGTCATAGAAAAATTAATGAAAACAAGATTGTCTTTCATTTGAGTTGATTTAACCGCCTCGGCAGCCAGATGCTCCTCTCTGGATATAAAACCAGTCAGCACTAAACAAAGCCCAAAAAAAAAAAAAAAATAGCATTTTTTTTCAGCAGCTCATGCTGCAAATAAATCAGGCGGCGCACACAATGGCCATCTGTTTGTTATTTGATATGTGTGAATACGTGTTGTAATGACTTTGTTTGTGAATCAGTCAGTGCACTGGAACACACAAGAGCTCTCCAAGTGCCGGAGTGTTCAAAGCTAATCATATAATTGGACACAATAGTCAATGACAAATGGAGTTGCATAGAGCCAGCCAGCTGGGAAGTGAATATGTAATCATTGTAAAATCATATCATTTTGCATATTTGAAGACAGCTTAATAGAGTTTGCTTGTCACCGCACTATCAAGTGATGATCAGAGAGGGCCACGTCGTATTTGTTCTCTAGGATATTGCTCCTCTGCATCTGCAGCGAGTTAAATGGAATGGAAACAGTGTTATTTCTTTTCTTCGCAGATGCTATATGTCTTCACTGTGCTGTGGGATTTATAATGGAATTCCACTCTTCATGAGCATTAAAGTGAGAAGCATATAGTCAGTCGCCAGTTTATTAGTTACTAGATTGTTATACCTACTAAACTGATGACTGAGTATATATAAAAAATCTGAATTGGAGTTGTAAATGTCAAGAACACTTTGTCGAAGCAATATCAGACAGTACGGACGTGTGTGCTATTAAACGGATTCGCTCTAATCGCACTTGCTGATTGTGGACTCCTTCTTTTAAAGACTAAACAACAAATTCAATTTCAACATGGGAGCTTTGTGACTGATTAACAATTGTCTTTTCAATGCTAAACATTTAAGATGTCATTGGGCTCCTGGTTGTATTTAGGCTCAGTTCCCAAAGGAGTCATCAGAGCTTCTTGCAAATTGCACGGCTTGTAAGCAAACCAGTCCAGTGAGTGAGTTTGTGTATCTTTGGGGTGGTCCTTCTTGTGCTTGCTACTTTTTAATGTTTACTACATTGTCCTTGGCTTCTTGTATCCCTTAGTCTAAAGATATACTTCTCAATAGTGTTTCCACGCTTGAAGATAGTTTCTGCTGGGAAAACATTCTTTCCATTGTGCCTTTTTTCCCCCCTTTAAATTCTTTCCATGAATGCAGTTGGAAAAACAATGCTTTATACCCTTCATTAGTGCTTATTTACAGTGTAAAAGCTACAGTGTTAATGCCCTGTGCAGTCCCTATGGTACCAGTATTTACTCACAGTACTGTAGATTATGCTCAGAAATTGTATCTAGGCAGAAAAAAAGACAAGACTCTACCTTGAAATGCTTAATCTCTATTAAAAGAGATAATCTCTCATCAAGAATGTGCTCAATGCAAAAATGACTCCTATTGACCCACACCATTTAGCAGAGGAGAGGCTGGAATGAGAATGTATGGCTTTGATTACAGCTGTGTCTTTTTTAGCGCATTATGTTGTTGCTGATTCACACACGGAGGATTGCGGCACCATTAAAGGTTATAAATAATGTAAGACCCTTTTCTACACTGCTCAGCTAAGTGCCTTGAAACTTTGAGCTCCTTTTGTCAGGTTCTCAATAGATTAGAACATGATTTATTTTAGGTTCATAAAGAAGCATGTTCCTGACTGCGTCCAGCAGGGAAAGAGTATTAGGTGTTTTGGTTTTAATTGCGCAGCAGTGTGTAGACTTGGGGAGGGGTGTATGTCGGATCAGGTTAATATTTAATTTAACCTCACTTAACTATCCACATTATCCATTGGCTCACGATGGCAGGACCAGGGCTTGCATTACAACTGTGATAAGATGCAAAAGCTAACATTTCCAAAACATGACTCTACTCCTGCCTCAACAAGACATTTGCATTAAGATGAAATGGATATGAGATATCTCGCACTCTCTCATGTCTGGTTTACGCCTCTCTGCTGAAACATAACACTTTCTACCCTGCTCCTGTGTTACGCTATTGAAGTCACCTCTGAGAAAAACAATTAAAACCAATATCCAACTTGACTGCATATCCGTGTCGTGGTTTGTCAGAAGTAGGTTCCCTGTTATTCAGAATAATTGAAAGCCAGTGCATATAGCTTCCCGACTACGGTCCCAGCTCGAAGCCTGAGTGAACTAAGAGAGCCGTGGCTGGAGGAGGAGAACACGAGGAGCAGCTCTTCAGTATGACAGCGCAGGGGAATGCTGTCTAGGGATCTGAGCGCGGAGAGCATGGTTGCGTGTGCATGTCACGTAGCTAGCTCCGAGAGCTCAATTACAAGATTGATACTCGGAGAGGAAACTTCATTTTGCTTTACAGATGTCGACACCGCTAGAGAAAAACAAGGTTGTTGTTTAACATTAGACAGTTTGGCAGAATGAGAATAAGCAAAAAAAAAGCAGGGACCGAGGCAGTTATTTCTGACTAATCATCCAAAAGTTTCGAGGCCGATTAAACCTTCGCGCTGATTACAGCCTGTCAGGCACAGGTGGAGGAGTTGTGGGATAGATCCTGTGTAGCATTTGAGCAGAGGCCAATATATGATGAAGTTCTGAGAACATCTCTGTTTCATTTCAACTGCATAAAGAACCTGAAGGCTTTTCTCTACATTTTCATCTTAATTTGATTACATGGCATCTTGTCTGTTTGAATGATCTGTTTTGCCTCAAGAGGACATCTTAATCACTTTCACTCATGGCTTCATCCCTCTAAACATGCTGCGGCAACTGTTCTGGACTTTTACCAGCCCCAGTCGACTGAGAGGTAAAAATACATTTGGGGAGAGAGAAGAGGAAACAAGCAGTAAGAGACTGAAGCTCTCCTTTAGTGCATGCATAAGAGTAATTTGATGGTTAATGCATATTGCTATTTTGGTTGGGCGAAAGCCAGGTATTTATTTATTTATTTATTTTTTACGTTTATACAGTTTTCTTGTTTCTCGCTCATAAATTAATAAATGTACTGCATTGAAATGGGTGGAGCGGCACCAAACAGGTTGTGACATTCAAAATTTGCAGCGGCAGTGGCATTTTCTCACCCATAAACACAAGTGCACTATTGCATCCCAAGACCCTCTCTTTGTACAGATCCAGGGATAAAATATATTTTGCTGACCTCAAGTCTTCCCATTTCTTTCAAGAATTTTGTGTCTGTTGACTATTTATATTAGCCTACTTCAGCATAACTAGGCTATGTCACCAAAATAATAACTACACATTGACTTGAAGATCCCATATTTCGTTGACAAGTTAACATAGGTCCCACAATGTGTGGGGTCTTAATGCTCCATATACTGTAAAATTCCCCTCTGAGAATACATTTGTTCTACATCAAACGCCCTTTATTATGTTTCAATTATTATTATTATTATTATTTTTAAATATTGCTTTAATAATGGTCATTGTCACAAAACAGCTTTACAGAAGTAAACTTTTTTAGAAATACATTAGAACATATACCGTATGGAAAAATATTAACTGTAACTATCAGATTGTCCTTGATGAGCAAGCTAAGGGTGACAGCAGCAAAGAAACAATACAAGGAAATCTTGAGAGGAACCAGACTCAACAGGGAATTTTGGGTGATATCAAAATAGTATGACCATAAATTTTTATTTCAGTCAGCAGAGCTGAGCAATTAGCTGCAGGAGGGTATCTTCATATATGAGGTCACAATAGGGGAAGAACCCAATTGGCTTGTTTAAAACCTGGCCAATACAAAAATGGAAAAAGGGTTAGGGTTAGAATATTTTTATCCCTGTTTTTTTTATGTATGAACACACACTCATACACACACACACACACACACACACACGCACGCACGCTCACACACACACACACACACACACACACACACACACACACACACACACACACACACACACACACACACACTTTGGAGATGTCATCTGAATGTCTTAAATAACTAAAAAGTGAATTTGCATAATAGGTCACCTTTAGACAGATTTTTGACACAGTCAGTTGTGACTTTGAAAAAGGCAAATTCACACTGAAAGCTTTAGTTGTTATGTGACTCTCTATTTTAACTACAGTTTAAATCCAGAACAGATGTGAGACACACTCCTTCATTTTTGCATGTGCCTAAGTGAAGTGCAAAATGCATAAATATCCACTTATAATGTGATCAGGAAAATTAGTAGACCCATGAGTATTCAGTTCCATTAAGTAAAACACAAAGTTAGATTTGGTTTATTGTTATGTAGACTGAAACTAATTTGCAAATCTAATATACTGTAACATTTTAATAACAAAGCATAGACTGCAAACTGCACTCACCGGCCACTTCATTAGGTACACCTGTTCGACTGCTTGTTAATGCAAATATCAAATCAGCCGTTCACATAGGAGCAACTCAATGCATTTATTCATGTAGACATCATCATGAAGATCAAACTGATGAACAAAATGGGGAAGAAAGGTGACATTGAACTTGACGTGGCTGTTGGTGCCAGACAGGTTGGTCTGAGTATTTCCTAAAATGCTGATGTACTGGGATGTTCACCCACAACCATCTCCAGGGTTTACAGAGAATCATCTTAAAAAGAGAAAATATCCAATGCATGGTGGTTCTTTAGGCAAAAACTGCATTGTCAATGCCAGAGGGCAGAGGAGTATGGCCACACAAGTCGAGCTGATAGAAAGGAAACAGTAGCTCAAATAACATCTTAAAACCGAGGTAGGCCAAGACACACAACACAACTCTAAATGCACAACACATTGAAAATAGAGCATGTAGGCTCCAGCAGCAGAAGACCACATCAGGTTCTACTTCTATCAGCTAGGAATAGGAAACTAAGGCTAAAATTTGCACAGAAAATTGGAGAATAGTAGGATGGAAAAGCGTTGTTTGGTGAGTCAGATGGTAGGGTCATGAACAACATGAAAACATGGATCCATCCTGCCTTGCTGCTGGTGGTTCTGCAATGGTATAGGGGATATTTTCTTGGCACACTCTGGGTTCCTTTAGTACAGTACCAATGGACCATAGTTTAAATACCAACGCAACAACCAACGAGTATTGTGTCTATCTCGTTATGAACACAGATAACATGCCATGTCACAAAGCTAAAATCACCTTAAACTATTGTCTTAAACATGAAAATGAGTTCGCTGGAATAAAACATAGTCACCAGCTCTTCAGCACCACCACAACATTGTAGAACGGGAGATTCGCATCATGGACCTGCAGCTGACAAACCTGCATCAAATGCATGATGCTCTGATGAGTGCATGACCAAAATTTCATTTTTATAACACTTTTACTGAGGGACCATGCTGATGAAAAAGATTTGCTCTTTTGCTGGGATGTGGCATGTGACTGTGAACTCTGTGTCATTCTGTCTACACGTCTTATTGACCTTCAGCACATTTTCTCCTAAATCCTCTTCAATCTGCATTAGAGTGATCTCTGTACATATATTTAACTTCCACATTGATTGTGGATTTTTGACTGTTGACACTTAAATTAAAAATCATGCACTTTTTATAATATTGCATCCAAGGCTTCAAGCTGAATTTATTACACTGCCACTACAACAACAACATAAAATCAGTCAGCTGCTTATTGTGGCACTAAAAATCAATATAAAATCTGGAACTGAAATATTTTTGTGTCGTTAAGAAAACATCACCGTGCTATTTGGCAGAGTTCTTAGATCTCAGTAGCACGCTTAATCAGACCTCTAAATAAAAATAATAATAATAATAATTTTTTTTTTAATTTTATAGAACTTTATTAATCCCAGAGGGAAATTGCTCAATTTTCACATATCCCAATTAGGAAACTGGGGTCAGAGTGCAGGGTCAGCCAGCTTACGGAGCAGCGCCCCTGGAGCAGATAGGGTTAAGGGCCTTGCTCAAGGGTTCAACAGTGGCAACTTGGCGATGCTGGGGTTTGAACCCCGACCTTCCGATCAGTAACCCAGTAACCCACAGCCTTAACCGACTGAGCCACCACTGCCCCAATAATAATAATAATAATAATAATACAGTGGTACCCTGTCCAGGGTGTACCCCGCCTAGTGCCCGAAGTCTCCTGGGATAGGCTCCAGGTCCCCCGCGACCCTGAACACAGGATTAAGCGGTATAGAAGATGAATGAATGAATGAATAATACATTCATTCATTCATTCATTCATTTTCTATACCGCTTAATCCTGTGTTCAGGGTCGCAGGGGACCTGGAGCCTATCCCAGGAGACTTCGGGCACTAGGCGGGGTACAACCTGGACAGGGTGCCAATCCATCGCAGGGCACACACACATACACACACTCACACACTACGGGCAATTTAGGAACGCCAATTAGCCTAACCTGCATATCTTTGGACTGTGGGAGGAAACCGGAGTACCCGGAGGAAACCCACCAAGCACGGGGAGAACATGCAAACTCCATGCACACAGAGACGGGAATCGAGCCTGGCCGGGGAATCGAACCCAGACCCTAGAGGTGCAAGGCGACAGTGCTAACCACTACACCACCGCGCCGCCCCATGAATAATACAGTGGTGTGAAAAAATATTTGTCCCCTTCATGATTTCTTATTCTTTTGCATGTTTGTCACACTTAAATGTTTCTGCTCATCAAAAACCGTTAACTATTAGTCAAATATAACATAATTGAACACAAAATGCAGTTTTTAAATGAAGGTTTACGTTATTAAGGGAGAAAAAAAACTCCAAATCTACAGGGCCCTGTGTGAAAAAGTTATTGCCCCCCTTGTTAAAAAATTACTTAACTGTGGTTTATCACACCTGAGTTCAATTTCTGTAGTCACCCCCAGGCCTGATTACTGCCACACCTGTTTCCATCAAGAAATCAGTTAAATAGGAGCTACCTGACACAGAGAAGTAGACCAAAAGCACCTCAAAAGCTAGACATCATGCCAAGATCCAAAGAAATTCAGGAACAAATGAGAACAAAAGTAATTGAGATCTATCAGTCTGGTAAAGGTTATAAAGCCATTTCTAAAGCTTCGGGACTCCAGCGAACCACAGTGAGATCCATTATCCACAAATGGCAAAAACATGGAACAGTGGTGAACCTTCCCAGGAGTGGCCGGCCGACCAAAATTACCCCAAGAGCGCAGAGACAACTCACCCGAGAGGCCAGAAAAAGACCCCAGGACAACATCTAAAGAACTGCAGGCCTCACTTGCCTCAGTTAAGGTCAGTGTTCACGACTCCACCATAAGAAAGAGACTGGGCAAAAACGGCTTGCATGGCAGATTTCCAAGGCGCAAACCACTTTTAAGCAAAAAGAACATTAAGGCTCGTCTCAACTTTGCTAAAAAACATCTCAATGATCGCCAAGACTTTTGGGAAAATACCTTGTGGACCGACGAGACAAAAGTTTAACTTTTTGGAAGGTGCGTGTCCCGTTACATCTGGCGTAAAAGTAACACAGCATTTCAGAAAAAGAACATCATACAGTACCAACAGTAAAATATGGTGGTGGTAGTGTGATGGTCTGGGGTTGTTTTGCTGCTTCAGGACCTGGAAGGCTTGCTGTGATAGATGGAACCATGAATTCTACTGTCTACCAAAAAATCCTGAAGGAGAATGTCCGGCCATCTGTTCGTCAACTCAAGCTGAAGCGATCTTGGGTGCTGCAGCAGGACAATGACCCAAAACACACCAGCAAATCCACCTCTGAATGGCTGAAGAGAAACAAAATGAAGACTTTGGAGTGGCCTAGTCAAAGTCCTGACCTGAATCCTATTGAGATGTTGTGGCATGACCTTAAAAAGGCGGTTCATGCTAGAAAACCCTCAAATAAAGCTGAATTACAACAATTCTGCAAAGATGAGTGGGCCAAAATTCCTCCAGAGCGCTGTAAAAGACTCGTTGCAAGTTATCGCAAAACGCTTGATTGCAGTTATTGCTGCTAAGGGTGGCCCAACCAGTTATTAGGTTCAGGGGGCAATTACTTTTTCACACAGGGCCATGTAGGTTTGGATTTTTTTTCTCCATAATAATAAAACCCCTCATTTAAAAACTGCATTTTGTGTTTACTTGTGTTATCTTTGACTAATACTGTAGTTAAATGTGTTTGATGATCAGAAACATTTTGGGTGACAAACATGCAAAAGAATAAGAAATCAGGAGGGGGGCAAATAGTTTTTCACACCACTGTATATTAAAACCAAGCCCTTTTTACATTCTCTATAATGAGGAATATAGCGCCCAGCAGGTTAGGGGTGAAGAATCTTACAGTGTGCCCTTGTATATCATCAGAAGGACCCACAGTTTGTTTCCAGTGATGGTTCCGAGGCTCTGCGGTCTGGTCTGCATGTTCACCATTAAGAGAGCTGTTAATGGCAAGACAAACAGATGGCTGCCGGCCTGCTCTGTCCTGCATCTCCTCACAAGTGCCACCCATCCTTTGTGTCCATTAATCTTCTATTCCTGTAGCACAACTATATTAAACAGCTCAGGAGCACCAGAGAGAGGCAAACAAGCTAGCACAGCTGTCATGAAGCCGAGAGTGAACCATCACTCGAGACCCGCTCTTCTCTCCTTTAAACGTTCCTGTAGAACAGCGTGGAGAAAATCATTTCGCCTTGAACCTGACCCTATAAAAATGGTATCCGTGGCTGGGGAAACAATAAATGCTCATTATAAAGCAGCTGCCTGAGCTGCTGAGGACTTCTCGGTCCCGACTGGAGAAAAACAAGTACATCTGATTCCGATAGTAATTGAAGAAGACAACTGTTTCCTCCAGACCAAGGTATGGGGATTTTACAGTGCTGATGGCTGGGCTTGTTAGAGACACGACTGCACAGTAGCTGAGTCTTGTAAAACATCCACACACAGTCTTAACCAACATTCATTTTTCTTTCATTACTTAGTTACTTTTTGGATTTTAGATTTGATTTCATGTTAGATCACAAAAAATGTGTGTGTGTAACTGATATATTTAAACTATATAAGGACCACCGTTTACTACAAGGAAGGGAATAATTTCATTTTCTTTCTGTCTTTCTGTCTTTCTTTCTTTCACTTATTTTTTCTCTTTTATATTTTTGGCTTCCAAGAAAACACATTAAGTTGTACATGGCCACTGTGAATTTATGAGGGACACACCATCACCACAGATATTTCAAAAACACAGCTCTATTTGGGCCTCCTGTTCAGTGTGTCCATAGCAGTCAGTGGCTAAATTGAAAAATCAATTCCAATTTCAATGATTGGAATAAAGAACACAAGGAGTTGGAGATAAAATAGTGTTCTTCTGCTGGATCCCCTTTAATTGAAAAGTCATTTCTTCAGGGTATTCTAATGGTTCTGAAGGAAGATTGCAAAATAAAGTTGATGAGCTGGAGGAAGGTTAATAGCTTGTGTGTATGTGAGTGTACACATGTCCATGTGTGTGTGTGTGGGTGAGGCTATGTGTTTTCTCCACACAGTATCTATCCAACCTTTTCCTTCTGACGGAGGCACGAAATGAAAAAAAAAATGAAGAAAAATCCAGTGCTTCTCGTGTCATGTTCACGTCCTGCACCTGTCTCCAATGTCTCAGTGACAACTTGCATGACGAGACCATGGTGGTAAGAATTGAATATTACTTTTATTTCTCAAAGATAAGCAATTTAAGATCACAATGCATCTAGTTTCATAAATCGAAATGACTTATTACATTTATAAAGGTATGATTACAGTCTTGCCGTACCGTACTTGCGGTGCAGTTCTCAACGTTCTCCGATCTCTAACTGGCCCGGTTCTCTGTGTCATCATTAAATAGAACACAAAGGGCTCACATGTTCAGTGGTTATTGAAGAAGCAATAGTAATCATTGAACTCGGGCTCTATAAAGTAGATTATGGCGGGAGACAGGATATTTACAGATACTGCAAAGGTCAAGATTGTCTGAGTCTGGGCCAGATGACAAGGGGTGGGGGTGGAGGGGTGGAGGGGTGGGTGGAAAAACACACAAGAACTCTGGTTGGTTTCATTTCCTGGGAAGAAAGGAAAAGTTAAAAGGTGGCCCCTGAACAAATGAAACTCAATTTCACGGCACATTATCCCTCCCTGTTCTCTTCTCCTGGCTTTCATTTTCATTAAGACCACAGACAAGCATAAATTAATAATTACTGCCCGAATGTCTAAATGCAGGCCGCACTCCTGTAGCCTTTCATTTTCCTCTGCGGCCTGGCATGTTCATGCTTGCAAAATGTTAATTTAGATAATGTGGCCTGCCCCTTGTCAGATAATTCTGTTTGGTGCTCTCACTAATACATAATGGTCTTTCTGATTAGATGACATTAAGTCTATCTTGTGTTCAATCAAGCCATACCGATTTCCTTCCTCGCCGACACTAAGATGTTCAGATGAGGAACAGAAAGTCAGACATTTGGAAAGTCTTTGATAGTTTTGCATGTTATTCAGTTTAATAGTATGGATAATGTCAAACAAGGCTGAACCATTAAGTGTAATTCACAAAGCAGCACCTAATAACATTAACACTGGCTCATATGCAGGATGATCAGATGAAAAAGGATCGCTCGAGAAAAAGGGTGCTGTCTATGTAGAGAATATTAAATCGAGCACTTCGTGTTGTTTTAATAGCACTGAATCACTAGTTCTATAAACTATGGGTTAAATAAAATTGCACTACAATGCAGGTAAAGTCTTAATTCTGGTCTGGAGGTGTAGATGTGTTAATAATGTGTTAATAATGGCTTGTGTTGATCGTTTCTTTGTCAACTTTGCCACAGAGTCTTCAGTGTCAGTGTAATTGTGAGTGGTAGCAGAGGTAAAGCTGCAACCGCAGGTTTTTCAACATTGGAAAGTTGTCAGGATGGACAGCATTTGCAGTTTGTTGGTAACAAACTACAAATTAGTAACAGTGACATGAAATGTTTTCTTCCGCTTTGTCCCTTTTGTCCTAGGGGCTGCCACATCGGATCATTTGAAGCATCGGATGCCCTTCCTGTCACAAATTTCCTAGACAGGCTTGAGACCAGTGGCTGGGTTGTATGGGGCAAAAGGTAAAGGGTCTTGCCCAAGGACTCAACAGTGGAGACGTGACTCGAACCCCCTACCCTCCGATCAGCAACACAGATCCTCAACCACCTCAGCCACTACTGGCACAGTGACATGACAGTATGTGAGTTTTTATTATTATTTTTTTTTTAAGAACATGAAACATAAAAAAGTGTCTGTTTATTTTTGTCATAATGCAACTAGAAAACAGGAGTGTACTTCTCTCATGGATTTTTCATAACATTAAATATACTGTAACTATAATGTATTCAAATAATAGTTCAATGGTAAGTGTCTCACTTGCGCATGCGTAAAGCCAAGGTTTGATTCCCACCCATGCCAAAACCCCAGCCACTGTCTGCTGCGCCAATCCCAAAACTGGATAAAATGGGAAGGTAGCATCAGGAAGAGCTGAAAGACAAACAACATTAAAACATTCAAATTGTTGGCAAATTTCTCTAAAATGAGACATAAAAAATGGACTTTAATCAAAGTATGACTGCATCATACCACTCTGTTCTTTATTAAAGATTAACAGGATGCAATATTATTCTTTATTAGTAAGTAAAAAAAAAAAAAGCCTTCGGAGCAAGCATAATCTGGAAAACCTCTTTTTCCTCTTACTGTACTGGAAAGCCAGTACTAATCTGACAGAGCCTTGGCGTTCACTTACTCTTGCCGGAGACGCTGGCTGAAAGTCTCACTGAACATCAGAAGTCTAAGACAATCATCTGTACTGACTTGAAAACAGAGACAGTGAGAGCAGAATCAATTCAAGGCTGGAAATATAACACTTGTGTAAAATGATAGTCTTTATAAGGTCCAAGAGCAGCCAAGAACATACTCCCCTGAACTTGCACTCCACACAGTGTGACTAATGTGTGCTGGAAATTCTTTTTGTTTGTACCTCATAATCATGATTCAGAACGGAAATGAATTTATTACAGCATGAGCATTGGCATTAAAATTTTAGCTTCAGGGTCAAACCCATTTACGCAGCTGGAGCAAAACAGAACCTGCTGCGGCGTACTGTGGTTTCTGTCTAAGAGGAAATAAAGTGTAGAAGTCCATTGTCCAAAAAGATGTACAGATTTGAGTTATGAATACTGAGTCTACTCTGACTCTACAGATATTTAACCCTGGGGTACGGAGGAAGGGAGGCAACTATGAGAATTTGATGGACAGAGCATTTGTGGCTTTGTTATTGCCTAAAATCGTCACAGTTCAAGTTTCACATGCCTAAGACAGAAACCTTTTATGCTCATGAGAAAGTTACAGTCGCCCATTAATTTTCACTATATGTATTTTTTTTAAGGTTGATTGGAACTTTCACCTCATTTTTTAATAAGACGATTAAAAAAGCCTGAAACATTGTTGACCTTGAATTTACACAATGCTGTATTGAATTATGCAGTGATCAGTCAATTATTCATCTGCTTTACAACCGTACTTTAAAAAGTATGCAAATGGGGGAAAAGGTACTGCAGTGTCAACACATTTCCATCAAAACTGCTTACAAGAGAAGTTTGTTCACACAATGTCGGCATCTTATTCTCTATTTGTAAAATTTATAAAGAAGAAAAAATAAAAATGCTTCATGTCATCTACTTGTGATGACTGGGATTTTAATGAGCTTCAAGTATCAGCATTGATATAAATCAAAAGCCAGCAATTAGAAATGGATGAAAAAATAAAAAATTCAAGCCAGAAAATATATTTTAAGAAAAAAAAAAGAAGAAAAAATTAAAGCTACACAGATGCTGGTATAACAATGCTGTCTTTCAGAGGAAATAATTTCTTTGGAATATTGTGCCTACTGAGGCAGAGAGAATGAAAGGTATCATTTCTCACTACTGTCTGGTGTATTACTGCATGCACACAATGCCAAGCTTGAATGGTTTTATTCTACTAGATATTGTCATTGTTCAATAACATGTGTTTTACAACTCAACCATGAACAATTTTGATTGCCCTTCAGATTAAAATATGCACAGGCTGCTTATGTAATATCATACACAACTTTTTTTTTTCATTGCATGGTAAAATTTACACCCTTCTATTAGCATACACAAATAATTATTCATTCACAATGGATTACAATAAACTTAAGGCTTTAACTCCTGCTGTTAAACTTGAAGCACACATTCACAAAATGATTATGAACTTCGTGTAGCCTTTACATATTAATATAATGTCTAGGTTACTAAAATAAATAACATTTGCAAATGTACGTTGTTATTTTTATTGAATTCAACAAGAATCTACCCTTATTTCCTGATAAAATTTTGTTCATCTTATATATTTTCCACTTTTAATTTCAATAGGTTGATCCAAGCATTAGTGGATTTTATTTAGTCAGTGCAGAGAGATCTATTTAAAAGACAATATATACTGTATACAGTATACATACCCATCATCCATAACATTACAAGCAAAACATCATGCCCAGTATTGTGATGGATTGTGCATTGTGCCCTCAGGGCAGCTCTTTTGGGTCATGACTCCACAAAACCTCTAGGTTTGAGCATTGGTGTTTGGCACCTGGATATTGCACGTGGATAGTATAGGTGCTTTGTGTTGCGTGCTGGGTCCTCCATGGATCGGACTTTTATTTGTCTGAGCCATTCCATGGATGCTTGAGTGGGTTGAGATTTGGGGAATTCGGAGGCCGGCTCGCTCAACAACTTTGAATTCTTTGCCTGCTAAGCCCCATATGCGGCAGACTGTCATGCACTGGGTGTTCTGATACTTTTGTTTTTGTCCAGTACATCAAATGGGTGCTTGGTGATAACTGATTGGTGTACTCTACAGCAACAACATTTTACTTTACAGTCAGTATATTCTCACAATCTCAATATTTGCAATGATGACCAATTATTATGGAGTATTTTGGAGGTAGTGGTAAAATTCCTGGATCACAGCATCTCAAGTATTGTTTACTGTCATATAAACCCAAGAGGAACTGTTTGTTTATTTTGATATCTGGTGAACTGTAGATATTAAAATACAAATCCTTCTTTAATTAAATGGTCGCATGTTATTAAACAAGGGATGTATCGTTACTGAAAATATTATGTGAAAAAAATTAGATTTAGACATCTGCACTGATTTAGACATCAGACTAAAGCTAAACATCTACAGTAGATCTGTATCTGGATTTAGATACTGCAGTTAAGGCATCCTTCCATCCTTCCATCCAGGATTGGCTTGTGATGGTTTGAGAGAATTTGCAGCATTAAAAAAATTGATTGGTAATTCGAAATAGAGTCACCAGCCAAAAAAAAAAAAAAAAACTGTAGCAGTTTTTAAGTTATTTGAAAGTGGATTGTAATGGTTTGTTGGTGGATCTTAGTCTTTGTGTAAGTGGTTTGTGAGTCCTTGTAATGGATTATAGAGCACAAAGATATGCTGATTTTCTTGTTTACTGTCGACGTACAGTAGACCGGTTTCAGCTATCACTATTGGAGCACTAATAAAACCCCCTCATGCATGGGATGGAGCGAATACTATGCACTAAACTAATAAATAGTATACTGTAATAGATAATACAGTGGATGGTATAGTGTTGGGATGCTTACCGTGGTATGGAAGTGTGCAGCAGGTACAGTACATAGCCATGATATAAAAAAATGGTGAAATCCAGGTCATTGTTAACAAGTGAAAAAAGTAGGGGTTTTTTGGCCGATTTCATAGTTACTCTATAGGTAAATCTTGTCTTGTCTTCTTGGTGTTTACCGGCAGATGGCATCCACTATGTTGCATTACCGCCATCTCCTGGTATTGATTTCCATCATCTTCCTTTAAGTTTAAGTCCGTTTTTTCATTACCTTTAAGAAACTCATCAAATACTTTCTTCCTTGTCCGTTTTCTCCATACTAGGCACTATGCATGATAGCAACATGAACCCCTTTTTCTGAATAGTCTCACTAACATGTGGTTAGTGGTCACTATCCATGATCGCTTCATGTCGCTTTATGCTCTTCCTGTCTTACCCTGATCTCTGGAATCGAGTAAATCTGAACTAATCAGACCACATGACTTTTTCTATCGCGCCAAAGTCCAGTCTTTATGGTTTTCTTATGGCCACACAACTGTTTAGTCCCAAACCTGTGAGTTCTCATCACACTGTGTGCGGAAATTCAATTACTTTCAATTTTAAACATAGTTATGGTGTTTTTACTGTAGATGTTTTACCATGCAGCTTCAGCAGGTGTTTAAGTGATCTCCATCCATGATTTTTTGATGTCCACATGTTGACATCCATATGTTTTATGTGTTCAATGGTTCTTAACCCAGTTCCACTAATTTAAAATCTACTTAGGAGTTTTCTTCAATTTACAAATAAAGTAAATAAAAATAGATTCAGTTTAAAATGCAAACAAGCAAACAGTGTACCTCCCGTATCTATTTAGAACACCTTATCTGTTCTGAATAATGGATTAATATTTGACTAAAGTCCAAATATGAATAACATGACTCTTCTGACATTACATTGAGTTGTCAAATGGTTTGAACCACATTTTAGTTTCTGCATGTGGCACTGACCTCAATAGAGTTTCTGCTTTACAACCAGAAATAAAAGAAAGTGCAAAAGAAAGTTCTGTAACTTCATTTGAGGTGAACTTCCACCCATCTCCACTTTTCTATGATACGTGTCTACCTAAAGAAGGAGAATGATTTATATTTCACTTGTTAATTAAATCAATTAAGCACATCAACCAAACACTTTTTTTCTTCTGCATGTTTCTTATGTCTTGAAGTCCCTTGCTGATTATAATTGGCAGCTGACTTTAAAATACATTTATTATCGACTTCAGCATCATATACACTTGAAAAACAAGCAAGAAAGATGATGGAACCTAGTCATGAGGATACATGGTTTCACCAACAGAATGCAGGAGCTGCTCAGTCAGTCTCCGAGGAATAAAGGACAGATGCGGTATAGAGAAACATCTTTTGTTTTGGGGTAAAAATGATGTAAAACTATCTCACTGTGAGACCTACAAAACTTTGTGAAATGCAGGTTATTATAACTTCAAAAACTTACAAATATGAGGGGTGTTCAAGTCAAACCGGGACTTTTGATGAAATTACTCGTGAATGAAGACGTGAAACTGATGGACATTTCAAGAATACTTCAAGCAGGGTATGAGACTCTACAATTACAGTATGAGACTCTTAGCTGCAGTGAAACATTTGAATGGTGCAAACGTTTTAAAGAAGGTAATCTGTGAATGGCTGAGGAGGCCCAGAACTCAATATACAAATAACAATTAACAAAAAAGCCAAAATGCAGATGAGATGCATCTACTGTATCTATGGGAGCTGTACACACAAACATTCACAAACACCACTTTACTCATTACAGGAAGTCAGTTGGGAGTTATTGCCAAATCCCCTGTACAGTCCTGACATTAAAGGAGTTCCTGGGAGGCCAGTGTTTTAGATGTAAATCAGGCAGTTTGATTATGGCTACAACATGCTGAGAGAACTTTCTACCTTGACTGTGTCCGAGCACTTGTGAAGCTCTGGAATAAATGCATTAATGTATCAGTTGTGTACGTATATAGAGAAATAAAGGTAGTGCTTACTCTTATCACTGTGTTCTGTTATTCTTCACAATCAAAAGTCCTTGTTTGACTTGAACGCCACTGGTTAAAAAAAAAAGGAAGAGTCTGACACAGATTATTATTTAAATTGCTTAAACAATAGTCATACATGAAGTAACACAGAATGAATATTGCACTAAATACTGTATAAGACCATTTTGAGGAAATGTGTAGATTAAATGTGTAATGTGTCGTCTCCTGAATGACTTCATATCATTAAAAGTAACTTCAGTCGTACAGTACATTTAGCTTCTGGTGGTCAATTTAAAATCTCAGGACTGCAAAGGAGCCAATTCTACATTCTTGTGAAAGATTAGCTTTAAACTAATCAGCTGTATGTTTGGATTGTTCGCTGCCCATATTATGGTGTTGCTCAGTTTTAATGCTTCTAATTTATACAGTACAGTAGGTTTGCCTCAAGTATGTTTGTTTGATAAAAAAATTCTTCTAATCATATTTTAAATAAGAACGTGGCTCACTAATGTATTTATTAAATAGAAGAACGATATATAATGTATGATTTTTTTAAGAACAGCAGAGTTGAATTATTTATGAATTACTTTAAAAGAAAATACCATCTAAATATGGACCACAATACTGTACAGTATGTGTAAAACTGACTGCATTCTTTGACCTGCAAAACACTACAATGTACTCTAGTTACTGTATGTGCAGAGCAGAAGTTCATGGTTGTGACTTTGACAGCATTGCTATACAGCATTTATAGCATGTAAAAGGTAAAAAGTTATTTTATTTGTTCCAAAACACATTTTCAAAAGAGGATATAAATCTTCTCACACGTGTCACCTTAGCGTTGGATTTTTGTTGTTGTCCTGCTGTAAAGCCTGAGCATTTGGATAACATTAGTGCTTGGGAGTCTAATAAGGAGAAATATACAGTAAGATATCAACCAGGAGATACACATCTGTAGTTGTTGTCGTCTCGGTTTGTATGAGTGTGTAAAAGAACCAGCCATTTACATGTAGTTGTTCAGCACAGTTAAGTATTTATTGAATAACAGGAATTCAGGACAAACATTTACATGCCTGCATGCTTCCTCAGCGTAATGGCAGCTATCAGAAAGAACAATGGCTCAGAAACAAATCTATAAATTCAATATAAATGTTGGTATTGGTTTTCCTAATAGATCTACTGCATACACAATACCTTCTTTTTTTCCGTTTTACTTTATATACACATAACAAAGTGAGCAGGTTAACCTAGTACTTGTTCTTGTATGTACAACAATGATAAAAATTAAACTTGATTGTATTTTTTTTTTCTAATTTAGAAAACATTTAACGCAAAGATTAGTTGTTACTACCGATCAACATATATTCAAATTCACATTTTCAGAGGCTTTTTTTTTCTCTCGAAGCTAGGAATTTTAACATATGACATTAAGGTTTTTTAACATTTTTTTTTTTTCGATACAAAACAAAAAACCCCTGGATCTGAATTTCTTTTTCAAAGCTTTCTCGCTGGTTGTAAATACAGTATAAAAATCTTCAGTGCTGTGGATTGTTTTGTGAATATAATCATCGTGTGTACCTTGCGGTACATTTTACTGTGCTCAAATTGTCGCCTTCAGAACTGCTGACATGTTTAACCCCATCGTTAATCAGTCATGAAATATTGTTGATACTGGATGTAAAAGAAGAATCCTAATTCTACGTTCTGTCACGGCCCTCCTTTCAGGCCGCGCAACAAACTCAGTCACTTCCATGGAGCCTCTGTCATCAGCTTGACCTGTTTTTGTAACTTAAAAGCCCCTCGGAGAGGGCACACTTCATATGATGTCACTCAACTCTTCATACGAGACAATTTCTTAAGTCCTCCACTTCGTCCCATCAGTACATTACTGTAGTTTTCAAAAATAGTCGTCCATCTGCAGATAAAGAAAAAGAATAAAAGATGAGTGAGGAAATTGCCTGGTGAGATTGGGACAACAGACAAGAAACAAAAAAATAGTGCTACAAACTACAAAATACTAAACATGTATTAAAATCAGAACAGAAATCCTACTAAAAATGAATAATGGCAAAAGCTCACCTAGTGTTAATGTGTTCACTAACATTACACACTAACTACAGTACAAGAAGTGTTTGTCAGACTACTGTCACTTCATTATTACTTCATTTCACCTCTGTGCTAATCTACACTGACTTCACACTATTTCACCAAATACATACACCTGACACTCTCTGGTTTCACACATTTAAAAGTAAAGTTAAATAAAAAATTATTAATGAAATTAAATTACCGGAGAGCCAGCACAGTGTACTGTTTCTGTTTTGCCGATATGGCAGTGTGCCATCATTATTACTTGACTCAGTCTCTGTCATAAAATATGTCCTTGAGCATTATAAACATACTGACAAATCTCATAATACTCTGCATTGTAACGCTGCATAATTTACAATAATATCAGTCATATCATTCAATCACACATCCCTACTATAACCACCAAATATGTAGAGTTGACAGACAGTGACTACCCATTATAATAATGTCTATAAAATCTATCATAATGTCTCCTCATCATATTGTTTCTTAAAATATTTTGCATGATCTATCCTGGCCTGTGGGTGGAGCATGTAAAGATGAGACTGCCTACAAGCAACATGGGTTGAATTGAGAATCATCTATAATATATATTGCATTATATATGTGATGTGCTTTATTTTGTTTTAGAATAAGTTCATATTTCCACCTCTGGTCGTATGACAGGTTGACTTAAGATTTTAGCATAGCCATTTGTTCTTTTGTTCCTTCATTCATTTATCTATTCACGCATTCATTCATATATTTTTCCAAACCATTTATCCTGTGTAGGGTCACTAAGGGCTTGAACCTAATCCCAGGGAACTTTGGGTCCCCTGAATGCGGTGGGAAAATTAAAGCAAGCCGTAGACACACACTCACACACGTGATCATACACTACATGCAATTTGGTAATGCATATCTTGGGAGGAAATCCACCAAGAAAGGGGAGAACGTGTAGTACAAAGACTGAAGGTGGAATTTAAACTCACAGCCATTAAGGTGTGAGGCAACAGTGCTAACTGCCAAACATTTTACACATTATGTATGTATGTATGTATGTATGTATGTATGTATGTATGTATGTACAGTATGTACAGTGTTGTGCACAAGTCTCTTTTTTCATAATAAATTCAATTAAATGATGTAGATTAAATTAAAGACTGTGACAGGCTGCAAAATGCCTAAAGATACAATTTAAAAAGTTGATGCAACAGCCTCAGCCAAAAACTTGCTAAAAATGAGAGCCAAAATAGTAAGCCTGGAGACTCAAGACTACATTAAAAAAAAAAAAAAACTAACCAAAAAATCCCACAAGAAATTCTGGCTATTCGGAAGCAAAATATTAAGAATTGAAGGGTGGCTCAAGACTTTTGTACAGCACCTTCTGTACAGTATATACAGTATGTATAAATCTATTTATATTTCATTTATCTCATGTTTTAGGATAATAACAACAATACATTGTTCATATTAAGGTATGAATTACTGTAATCTGTTAATTGCATTTAGGATATCCATAAAACCTTGGTGAGCTACAACATGACTTGTACAACATAATAGTGCCTATAAGACTAAAATGAGTATTCCATGCAGTAAAACTTTCCTTTACTGCCAAATATGTTTAAGAGATTTTTTCTAACACACTTGAGCGAACATTATATTGCACTCATGATGTAAAATGCTTTATAAATGACACTTCCTAGGTGCAGAAAGTGTTTATTGAAAAAGGCAGCCATTCGTCTAAGCTGCTCTCTCTCAGCACCTGCAATCTAATGAGCATTGTCCATTTGCAGGGAACATTCGCAGTGGGCGCATGCCTGAGTGAACAGCGGCCGCTCACTGCCTCTGTTGGTAAAAGCATCTGTTAGGCATGGCTCAGGAGCTTGTTTGACGTTTATTACTCGAACGTTTCCTGTGTTCCTGAGACGTTGCCTTTCTGTCTTTGAGCAACGCTCCCTCTTTTTGGCAGTGTAAGCTAAATTATTCAGTTTAGAAAGAGAAAAGCACCCAAAATACATAAGGCGGTAACAGAGTGAGAAAGCACGATAGTGAATGAAACATTTGCTGTGATGGGACGAGAACAGGAATTTTACACAGCAGTGTCCTCAAGGTGACCTATTTTAGACAAAACGTGTTAAGTTATAATACAGAATGTGTGCTGGGACTCTGCGCAAATAAAATCGTCTGTTTTTGGACTGTAAACAATGTGCTCATAAATCATCTCAACATTTTGACTTTTCTGCTTCTCGCTAATAATCTGGTGTCCGCTACAAGAAAGGTTGATTAATTTAAGCTCGGGAACCCTGTGAACTTTGATTAATTGTGGCCTGGCTATGTGGTGTACTGTGTGAAAAACAACAAAGCCACGATACACAGACAGACAAACAGTAGGGCTAATTACAGCAAGAAGACCCGAGTCTCTAACGTAATGCACTCTGACCCTCACCATTCAACCAACACTGTAAAAGTCATTACTGTGTGAATTTTGCTGCACGATACAGCCCTCACACTATGTCGGAGTAGAAGTTACAGCTAAATGCGAACTGTTTAGCATTTATTCACTCTAGACTTAAAGGTTTAAACTTTATTTTATTTATTAATTTTATTCAATAGACCTAAAACGTGGACGAAAAATATAAATAAATCTGGTGTATGAGTAAAAAAAATAGGACTAATTGAAATTACATACAGTATATAAAATAAGTCTGTTTTTAATCTAAGAGAAAGAAGTAAGATTCAATACCACCCATACTGTATGCGAAAGGTGAAAATGAATGTTTAGATGTATATCTCTTACAGTACATGCAGGAAAGGTTGGAAAGTGTTTAACAAAATGTGTTTAGTAACAAAATGCAATATACATTAAATTCTTCATGTCATACTGTAGGAATGTGGCTTATTACTAATAAAGCTAAAGAAAACCCATAATGGTATTATGCTAAGTTCTATTAGGTTGAGAAACAAGAATGAAAAAGAAACGCTTTTTTGAAGAAATATATAAGCCTAGGAGCAATTGTTTCACAAATTTTCCAAATTAACATATTAATTCTAGTTTCAGGTAAACTATGATGCATATCACCGAATAAAAATTTTAATAAATGAAATAAAAATCTGTCTCCTTTTTCAGGATTCTACAAAATCATATGGCCGGAATGTTTTTTCTAAAGAAAACTCCTCATTAAAATATGCTAAAACTTTGCCATTTTTTATATTCAAATCAAGACGAAAAGTTCATTAAAGAGAATAAATATTTCATCAGATGCTAAATAAAACAAAGGAAATTTTTTGGCTTCTCTCAGCATAAAATGCCTTTGAAAGATTAATTAATACATGTAAATTATGCAAACTATGCCCATGCAAATATTTTATGAAGACAATTAAGGGAACCATTAATTATGGCCTTTTTTGCTTCAGTGACACTCATTCATTTAATTTTAATTTCACTTTAACTGTTTTGATGTTTAATCTTGCAACAAAGAACTTTATCTCTCCTCACAGGGTCGTGTAAACTTGCAGCACACATCAAGAGGCAGGAAGCGGGAATCGGGAGAGATACTGAGTAGATATTATGAACGTTATCGCTAGGAATTAGTGGCAAGATGCTCTCCCAGAAGCACGGGGCCAAGGAAAACAGGCAAGCTTATTCTTGGAATGGATTCAAAACGCTGGAAAAGCAATTAATAAACACAGACCGAGTTAATGTAGCAGAATTACAGAGTGTGACAAAAGACAAATAGAAATAATTAGTTCTCTGAAATTATGCCCTTATTATTATTTTTTATTTCATACTGAGAAGAGGTGAAATTATGGGATACACTTTTATGTTGTGCTGTGTTAGATATGGGTTAGATCTTTTTCTGTCTTAAGAATAAATACAAGAATAAATATAAAATGAATATACAGTACAACAAACAGCCTTAACATTAACACCAGCTGAATTGAATAACATTGCTTACAAATTATTCACTGGTATATAATTTATATACAGCATTCATAAATACTATTTATATTCACTATTTATATACCAGAATTATGGGCACCCAAGGATAATCAGAAAAGCAAATCTAACGCAAATTACTGAAAAAAGTCAACGATGACTACGACAGAAAAGTACCAGAACACCCAATGCATCACAGTCTGGCGTTGTTCAGTCCAGAGCTACTCCGGTGGCACAAGCAGAAACTAAAGCATAGGTGGTTTTAAAGTTATGGCTGTATACACTACTGCTCAAAAACTTGCAAACTTCTTTGTTTTTGTATAATGATTTATTTCCTACATTTTACAACAATACTGGGAATTTCAAAACTGGGGATATAGAATCAGGTAATTATGTAACAACAACTGTTACATACAACAACAGTTAGTTGTTATTTTAAGACTCAGAGGTCAGACTTTCTGGAATAGTTCTTGCAATAACAGTATTTGAAAATCCATCAAGCACCATGATCAAGACCAGATGAATCCTGAAGACCCGGAAGGCAAGACCAAAACTTAGCTCTGGTGCAAAAGAGAAGTTCATTTACCATTAAATTACCAGGATCAGAAATCACCAATTAACAGCGCCATTCGTTGCATATTTTGGATGCCATTGTTTTACAGGGTAGAAAGAAATAAAAATCAGAAACAACCCTGGACTTTTAAGCAGTAGTAGATTTATATACTGTATAATAAATATTAAGTATAGTATGTAGGGCATTTGGGTGATTCTTCGGGGAGCAGCAAGTTTAGATAACTGAACGACAACTGAATGTCGAGATCTGCCCAGGTTTTCCTTGAAGATGTGCTGATTTTAATAGATTGCGGTACTAAGAACCTATTAAGTGAGTGTTATTCTGTCATACACAACATCCTTGGATTTTATTACATGCCTTTAAAGTGACACCTTCTAAATATAACAATTAACACATAAAAATGCGACTAATCCTGAACATAAAAACTTTATTATAATAATGTGCATAACTTTAAGTTCTAGAACAAATTTATTCAGGCCCTAGTTATCAGTGCAGTGAGCTTTGATTTAGTGGGGTTAAAAGACTCCTTTCATTGAATCCTTCACAAAAATATCTTTTAAGTAGGCTAATCAAACTGGGTTATGGGGCTTTTACTCGTGACTGGGTATTAACATGCCATTTCCCACATTTCATAGCAATTTCCACGGACTATTTTCAAAGGGAAATTGAGACCAGACACAGTGATAAGGGTGGTGTTCTCATGGCGCTGCTGGGTGCACTTATTTGAGTTTAAATGCTTAGGCATGAGGTAAAGTACTCCACAACAGAAAACCGGGAAAAAAGACAGTCTTAGTTTTTTTTCGCAGTTTGATTTCCTCTTGCTGTTTGGTAATTGAAATTAGATGGATGTTAATTTAGTTAATTAGCATATAACTGATTTCTATTAACCAGACTTTTTTTTTTTGCTCTTGCTTTCCCCCCATATCTACTGTATTAGGAGCCTGGTAGGGATGCAAACAGTACTAACAGGAAGTATCTGACAGGATCTGACAGAAAAAAAAACACTATTGCAACAAAACCTAAATCTTATCGTAGCGTATATTATTGAGAAATCTACAGTGTGTACTGATTGCATATTTTCTAATGTTTAAAATACAGTAGTAACACATCTTTGCGTCTACCAATCAGATCCAGATATTTCTGTAACACATCGATTGACCAATCAGATAAAACCATAAAGCTGCGTTCATCAACACTACATATTAGTTCTGGCAGGTGTGATATTGTAATGTTGAAAAAAAAATTAGGGGGTGTGTATCTAATGTTAACACAGTGAAAAATATAGCAAAGCAAAAGTCTGGTGTAAGTGTTAATTAACAGCGCCTCCATTATTTTTCCGCAAAAGATGAAACGAGAATTTAGAGGTCAAAGTTCACCTAGACAAATATGTGTGGGATGTAAACAAAAGTTTTACATCCCACATTTTGTGTTTCAGTAAAGTGGGCACAATTCTTTCCTGTTCAGGCTTACTGATTTTCCTCTGGGCAAGCTTTATTCATAGTCAGTTCATGTTCGGTCTAAATGCTGATTTATGTAAGATTTCCTCTATTACTGCAGAAAAATTACAAACGTTACAGATAAATCAAGAATGTTGACACCTCTGGGGGAATGAAGGAAACAAAAAAACATGTGTAATTTACCTGGACTATGTCTGCATTTCTAGCATTTTAGAAAAATACTAAAGGTTCGTAAGTAATGTTTACGACTCTCAATTACAGTAAAAGAGTATATGCCATATAAAAGGAAACCTGCATTCACCCTGAGGATAACTTTGATCCTTCTCATAAAATGTGCCTATAATGCAGCCTAGAAGAGTCTGCCAGGCCTCTTTAGAAGAAATGTCATCTGGTAGTCATTAGTTACACTGCAGCATCAATCTCCATTTTCTCTGATACACTGTTCTGCTAAATGAATTTAAGTCTGACTCTTACACATGTTCATGGAAGAACGAGTTTGGTTACGACTTTGATATGTCTGATGAGCTGTAAGTATCTGCTGATCATTAAAAAAAATCTCAAAATATAGTGTGCACAAGACTTATAATCTTATCTGTCTACCTTTGGAACAGAACGAGCCCAACCCACCAGGTTCCAGACATTTCTACTGGCGTATCTTCCGCTACAAGATTAAAGATTAAAGATATAGCTTATTGCTGCACTGCAAATCAAAAGCAATATGGACATCTGACACAAGGAGCAGAGGTTTTGGCAGCATATTGACAACAATTTAGAGTTACACTGTAGACATTTCTGAGGTTTAATATAAAATTGGGCTAAATATTAAACCAGTTTGTAGAAACACTAGTGTTCAGTTAATAATGCTGTTTTTCTGTTGTTGAAAAATACAGGTAGCTGATATGGCTAATTATTATATTGTAACTGTTATAATCACTTCTCACACTGCCACCCTGAGAACATACAAACTTCCTGTTTGGGTGCTTGGTTTATCCATTCTTTTCTTAACCAGTATTATTGTAGATATTTTGTGATTTCTTTTACAAATGAATAATTCAAGCTGATTCATCCATGCTTTATTATTACGACTCAACCTAGATATGAACAAATAAGTTCGTAAACCTTTGTTGTAAAGAGAATCTTCACAAGAAACATAGTAAATATGGTATTCATTAGACCTATAACACTTCCAGTTAATGGAGACGCTAACATGAACCACAAATACTGCAAATGATACAACTACACACATTAGACTAATAGACATTAGTTACTACAATTTTATATATGGACGTTAACATTTAGTTAAACTCAGTCATTTAATATGACGGACTTGGAAAAAAAAACAATCCGAAATGAATCCATAAATTAAGACAAATAAAACCAGCCATTTAATTAGGAAATAGCACTCTATAAAACGATGCAAAGTCAGTGTGTGTCTACGGTAGCTAATGCACTACAATTGCTGAGATTCATTACTTAAAGATTTAGCGCATACCATGCTTAGCAGGCGCTCTTTCACTGTTTAGTCGTCATTTTGTTCTTTTCAGTTCTCTGTGAGCATTGCCTTTTATGGTGTTCTTTGGTAGTCACTTAATATAAATCAACTGGGCTATAAATGTGCTTGGTAATTAACAAACACACGTGTGTTTGAAGAGAATCAGTAGGGTTGCACAATTTCAATACATATTAGATAAATTTGTATTGTCTTTTACAACATGGCCTTCGGTAAGTATTATGTGATAGCATTTGTTATTTTCTTGTCTCTTCAATGTTTGTTCATTTTGGATGATACCTTCAAGTAACTATTTATATTAATATTCAAGCAGCGGGTAGCATTGTCGCCTTGCACCTAGAGCTTCTGGGTTCGATTCCCACTTCAGGGTCAGTGTGCATGGATTTTGTATGTTCTCCACTGTTTAGTGGATTTCCTCCAGGTACTCCGGGTACTCTGGTTTCCTCCCACAGTACAAAGACATGCAGATTAGGCTATCGTATCGCCCATAATTTGTAATCCCTGTACAGGGTGTACCCTGCCTTGTGCCCCAAGTCCCCGGAGATAGACTGCAGGCCCCCTGTGGCCCTGTATACAGGATTAAACGGTATAGACAATGGGTGAGTGAGTGAATATTCAAAAAGCACCAAATTAGGCTTTCCTGGTCACCAAAACCAATATACCACTATTTTAAAATAAACAAATCACTAACGGACAAAGTTTTTAATTGGAGTTATGAGCAGTATACTTACCTTTTATACCTTTATGCCTTTTTATACCTTCATTACCTTTAATAAAGGGAACCATTGTGCAATTAGATAACTGCACAGGTTCACATTGCGATTATGATTTCTATGCAATTAATTGTGTCGCACAAAAAAAATCAGCTTTACGAATACTTCTGTAGATCTTGGAAGAATGTTTAGTTTTGTTTTGCCTATGAAAAATGTACATACCGAACAGCTTTATAAAAAAATTTATATGAATAAACATGCCAGTAGTGGACCCATTAAAGATGTGGAATTAAGTCAATAAAGATGATTTCTTGTCACTAAAAGAGCAACTGTGTAGATTTCTTTTTCTTCTTATTATATTTTATTATTAATTAAAATTAATTATAACTTTAATTATTCCTTTAATTAAACATTATTTTATTTCTCAGGTGGAATGACCTTAAACAATGTTCCATTTCATACTTATAATTCACATTAATTTTGTGAATGCACTAAATTCCCAGCTGCTTATGTTTGTAATAAAATACTGTAGTTGCATTCGCGTTTCCACAAAAATTGATGTAAATGTGTCACTGGTGAATCTTTTAAACAGCCCAATCAATCATTTTACTGCACACATTATAAAATTATCATACACGCATTTGTTAGCGAAAATGATTTTCCTTTTTACTTTTTTTAAACAAAGTGTTCTCTTGACGAATCCCAGTGATCTTGACCTTCCTCTTGAACTGTGAGAGCTGTGGCCCAGATGGTAGGCTGCATGCTTGAACAGCAGGCTGAAACTAAGGCTCATAGAGAGAGATTTATAGTCTCCTCAAAAACATGTACCTTGTATTGTCCTTTCAGCATCTGTTCTGCCACTGCTGCGGTCAGTCTCTATCTCCTGGGTCAACGAGTCTGGCAAAATGAAAGGATAATGACGATTAAACATCCATGACATCTGCACTTAATTAGAAAAGTTTTTTGAACATCGTTTCTCATGATGGATGGAGGGCATATTAGGCAGTGTTGCATATGGCACGATAAGAGTTTAAACCACTGACTAGGTGAGAGATGTTGTGGATACAAACCAGGATGGCGGCTTTTTTTTTTTTTTTGCACATGTTAAACTGAACCTGTGTTTCATTCTTCAGGCAAGACCTCAAACGTGATGCTTTTGTGATACATCAGGAGTCTTTTATGGTGCATAAATCGTGGCCTCTTTACTGAGCTATATTGGAGTCGAGGACACAGCCGTAATGCTTTCAAGAGCACGTCTCAAGTACAAGTCAAAATCAATCTTCACATGGGATTCTGACAGCAAGCACTCAATCACGTCAGAACAAACCAGATTTGGGACAAATGTGTCAAGCGATTATATGGCCAAGAAAGTGTTTGTTTTGAAGTCCTTCTATCTTTCAAGCAGGTTGATGAAATTACATAAAATATCCTGCTTCAAATATTTCCTTCCGGATAATGCTGGCATCTGGGAACATTAGGATTTCAAATTGCAAACTGCAAATTTGCATGAATGAGCCTTAACAATCACAGTGGAAAAAGAGAATGGCGACGGTTAGAGCTTTTAGTCCTGCAATTCTTCAGTACATTTAACCTTTTCATTTAATTTTGTATAATTTCAAGCAGAGCCGTTAGTTGTTAAACCTGTCATTGCACAATGTAATCCTATTCCTACCTCCGTTTTTATGGATTAACCTCTTTTTTATGAATAGATATTTCCAAAAAAAGATCTCAAAAAGTAAAACAGCTTCATTCTGGAAGAACATTTCACACCAAACCAGGAATATAAAGTTTTCTAAACCGACTTTATACATGCCACACTCACTACACACTTCATTACAGGTTCCACTTATACACACTTTGAACCCAGGCCTTTTTCAGATGGCACTCTGATATCGTGTCAGGCCTCACCATTCAGGGATCGGAGACTCTCTGTGGGTGAGCTCTGTTTGAGAGTTTGCTCTGCCTGTTCCCGCCTCTTGCACTCGTACTCCAGCGCCTCCTGCAGTTTCCTCTTGGCCTTCTTCTCCTTCTTCAAGCGCTTCTGAATGATTGCTAATGATAATACACATGCACACACATAGACATATATTGGCTATATTAGCAAGTTGCCCAGTTTAGGATTCTCAACATGTTCGTGGCTGTGTTGTTCGCAGAAATGTCGAGGCGGGGGGACAGGATGTTCTTGTTGAGTGAAAATGGACTCTGTCATTAGCGATATAATTGAGCCAGCGATAACCTGGATTAACCTAGGTTAGAATGCCAATGAGATGAGTTTCACTGAAACGTTTTCAAGAGAAGGAAAAGCAGTCTCTGACATTATAAAACAGCAGACGGCTTCTGGGCTTCAGCACAATTATTAGGATGCTTATGAGAAAGCGCCTTATTAAATTCCACGTGATTCATTATGGGAAGTTAATGCACTGAACATGAGAATTTAGCTGTACTCTGTGGCATTTTTGTGTACAAAGGAATATGAAGATCACTATATATACTTAGAACTGGATATGCTACTACAGAAATAGAGAGCAAAGCAGCGATTATATCTTGAGGCAATGTAGAATGTAAAGAGCATTTTTCTATTTTTTTTTTTTTTAAATCAAGGATGGCTGTAATTTATTAACTTAACCATGAACAATGCCATCATTCACCCTTGAGACATGATGTGCTACATTTAGAAACGTTCACCATACAAACCACTTTCCACCTATGTATTTATAATTACATTAACATGAAATGTGCTCAAAAGTATGTGAGAGCACCGTGTGATCAGATGTTCCGTACAACTGTATAATGAACAAGATTTGCATAGGGTTATAGAATTGTCTCATTTCTGATATTCTTCTGATATTTGTTTCTTAAAAAATGGTAACAAATAATGGTTTATAACTCTCCTGGCAAAACCCAGTGATAACAAAATATTGCAAGATGTTTTAAAAAGGTCAATTAAAGGTTTTGGTATTCATGTATAAAGCTTGTAGGGCAAACAACGATTATAGTCATTTATTCTTTCTTAGTACCTGTCGGGATCATTGTTGAGGTGGTGAAATATTAGGCTACTACTACATTTATATTGTAGTAAACCAAATAAATTCTGTATATTAGACCCATTACTGCAAGCATGTACAGACGAAATTACTAAACTAGTGAGATACAAATACTGTACAACACAAATACAATACATGCTCATACAGTTGTTTGTTTCAGCGTGTATATGTGTACCTCTGTTCTTCTGCTCTATGGCCAGCTGCTTCTCTAAAGTCTCTCGAAGTTCCCTCTCCCTAAACAGCTCCATCTTCAGCTCGGTTTTCTCCAGTTGCACTTGCTTCTCCTGAGCACGTGCATTATCGATAGCCACCTTCAGCAGGCCCTAAAACAGCACCAGGAACGTATTTTTACAATTCACACACACACACTGACTGCACTGCAAGCAAGTGTGTAAACACTCACAAACACAATCAGCTGAGCTTAGGCAAGACGTACACATTAATCATTTTTAATCAATCACCAATTATGAGTGATTATATACACTCACTGAGTACTTTATTAGGAACACCTGTACACCTGCTCATTCATACAATTATCTAATCAGCCAATAGTGTGACAGCAGTATGGTGGATGATATCATGCAGCTACAGGCCAGCAGTTTCAGGCGATGTTCACATTAACTAGAGATGTTCCGATACCATTTTTCCCCTCCCGATACCGATTCCGATACTTGGGCTCAGGGTATCGGCCAATACCGAGTACTGATCCGATACCTGGGTGTGTATCTGTACAGTGTTTATATGTGTGTATATATATGAAACACGGACACGAGGCGAGGTCTTACAGGAAAAAGGGTCATTTATTTAGAAAAATGGGGAAGGAAAAGTTAAAGGCTCTCTGCGGCCTTTTCCACTTCGGCGGCAGGGATGCGATTGCAGGCTCTAAGCGGAAGTGAAGGTGCCGCGGGAGCTCACGCAGCTCATTCACGCGTTCCTCTCGCGGAGATCAAAGGCGCCCCCTTTTTAAAGTCTCTGGGGCGCATCACATCGCCCCGCTCTTGTGCCACTGTCTCTCATAAAATACACCGCGTCGCAAAGTCCAGCTTCCCAACAGTCAGACCCCGAGCTACACTCCCCGCTGTGTTTTATAGCGCCAGGATCATTAGCGGTGATAGCTCATGGGCCGTTGCCTGATTCTGTGGCCCTGCTCCTTCACATACCTAAAGGGGGGGGGAGGCCACCTAACTAGTGAGCGAGGAGCAATACCTGTATCAATTTGGGCGCACGCCCATCACAGGCGCACGCCGTGACACTCTGTAAGTAAGCTAAGCTAGCAAAGCTAGCGGGCATAAATAGGTTATGTTTAGGAAAATGGTATCGGATCGGTACGTGGACTCAAATACTCGCCGATTCCGATGCCAGATTTATTGTGGTATCGGTAGCATTTCCGGTACCAGTATCGGAATCGGAACAACCCTAACATTAACCATCAGGGTTGAGGGAAAATGTGATTTTGACAATGGCAGGATTTTTATTGAGCAGCAGTTCTGTGGATGGAAATACAATAAATTGTTGATAAGGAGGTCAATAGAGTACGGTCAAGCTGGTTCATGCTGACGCAAATGCTATAGAAGTTCTGATAACCACTCTGCACAACTGAGATTTACAATAGAAAAAACATATCAACCTTGAATAGGTTGGATAGTCTACAACAGCAGAAAACAATCGTGTTCCACTTCTGTCAGCCAAGTACAGAAAGCTGAGGCTGCATTGGGCAAAGACTCAATAAATCTGCACTGAAGACAGGAAAATCCCAACCTGGTCTGAGGAATCACTATTTCTCCTGATGCACAAGATAATAGTGTCAAAATTTGCCACCAACAGCAGGAATCCATGGACCCAACCTCCCTTGTGTCAACAGTCCGGTTTAGTGGAGGTTGTGTAATGCTGTGGGTAATATATATATATATTTTAATACAAATCAATCTTCACTTGTATGCCACCATATATTAGAGTATTGCTGCTCAGCATTTCCGTCCCATTGTTGTTGGTCTTTCGGTTGCTCCCGGCAAGGGGTCGCCACATCGGGACATCCAGTTGGCACAACAACTTGGCACAAGTTTTACGCCGGATGCCCTTCCTGACGCAACCATCCCATTTTATCCGGGCTTGGGACCGGCACTGCAACCAGTGGCTGGGGGGTTTGGGCACTGGCTGGGAATCGAACCCAGGCCTTCCGCATGGCAGGCGAAACACCTACCACTGAGCCACCAGTGCCCCCCAGCATATCTGTCCCATAGAACAAAAGTCATCTCAGACTGGTTTCATGAACATGACAGTGAGTCCAGTTTTCCTCAGTGGTCTTCCCAGTCACTAGATCTGAATCCAGTAGAACGTCTTTGGAGTTTGGTAGAATAGGAGATACAGTAAAGGGCAATGAAGTGCTTCATAAAAACATGCAAGAATCACATGATGCAGTCACATGAAGATGGACTAGAATCTTCAAGGAATGTTTTTCACATCCTGTGGAATCCATACCATGAAGATGTGAAAAAACATTCTGTTGAGGTTCTGTTAATCTCAGTGTTAATATAGTGTTCCTAAAAAGTGCTCAGTGAGTGTATTAGAGTAAATTATGCAGTAACCAGTTGTTGAAAGGCATATGAAAGGAAGATAAAATTATTTGTGTTATTTGTTTTGGCTAAAGGTTAGATAATGTATGGAGAAGTACTTTGCAACATGAAATTATATACAGTATACAGTACTGTACAATCCACCTGTAGACGGAAAGTTTCAGTAAAAAGTGTTGTAAATATCATCAATACTTCATCTTCCTCAGCAACTTTTATACAGTTCATTACACATTTGCAGTTTTGATGGTGCTGTGACCATTTCCAAACAATTATTTCCCACACACATGCAATTAAGGCTGATGCAATGGGCTATATCATACTAATTGTTCCTTGTTATGACCCCAATTTAGACTAAGTTCCTTTATCTCAATTTTCTGCCTGGATTGCTTTTGTTGACTTGTATATATGAAAGCTCAATCAAAACGTTAGCCTGGAATCATGATTAAAGATGACTAACTAAACTTGTGTGGCTGCGAGGACTCAGGCTAATTATCAGGAAGGCCACAAGAGCAGCATGGCTCTGATGTCCCTATCACAAGAACACTGAGGACAAAGGCACTCCCTATACTGTACTCACATCATTAGTCTCACAGGCCATGATAATCAATGACATTCATCTTTCTGACTCATTTTGGTCTGCATGGAGACAACAATGTTGGACAAAATTCGACTGTGCAAAATAACACTGTCTGTTTATGGAAACTATAAAAACGGAGCACTGGATGAAGCCATCATGGGTACTGTAGAGTCAGAACTATATCTGGTGCAACCCAAGTATGAGTGTTCAGTAATTATATTCCTGATCGGGTTAACGGCACAATCACTTTGAGGTTATGATGTCCATTTTGTGTAATGCTCTTGGAGTGCGCTCTATATTTATATCAACACACACACACACACACACACACACACACACACACACACACACACACACACACACACACACACACACACACACACACACACACACACACACACACACCTCTGGCTGTCTATCAATGTATCTAAAATAATAGACACTGTTAAGATAGTAGACAGAAAAAAACTGTGATATCAGTGCACATACAGTACAGATGATTATCTGGATTTAGTGAAGAGTAGTGGACTTTGTGCTTTCTGGCTTTTCAGTATCATGACATATTTATTTGTCTTATTAACTTCAAGAGAGAGGAAAAGAGAAGCTTGTGAATAAGTGGCTGTTTATAGCTGCTATAATAAGTGATAACCGAAAGTCACCTGTCTTGCAGTGTTTCCAGTTTATTAAACAGAACTACATATAACTGTAATTGTTGGCAAATTATTATGGTATAACATCCCACAGGACAGGATATCAAAGGAAAAAATTCACTTCGAGGCTAATTTGAGTCAGGTTGCATCATACCACATAGGTACAGTATACATTATTTTTCTATAACTGGACCTCCTGTCACATTCTATTACTATTATATTTTGACGGTTTTGCCCATTTTTACCAACTTCATTAACTTCAAGTAAATTACTCAGGTTTTCACTGTTATAACACCTGAATCAATCAATATTCTTACAGGTTAGCTCCTTAAGATCCACCGAGTTGATCATCTGATGCTTACCTGAATGTTGGTCAGTAGGGTCTCTATTGATGACAGTCCATCAGGAAACAGGAAAGGAGATGGGAACCCTGGTGGTAAAGCCTGACTTGCCAGCGACAACCTCTCATAGCTGTCTCTTGCTGTTGGAGTGCACAATGGGGCTTCTTCTGGTGGCAAAGGCAAGGAAATACACACTCAGCACAACTGTAGTCAACGAACACATTAGATATCAACTGCAAGCATGTAGCATGGAATAAATCATTCTTTTTCTTTCACAATTGGTGTTTATACTTGGATTTTGTTTGTGCAAAAATCACATTAACATCTATACAAGCAAGCCCGATCAGCTGGAAATGATTGATAACCCATTCTGGAACTGTCATGGGAAGCAATGCTGTTATTGATGCTACTGTATGTGTGGCTGTTAGCGATGCTCAAGAGCTTCCATTCACATGAATGTAATGAGATTCCTGTGCACCATCAGTGGTTCTACTCTAGTACTGTTACGCTGGTGGTCATTTGCTTTATCGTCCAGGGCATAAATATGATATGAGATCTGGGCTGCCCGGTCCATATGGCACTGTAACTCTCTGATATGAAGAGGCCACACTCAATCAGATGCATATGGCAGGCCTTGATTACTAAAAGCCCTGGCTCTCCAACAAAGACCATATGGCACAAAGAGGTGAACCTTCATTTAGTGCCTTTCAACACCACAGCAGTTCCACTGGCACAAGGGGCACTGTGAGTTTGGACGAATGGATTTTAATCCTTAAATAAAAAAAAGGCTGGTGATAGGAATCAATAGGACAGAGGCAGAAGTCATCAAACTAAAATCAAGGGTAACTCTTAATAGCTGTTAACAGAAGAGGAAAACATTGCAGGAATCATTCTCTAGGTCTCCCAATGGGTGGCATAAACACTAGGGGCTAAGAAGTGCTGAGTAAAAAGGTGGTTGCTAACTCCCAATGGAAAAGAGTCTGACAGACCTAAACACAGATTAGCACTTAAAAAAAGAAAAGAAGAATCTACTGGGGCTTAGCATGAGCTAGACCTATTAAAACAAGTACAAATTAAAATGGTCATCACATTCAATTTCAAAAATAGAATCAATTACTGGATCATGACAAAGTCTTTGGAGATTTAGTTAATGTAATGCTCTTCTTTAAACTATTACAGGCCTGTTACATATTCAAACAAATTGCATAAAATGGGTTGAGCTGTATATAGAATGGGAATTAAAAAAAATTATTTAAGGCAGGAAAAACTGCAGTAAAATGTTCGTAATAATACTTTCCTATCACTGTATTATTTTTAATATACACAGTGATGGTATCTTTTTACTAAGGAATCTTCTACAGTGGCTTTTTACCTATAAGAGCTGTAAAAACGAATCCTAATCCTACTGAGAGACATGCTACTTCATGAAATATAGCGAACACATTTTTCTTATAGCAGAAAATATCCATCAGCCCTCTTTAGGCTGTACTGTGGGTAGAGGCAGCATCTTAAAGAGCATAAATCTGAGGGTGGACACTGAGCAGATGTCCTTTGTGTCTGAAATGTAAAGCAGAGATCAGACCCAGAGCTAAGAGCGGGGCTTTGCTTCCTCTGAGGAGCAATTGCAGCATGTCAGAGCCCTGATGACATCATCCGCCATTCATCACGTTCGTGAGGGCAGACCTCTGCCATCTGCTGCGCATGCCATCATAACTCTACATCTATCTCTTTTCTCGGTCTTCCTTTCACGCTCTCTCTTTCTCCCACACACACATGCACACACACAAACTTGTACCACCATAACCACAGAATAATTTCCCTCCACACAGTCCAGTGATGACACTATCTTCACATTGTCACGGCGAGCAGCCACTCAGTTTCTTCGCACAAGCTTCAGCAGCTGCAGACAGAAAATAAACTGCTTCCAATCGTATTGTCACGTTGTCATGAATCAATTTTGTTAAACGCATTTATTTATTAATTATGAACAACAACAGGAGAAAATGAGGAGGAAAAAAAAATCTTTGTATCGGATCTGGCACTCAAATCCACAGCGGGCCTCTCATACAGAATTAATACGTGTTTGTATGGCCCTCTAAATCATGCGCAAACATGGCAAGACTGGAGGAGACCCACTGCTCCCATCAATATTCACTAATGCCAGCCAAGGCTTGGTAACAGCTGGTCTTACATTAATTAGTTTAAAGTATTTATTTCATCCATCTCCAGAGCAGATTGAGCAAAAACATTAGAGATTATTTCAAGCATCTGCAAATGCCCTGGAAACATCAAGCGAACCAACAGTCAAATCTCAGCCGCCAGTATCGACGCTCGATAATTTACAATTCTTGGAAGAGGGGGAGGCTAAAAGGAGTGCTGCGCCTCCACAGAGGAGCTCCCAGCAGCCTTTCCCTAAATTTCAGCAGCACTTCCCCTCCGGTTCATTACCGACAATGGATGGCTGCCTAATGGATAAACATTTGCTGCTAATCTAATTTCATAAATAAAAAAAAAAAAACAAGGTCCACTTTTGGAGAGGTTATTACTGCCACTCAATGCCTTGGTTTTCGTGTGCAGATAAAGGAGTGAGTGTATTGGGGGAAATAAAACCGATGTGATTATTAGATCATGAAATGGTTTCAGGGTATATTTACAGCCTCAGTGTTTTCCAATGCATTGATACCGCAAATGCCAAGGAGCGAAACAATACGGCGAGATTTGGATGGCGGAGGCACTGCAGTTGGTTTGCAGCCACTGTTGTCCCATATTTCGTCTTGGCATTAATCATACATCATTGCTTTAACCAACTTCTGCTTGGGACACAGCGAGGGGTTCGCCGCATGCACAATGCTGGATCACAGGGTGCTTCAGAGCGCTTTGTTACGGGGAAACAATCTGTCGCGCATTACAAAGCGAACACCGCATTTCCTCTCAAATTACCAATTCAGCTCTCAAAATAACATAAAACCAGATGCAACCAAAGAACTCAAGCTGCAAATTACCACTAATATACTAAGCAAATGCTCTCCTCCTTCACTCCCCTCCCACCATCCTACGTTCACATTAGCCATTCTCGACTTGTATTGTGTTCTCTTAATTCCCTCCTTGTTCCGTGCACTTCAGTTTTGGCCTGTGTCTGGCTGTTTATTTCTCACAGTGGCAGACGCCAGCGGGTTGGAGAGAGAGCGGAGGAGAGCGCTGAGTTTTCCAGGTGATATTTCTCCACTGGGGATGCCAGCAGCAGCTGTGACAGGTCCGAGCTCAGCTCTACCCAATGAAAAAAAAAAAAAAAACCTTATGAGATCCTTTCGGGTCAACCGTGTCACAAATAACATTTCATGCACAACTGTTTTGCAGGATAATAGGAGCCACAAATAAAAATGGGACGCTGTAAATACGATGCATTCTGAATAAAATGCCATAATTTAAAATGACACTCTCTCGAAGCGTTCGCATCCAGACGTACGCGCATACGCTCCCTCCCTCCCGTGGCAGCCGCAGGAGTCCTTGACAGTATGCTTGCAGTGATAAATCACCTTTCCAGTTAATTTTCTCAGTCGTTATGTGTTGTGCTGCTAAAACAGGGGCTTAGGAATTGACTTGACAAACTATGAATGTAAAAATATCACTTGCAGGGATCTAGGCTTATCTCCAATTTACATGTTATTAGATTTGTATTGTGAACAGCACTCGGACGCGGCCGTGGCAAAGGAAAGCGAGCATGAGAGAGCGAGGGAGAGGGAGAGAGAGAGAGAAAGAGAGATACATATGATAACAGAAGATAGGGTACATCTTAGTCCCCTCTTGACACACTTTGATATCTCTGATGGAAAGTCACAACAAAGAGAGCAGAAGCCACTCAACTGATTTTTAATATGATAGACAAGGCACTCCATGATAAATTGCAAGAAAACCAAGGGAAATTTAGTTACATTCCCACAATAAATAGTTTTTAATTGACCTTGGGAGCTGAAAATCTGCCATATGTTTGGAGTTGCACTGTTTGAATTGAGGTCCCAATGGGCCTTTCAAACAGCACAACTTCGGCACTGAGCCGGAGGAGAGAGTGAGAGAGTGTGAGTGAGATAGACAAAGAGAGAGAGAGAGAGAGAGAGAGAGAGAAAGAGAGAGAGAGAGAGGCAGCCACTGAGGGAAGGAGCTAAGGAGAAAAAGAGAGAGGGAGGGAGGGAGGCAGAAAACTAAGTGAGCTGGAAGAAAGAACAACAAAGGTATGGAGAGAAAGAGATAGATACTAAGAGCACAATAGAGAGAGAGAGAGAGAGAGAGAGCATGGTAGCATTTGGTTGGCCTGGCCAGTCACTTTGATATATTGACAGGTGAAGTCTGTGTCCTTGCAAACCCATGTTCCTCCCAGCAGGAGAACAGAATGCTAAAATCTGGAGGATGTCAGTTCGCTCTCGGCAAAGGCGGCTGCTGCTTTCAGCAGACAATTACATTTTATTTGACCTGCCAATGGGGCTGAAGAAGTTGCCGCTTTCCGGGGGAGTGGTTATGACCTTTCAGTCTCATAAATAGAGACAACCCTGCACTACACAAGAACTAATCTCCACACCCGTCTCTCCCCTCGCGCCTCTGCTGCATTCACTGCTTTTATAGCAAAGTGCTATTTTATTCACCTATGTTACAGCTTAACCATTCTATCGTCATTTATAGTGGTGGCACTCTGGCCTATTTTACAGTTATGTTAAAGCAAATTCATGCTTAAATGGTATAAAAGCAAGGCAGACCTTTAAAGGAAGGAGAAAAAAAATACAGACAGAATTTCCTCTGCGAGTGTACAGTACACGTTGGATCGATCTATACTGAACAAATTCTCTCAGAATGACTTTAAGGTGCATATGCTGTGCACATGAACAGGATGAGCATTGTGGCATGGCAGGATATTAAACCAGGAGGCTCTGGCGGCAGATACCTGCCTCCTTACCCTTTTCCGTCTAGCTCTTTTCCGCTTTTTAATTCCAAGATGAAAATTAGCCATTACCAAATTCCTGCTGAGAGGCAGCGTCAAGAGCTGGAGTCAGTCAGGTCTGGATTAGCAGGTAACATTTCGCTTAGAGGGCTTTATGTCTCAGAAATGCACAACCTGTGTTTTCCCGCTCTATTTTTTTGTAAATGTTCTCTATACTTACAGATTAAATCGTTTGCTGCACAAACCCATTTGGGAGCGGCGGGAAGGTGAAGGGGATAATCAGCACAGCCACTGGAACGTGTTTCCTAAATGCGCTCCCAGACATTACTGTGCACGGCCATAAAATTAGCGGCAGGACCTTAAAACGCTGACATTTCGCATGACTTTTGAGAAAGTGACACCCTCATATTTTCATGTAGGGTATCATTAAATTTCAGCTGCCCCGTGGCCGAGCCGTGCCATTAATAACCAATTCTGCGTGTCACTCTGCTCCCCTCACTTTGAAATAATGAGTACTTTGCTTTGCCTTAATAAATTGAAATGTATTCTCAAGGCCACACTGAAGATAGTGACATAGGTAGACAGGCAGGTAATATTCATAAATCCTTAAGTCTCAAAGACAAAAAAAAAGGGTGAAGGTTTCATATGCGATCAAAAAGCAAATCTGCAAATGTTAGTATTTTAGGGGTTACATTAATTTAATCACAAAAAATGGTGAAGCGCTACAACAAATTCAAGTTCAAGTTCAAATAGGCTTTATTGTCACTTCAACCATATACAGTTAGTACACAGTAAAACAAAACAACGTTCCTCCAGGACCAAAGTGCTACATGCAACATAAATTTACAACATAAATTAACAGAAAAACTAAACTAGCTAACTAAGAGGCCTAGTTAGCTGGCTAGCGGAGACAAGACAGATTGACCTAACATAAATTACAACATAAATTAACAAAAACTAACTAGCTAAGGAAGACTATCTACAGGGTTTTTACAGACAACAGACAACATAAAGTGCACGTGCAAATGTGCAAACAAAAGCAACAAAGTGACAGTGCGACAACATAACATAATAATAAGGTGTTGTGGTGATGGGTTGAGGTAGTAAACAGTAAACATTCCTTAATTTAACGTAGCAGCAAGAATTAGTTTATAAGTTAGTGCAAAAAGTAGTCCAGTAATGAATATTGTGCAAAAGAGCATTTACAGGTTGGTGTGTACGATAGTTTGGTGGTGTAGGTCAGTGTGTTTGCGCTTGTGTTGATTAGTCAGTCCAGTCTCAATTTTTTCAGGTAGTGGAGTTAAGCTGAGTGATAATGTTTGTGTGTGTGCGTGTGTGTGTGTGTATTTATCAGTCCAGTCCCTTTTTATTGAGAAGACGGATAGCTTGTAGAAAAAAGCTACTGCACAGTCTGGATGTGTGTGCCCGAATGTTTTGATACCTTTTTTATGGTTCAGTATAAGAAAAGTTCTAAAAGGTGGGACAGAACCACCACCTGGAGAAAAAAAAAAAAAAAAAAAAAGACCGCTCATATCAAGAACCTCTGACGCACAACGAAGCTGAAGAAGACGTCTCCTCCTTTTATACTGCCCCTGTCATATTTATTGCATAAAGGTCAGCTTGTTCATTTGTTCAAAGTCAGCGCTTTTTTCTTTCTCCTTTAGACCGTGCTTCTCCATGTAATAAATGCAGACGATATGTCGTTACCAGACCACTGAGGATTAAAGGCTTGACCGCCTGTAATGCAGGCATAAACCAACCCCCTGTGTGCTGCTTTTGTTTCTATGAGAGTGCACCTTGAAGTACAGTCTTCCACGAAAGGCCCGCTCACTAAACAGTGGAGAATTTTTTTTTTCCTTTTCTTTCTTGTAAACAGACACCCAATTGATGTTAGCGAGAGGGTTGTGTAACCTAATTAAAAAGGTAAAGCAGGCTGGATAACTAGTGCTCTCAAATGCTTGCAAATTAATTGGCCCTAATGTTTGAAAAGCAAATGCATTCAAGGGTTTTATTGTTTGTCTGGTAATTTTGAATAGCTGTTCTTATTTACAAATTTGGGAACTGCAGTGATTAAGTCTGGAAATGGGATGAATTATGGACCGAGGGGAAGTAGGAAAAGAGTGTGAAAGAGAAGGAAAAAAAGGCTGCAGGCTTTGAGGTCACTTTTGGAAAAACTATGCAACAAAAAGAGGGCAGTTTGATATTTTCAGTTCACATATGGGCATGTTTATTGGAACCAGGAGAAAACCCACATGAACACAAAGAGAACACGCACAACCCCACACAGGTATTAACCAGGAACTCAGTGCTTTAACAGCTAAAAAAGTGCATAAGCTATAAAACATATAGTAGCATTAATAATTCCCACCTTCCATCTCTGTGGGATCATTAAAGGACCATGTTATCTTGGCTCGATACCTTTCTCTTAACTAATAATCTACAGTACAGTGTGTATACTTCTTTCACCTGGTGCAGCTGCTACTACATGCTGCTGTCAATCATTTACAGTACATGTGGTCATCCAGGTGTCGATTGTTACTCAAAATGTCTCAAGTCAGAATCCAATTTTCGAGGCAGTTATGGGTTACATATCAAGCTCAGTAGCTCAGGGGTGGCTCTCAATCAACCCGACTGCTAAGCTATCACTGACCCTGTAATTTAAAACAGATTTTAAAACACGTGAACTCATTTCTGGTGTTTGTGCTCATGGCGAAATTAGTAATAGTTAGCTCATGGCTGTAAAGAGTAATAATCAATGTAATAGTTAGCTCATGGGTAAATAGTAATAATTGACGCACAGTGTTCCCACTTTAAAACTCCCAAAGTATTTATAACTGTAAACCAGCTGCCAATGGAGTCAGATCCATCCATCTTCACATATTCATGCTAGAGAGAGAGCAAGAGAGAGAGAAAGAGAGAGAGAGAGGGCAGGGGGGGGGGGGTGGCGGCTTCCTAAACCCTCACTTTTCACAAGTTTAGACTCTAGCCAAGCTAAGAGAACTTCTTTTGGAAAAAAGGCAGCATTGTGCGTTTCTACCGTAGATTCCAATTTCCAGGACAATAGAAATGAATTATGATTTTAATATATTTTTAACGATTACATTTTGTTACAGTTTTTAACCAAAATTTTGAATTAAAAGATCTGTACGTCTGTCTGTCTGATTGTCTATCCTGATATAAATGGTTCCTGTATTTTACAAACAAAACATGCATTAACAATTCATGTGAAAATATTAAACAGAAATCGTAACAGGGAACAAATGTTCTTCCACTGAACAATGGCATGGTGACTGCTGCAGGATCGCTGAGGCGCATATCGGTTGAAGACGAGCACACGTATTCATATCATTGTATTGCGCAGCATTCCTACAGGGAACGAGGATGTTGTTGTGATCGTTCTATAGCCGAGTCTAGTGCTAATCCTGGCTCAACATACTGAGTGGCTTGTAAAAGGAAAGATGAAAGTCGGAGAGAAAAAAAAAAAAAGTAAATGGAAATGTAAACTTTGGTAAAAGCAGAGCTTAGGAAGCCCTGAGTCTGACTTGCTCTTGCTCTTTCTAGCAAGAGGGTGCGAAAATGGATGCAAATCCATTTGCGCCTGGTTCACAGTTATAAAAATACTTAGGGGTTTTAAAAGCGGGCGTTGTGTTAAACGTGTGGAAATCTGTTTTGATAATATTATTCATAGCGCTGGCTTTGTGCTGCTTGAATTAATAACACTCCATTTACAGATGGAAGAAAGCTGGCATGGTGTTTCCAGTTAAAGAGATTAATTTTTAAACACCTAATTGACAGGCTGGGGTTGGGTGGATAAGCAACAGCTTCTCCGGGGTTTCAGCTGCTGCAAAGTCAAGGTGACTGGAATACTTAGGCAGGCTTTAAAACACACAAGTAAAGCCATAAGAGAGCAGAGAATTAGTCTTCCAGCAGTTTGCCTACACCCCACATTCTGTTTTATTAGGACTGATTTACTTCACAGTGAAAGGATATAAAAGCCTTAAGTATCAGACTATAATTACAGTAGAGTCGGAATTTAAAGGCTTGACTCACCATGTCCGCAAGTCAACTCCAACTCAGCACCATGATAAGAGAGCTCTATTAGACTGAGTGCCTGGCAGGGCTACACTTTAATAGGGCTCCAGATAGCAGTACAAAGAAGAAACACGGCTCGCCGTATGTGCAGCGTATATTTACAGTTGTTTATCTCAGTAAAGCGTTGTCTTGGTGACATCTTGTAATAGTTGTTTACGAAATAGAAACACAGAGCTGGACAATCAGAGATGTACTATGTAGTCCTCACTTGTTTAAAAAATATGAAAAAAAAAAGCCCCCACATACTGTACACGCAAACGATACAACAAAACAGGAACAACGTCAGGGTCAAGCTCACTTGCTTAGGAAATATGAAAAAGAAAGAAAAAAAAACACATAGACGCAAGCGATAAAACAAAACAGGAACAACGTCAGGGTCAAGCTCACCTTCTTGCGACAGCTGCTCTGTTGTGTTTGTATTCTGAATCGCAAATTAGTGTGGAAAAGAAATGGGTTTTGCTAATTGTTACATTTCATCTGTCCAAGGGCAAGCAGGTAAATTTGTTCACAGCAGTGCGCATTCGCTTACCTCCAGATGCGCCTGGAGTATGCACCTAGAATTCACAAAGAGGATCCATTCATATAAAAGCAGATCCCCCCACCCCCTTCAAAAAACAAAAGGTAAAAAAAGTGCCAATGTCTGAATTTTTAGGCATGCAGAAATAAATAATAAAAAAAAAGTGGTAAAAACAGTGCCAGGACAAATCAACATACCCCCCTGTGAGTGCATGTGTCTTTGCAACACATTTGTTCTCTATTGAAATGAAGGGTAACATGAAGCAGCCTGGCATGTTGTGATGGACAAGGAGATTTCACCTTCGCCAGCAAATGATAATACATTATTAAATTTGCCTCGCCGCTCACTAGATACACTTAGCTGACCACAGCATATTTATCTCCCTGTCTAAGCCTTACATCTTGGCAGGAGAAAGCATTCTGTCACTTTTAAGGCATTTCAAAGATTAAAAAGAACCTCTTTCTTTTCAACATGCCTAAAACAGCCACCCTTTTTATGAAATGTAATTTCGCAGTCAGTGGTGTCACGCAGCGGAACGTGCAAGAAGGAGAGCAAATATCCAAATGAACTGCAGGGTCCTGAGGGGAATTTCTCATCCTGCATCATCAGCACTATTTGTTACATCGCTCGCAAATTTGATTGATCCTCTATTGAATTATTTTTTTGCACCCTTTCGTTTGGACAGGACACACTGACAAGTTGTTTGATCATAAACCCCGACTGCTTGCCAAGTCACATTTCGGCTCCTTATGGCTAATGATCCAGCCTTTTGTCTTACGGAAAGTCAGCAGAGTCAGCACAAACCTCCATCCGCTGCTTTTTTTGAAGCCAGATTGGCAAGGTTACTAAAAAGGCAAAAGAAAACATGCTTTGAATGCAGGCATAGCTGATGAGGAGAATAGAGAAGTGCATGCGGATACAGACTCCTAAGCTGAGTTTTTGCTGAAGGTGACCCAAGTTTTTTTAAATAGAAAATTAGCACCTACATTCTTACGCATATACTACGTAAGAATATATACAGTACGAGTGACACATTTCTTTAGACTTCATGCAACTGCATGCAAGTGTTTCATGTTAAACTAAATATTTACCCTAAAATGTAATTCTCATGAGACAATTGAATTTCATAGCTACAGTATCACTTTTAAAAGCTACAGTATTTAAGTTTTAGTTCAGCTTTCCATGTGAGTATGTTGTGTTTGTGAGAAGCACTAGAAAATAATTAAAGGTATTACAGACAAGATGCAATACATTATAATTATCATGTGCTATGTGAAATTAGCAAAATTACAGTGTGTGTTCAAGTCAAACCAGGACTTCCTATTGCGTTACACTTATTCCACTAGTGCTTGAATCTCATCAAGGTTAAAAGATTCTCTTCCAAAATTTTCTCTTGGAACCATGATCAGACTGCCTTCATGTCTGAAATGCTGGCCTCCCCAGAACTACTTTAATGACCCAAACATATGGAAATAGCTTAGAGCGAGGTCAGGATGGAATGGGGGATGTGGCAATAACTCCCAGGTGAATTCCTATGATTTATAAAGTGGTGTTTGTGAATGTTTGTTTGTACAGTTCTCACAGACAGATGCATCTCTTCTGCAAGTTGGTTACAAGTTACCTGTGGATTTTCAAGGATCAGGTGTTCTACTTGCTGAACATTCATGGGAATGACTGCAGTGGCCTCCAATCCATCTCAGTCGAGATCGTCGTTCATGGTCGGCAGGGCTTCTTGACAATGTTTACAACTTTAACATTTACTGCGGTAAAGTGTCTCATTACTGTAAATGTCCAATGATATTACGCTTTCATTCACAAGACATTTCATCACAAGTCCCGGTTTGACCTGAACGAGCCTTTTAGTTTCAAAAGGTTCCATTTAAAACGAATTGAAGCCGAAATCCGAGGAAACAACCCGTGCATATCAGGAAGACAATCAGTTATGAGTTTCCACATACCAAATTGTATCTGATAATATTAGATTTTTCTTATTGCTTGTACACGTCTAATTTAATACATGCGAAATAAATAAATAAATAAACAAATAAATAAAATAAGATAAAATAAAACATTTAAGCATGATACCATCCAAACACAACCTGAAATAATTGCCTGCATTATACACACCGAACAGGATGTCTGGCTTAAAGCAAAGCACGAATGCGATGCTTTCTAATTACACCCTTCTTCTTTTTATCATGCCTCGCATCTCTACTTTGATTTCAGCTTTTAAAGCAGGTCAAGAGAAATAAAAACTTTTATTCCATATCTTTTGATGTACTTGAGGAAAAGGTCATTCTTTTCTTTTCCTTTTTTCCCCCCACAAAATCATTTAATGGCTAACACATGCTTCTCCATTCACTGACCAGCTGGCAAATTATCTAAGTAATACTCATTCATCTGACCGCATCCCAGTGCCTGTCAGCTCGCACAAATCAAATGTGATTATTCGCTGCACATTTAGAGCCGAATACCGCGGCTGATTGTACGCATCAGTTCCCTTCGAAACCAAAGGCACAATGAGCTGTCAATAGAGGGGTTGGGTTACAGTAAAGCAGTTCTTAATTCACCACAATGAGCTGCAGTTTTATGGAGGGTGGTAGGGAGCTGCATGACAAATATAGGACAAAGTCTGAGAAATAATTATAAAAAAAACCTTCAAGACAGAGAGAGGCACAATAAGACCACAATGTGTGTAAAAACTATGATGTTATCAGTACTTCTATTACGTGTCGGTCTTTTTCTTTCCCGTTAGTACGTCTTCCCCTACAACCTCAGCCGCATAAATACAAGATAATATGTCAGATTCAGTTATTTGTCACATTTACCTTACAGCACAGTGATTCCTTTTTCCCCACACATATCCTAGTTAGGAGGATCAGAGCACAGGGTCAGCCAGGATACAGCATTTCTGCACCAAACATGGTAAAGAGCCTTGCTTAAGGGCTCTACAATGGAAGCCTGGTGATGCTGGGTCTTGAACCCAGGACCTTCTGATCAGTAACCCATAGCCTTAACTGTTTGTGTCACCACTTCCCATAAATACGGCCATATTATTATGCATTACTCTATGTATAAATAGCATTGGTAAATTGACAGAAATACCAAAAACAAGTACAGTAGAACCTTAGATTACAGGCATAATTTTGTTCCAGAAGCGGCCTCGTGTTCCAAAATACTTCCCATAAGAAATAATGAAAACTCATATTATTTGTTCCACGGCCCAAAACAATAAATACATAAAAATAATGAATACAAAATATAAATAAAAAATTAAACAAATTAACATGCACTTTACCTTTAAAGAAAGTACAAATAAATCCAGACAGATAAGTTTTTCTGTTTATGCATGCAGGCGCTGTGTGTGTGTGTGTGTGTGTGTGTGTGGTGTGTGTGTGTGTGTGTGTGTGTGTGTGTGTGCTCACCCGCGTGAGCGCATACTAATGGAATCACTGGTGTAAAGTAAAACAAACAAACAAATGAACCTGTAATTTACCTTTGAAAAGAATCGCGACAGAGCAGAGTTTCTGTGTAGAGCAGAGACTGTGTGTGTGTTTGAAGCCGAGAGGGGGTGGTGGGGGGGCGAGAGTTTGTGTGTGAAGGGGCACACTTTATTAAAAATCTTTGCTCGTCTTGCGGAACACTCGCAAACCACGTTACTTGCAATCCGAGGTTCCACTGTAGTTTAACTTTGCACTATTAACAAAGAAAGTCTAAAGAACCGCAGCAAATGGTAATTTAGTTAAATGTTAATTAGCATAAATACACACAAGAGCACCATCGGCAGAATGGACGTGTTCCTAATTCCAGGTTTTTACATGTACGAAGCAGATCAGGCAGAAAAGAACAGAGATCACAGCAGACTGAGGCGAGAAGTGTCTATTATCTTAATGGCTAGTTTCATTGCACTGCACTGTCGGTACAACATAGCTTACAGAACGTAACTCGCAATGATTGTGACGTAGGGTGCAATCATGTACAGTACACCCACCTGTATCTCTTTCACATGTGTGAACCCAGCTGGGCTCTGATTTGTACTGATGCTGAAAAAAGACTAGAATTTATACAGTATTTTTACACTACTACACTGTCAGTAGTGGTGTTGATTCATAGCATTCATTGTAATATTCTGACCCTGAGCATTAAGTATGGCTTAAATTTCTCTTTTAGCAGGTACCGTATCCCACGATGCATCTGCCCACATCACATATGTGCACGCATTCGTGAGCATTTTCTCCCCAAGGAGAGGAACGATGTTAAATGTTTGATGTCCAAAATGAGTTTTACTGCCAACGCTTTAGTATGTTCAGTTTCCCTTGTTTGTCAACTACCTGCTGTTTCACGAGACAGGGTTTATCACAAAACAGTTCTCAAACATTTCTGACAGATTCTCTTTGTGAAACCGATTCCGTACAACAGCTTCATATTTTTACTTTGCTTTGAAGGAAATTGGTATTTCTGCAGGCTAAGCCATATACTAACAACGTGCTCTATTACACTATTTTAATCCGAGAGATTTTAATCATTGTTAGCTGTCTGTAAAGACAAAGATACATAAAAAAATTTAAATACATGTGATTTCTGTGTCATCTCTCTACAGCCTTGACTGTAAGCATTTGCACAGTACTGGAAGTATAACGCATGAAATTAATTTAATGCCCTGCCAAGACCATAAAGATTAAAGAAGTGGAGAAATACCATTAAACCACTGGAATGTAATCTCATTTGTCTAAACAAACTGATCCGATGAACAACCCTAATTAAAAAGGCTCCATCATAAACAAAGTCAAGCTGGCCATTGACCCTCCATTTAACAACGAGCCACATTAATTTTATTAATCTAATGCATCATGTATCCTATCATTACAGTTCAATATATCTATCATTAATTTTATTCTTCTCACTTTGGTTATTAGTTGGTTTAATGTATTGATTACGTCCAGATCTGGCTGTACAATCTCTCTTATCTTGCGGCATAAACCTGTGCGTGTTATTCAAATTGCCTCATTTATTATGATAGCTTCCTCATGTAAATTGTGCTGACTGCTCGCCCTTGCACAGTCCTCATTAGACTAATGAAAACCTTCAAACGAAAAAACTAAACAACCTGCCAAATAAAGGTCTGAGGTTATTATGAAAATTACAACTCTGGGAGCCAGGAGAAGCTCTGTTCATTAATTCATGCTCAGCAAATTGGTAACTAATTTAGTTGCACTGCTCTGCATTAATGGATTATTTTATAAAAATGTTTTCCACAGCCTGAGACCTTTGGCGTGCACGTTAGAGAGCCCTGAATTCTAATCAAGCTGTGTGACATATTAGGGATGGTGGGCATCTAAATGGTAATGCAATGGTAACACAAATAGACAATGTGGATTTTCTCCCAGTCAGAGAGAATCAAGACCAATCTGGCTCAATTGCTATCTAAAAAGGTTGAGAGAATTGCTCTACAAAGGCGGGGTGCTTGGGGGGGAGCTGCAATGCTTTTCACAGCATCGATATGTCTCTTCTGGGGAATAATACAAGCGTTGCATTCTGAGGAATGACAGGTATCATGATAATATTATCATATACAAGCAAGAACATCCTTCAAGTACAGCCAGACATACAGTGAGAGCACTACAACGGGAAATAATTCGGGACCGAGCGCTTCTTTGCATTTCCCCACCCATCACACCTACGTCCTGACCTGTAAATTCATATAATCATGCTAATTACTCTGCTTCACAAGCTTGCACTATCTATGGGCAGGTCCGGTACAGTCCCTCCTCGCCGGACGGATCCATCGGGGAACATGCATCCCAGTGATTTCCACAGTGGTTTTAATATCATTATCACCCCCAGCCAACAATTCCCCACCCCAAGCCTCTGCCATCAGAGAATACTCAAATCTATTATTCAAGTTGATTTGTATTTAATCCAAATGCCTGTGTGTGCACACGTTTTCCTTTCCCCCCCAAAAACCATCATCCTTAACTGCCTGATAATAAACAGAAAGCAAACAGTAATCTAAAAACAATACGATTACACATATTGTCTTACTCCAAAATGGATGCTGATGATGATGGGTGATTGCAATTAACACAGAGAGGTCTAGCATTCAAACTAAATTGTGTATTAAATTAGACGAACTCGTGAAGAAATATTTGCAGAGCATTTCTCAATTAAGTCCGCTGGCACAAATTCAAAACAAACTGAATAAATTTTTTTATACCCAAAGATATAAAAAAAGAGGGCTCCTGTTGTCATTCCTACATTGTTAATAATAACACAGTAAAAAAAGAAATGGCTTTATAAATGCTTAGAATCCTGGCTTTTAATTTCAAACCAGTCCGACATTTCCTTTATCCACATTATAGAGCGATTCGTTCTGTATAACATTGTTCATTCATAATCTTATTAGATTTAATCATTTGCGGCTTTAAGAAACCGCGTAATTACACCACAGTGCTGTTGCCCAGTGGATCATAAAGTGTTGATTACTTTCCTATAACGGTACAGCTTGGACAGTAGTTCAAGCTGCAAGATTAATATCAATACACTCAAACTAATATGTTATTGTTTGAGTGTATACCAGATGCTTCACATTAAAACAGTGTCAGGAGTGGTCAGTGCTTTGTAACAGTTACAGATGTAACATTTTGATCAGAACAAATGGCTTTGCTGGTTCTTGGTAACATGACAAGCTGATTTTTTTGGCTTATTAACGTCAAAAAGGGAGGCTGTTTATAGCTGCTATAAGACGAGTGATTTGTTCCACAAACCTAGTGAACGTATAAACAGAAAAAAGTCTCTTCGATAATTTTAAACTGTAGTCATTTGCAAACTACTGTTACATAAAAGGAGCTGTTAAAAAACAGCCGTGGGTTCTTTTATCGTTTGTTAATTTTCTATAACAGCATGGCCCTGGTCATATTTTACTCAATGCATTGCAAAGTACAAAATTAATATAATACTAAGATCACTACTTTGTTTCCAGTAGACAGAGTAGCTATTAATCAAATGACGATTTGATCGTCGTCATGTCGATGTGCACTTCAATCAACAGACTAAAGTACAGAATGTGGCTCTTAGACTGATAACCAGCCACATGATGGTTATTTAAAAAAAAAAAAAAAAAAGAATAGTAAAAAAAAAAAAATAATAATAATAATTAAAAAAATTAAGAATGCTGACCTTTATCAGAGTGCATTCTCTTGGCCTCATGGCCAATGTCGTGTGTGGCCAGGTCACCCTCCTTGGGGCCGGGAAGGATGCTGGGAGAAAGGCCCAAAAGAGCCTGGTTCATGGCAAGCCCATTCTGATGAATAGCTTTACAGAGAAACACAAAAAAAGCAGCTTAAACTCTGCTTATTTTCATATTTTCTCAATCAATACAAAGAGACAACAAACAGCACATCTTATGAAGTAGAATGATTTGCACTTGTGGTGCTTCAAGCTACAGGAGGTGAATATGTCCTTGGCTTTTATTTGTTGGATCTGAGGTAAACTTTGTCTCTGAATCGTTGGGCCAGTCATTCAAACTTCTGCGTGTCAATGCTCTGTCTAGCGAGTGGATCCGTCAACGCTGTTTTTAAATGCAGCGGTGATTGGTTTCTGAATGTGCGAAAATGAGGTGCTCTTAGAAAAAAAAAAATAGAATGAATAATTTGGATTTGTGTTGTTGAAGGACAAGATGTCACATAACACCAACGATGGAGTGGGAGTTGTACTATAGATTAGGAGCATGCGAAAATAAATAATAAATCTGATGCTTGTGTGACAGCACATGCAAATGACTTCTCAGCTTGATACGTCTAAAGAAAGATTATTCAAACACGGATGCTGAGTCCTGAAACTTTATCTTTAATTTATAAGTGATGGAGATGTGATATGGCACTGTTGATATGTTGGTATTCCAATTATAATAATATGTAGCTTAAGTACGAGTGTTAATGAGAGTAAAGAACAGGTATGTGTTAATGTATTTAATTTTCCATCCTTATAACCATAAGTCGATAGATAGATAGATAGATAGATAGATAGATAGATAGATAGATAGATAGATAGATAGATAGATAGATTTAAATGAGAATTTCATACTGGATGTTTATTCTAGTACTGTTCCACCATTTTACTGATGAATGATTGCTCATAATGATTATAAATGCAAACAGATGTACGCACAGAGAACCAATACAGTACAGCATTTTAAAAGGAAGTATATGAGGACACAAGATGGTGGAAATATATAGGTCTGTCTTTGAGAGAAAACTAGAGGAATGAGAAGAGGGACACACATCTCTCATGACAATGGGCATTTTTAGCTCAAGTGCAGACTCTTAATATGCGTCTGTGAGCAGAGAAAAGAGTATAAGAGGACAGGAGAGGAGAAGTAGGGAGGGAGGGAGAGAGTGAGAGACGGAGCAGACGTACGCATTCTGTCGGAGGAGCTCTCGGTGTGTGCGGGTGAGCTGGAGACGCTGCTGCTACGCTGGGACGATGGCCGGCTTCCCGGCCTCCTGCCATCTTCCAGGGAGGGAGCAGGGGAGGGACTGTCAGGGACCCGCTCCTGCCACACACGCACGCACACAGAGATACACACACATTCACAGCTATTACACTACACCCAGACGGCAGCCGACAGCTCTGAAAACAGCGTCTTGTGCCGACGCTCGCTGCTACACCGACTGTCAAGGTGCTACTCTAACGGCACTGAGCACAGTCTTTTAATTCTGCGATCCTCCATTTTTCCTTCTCCCCCATCTCCCTGTCTGTCCCCTCCCTCTCCTCTATCCGAGGCTATTATGGGATCATGCGATCATGCAGCGGAGCCCCATCCTCCCCTACAACTGATGAGAAAATGTGCGCAAGGCAAAGAGCCAGCGGCACCGTGTGTTACCTTAATCACTGATGTCACCATTCTGGAAGGGGCACTCTGTCCCTGTGCTGCGGCGGCCATATTGGCGATGGTGCTGAGGTGGTTCATCTGACTCATTGCCATGGTGACTGACGCAGGAGGCAGGCTGACAGGGATCAGGGGGTGGGGCATCATCATGAATGGCAGCTCCAAACCTGAGAGAGGGCAGAGACGGGTGCAATTAAACACGCATTTAAAGGACTCATTATTTTGGCATTAAAGTTGAGTAAATAGTGGTTAAATGAAGAGAGAGAGAGCGCTCAGCATGGGAGAACGTTATCGTCGTATTTGCCATTCTGCCATGTGGATGATGCTGACAAACCAAATGTTCCTCGGAATAATAACCACTTTGCAAAATTCAAGACTCTAATCTTCCCCTGTAGTATGTTTTCAAGCCGTTATCTTCATTAGCAATTGACGTAAATATTTTACAGGAGATGTTAATAAAACATATAGTCATATGGATTGTACCGCAATAATAGTGATAGTAATGATAACAGAGATGATGAAGTCTTCAATGTATCATAATTAGGGTCTGCACTGGAGAATGTGAAATTATGAAAATTAATGTTGCACTATTAATAGTAAATGCATTTAAAGTGCTGTGTCTCTGCAAACGCAGGCAGACCTAAAAGTCATTACGGAAATAACTAGCTAAAACAGTGCTAATTAAAAATATATAGACATTAAGAAGTCAGAGACCATACACACCCGCACGCGCACGCACACACACAAACTAAAAAGAATGAGTGCGTGCGCACACACACACACACACACACACACACACACACACACACACACACACACACACACACACACACACCATTACTTGAAGCCTTATATTAACTAAATGCTAGACATTCCTTGATTTCCAGTAAAAAGACAGGATGACATTTTAAGTTGTGTTTAGTTCCGTATAACTGGAAGCCGGTGTGCAACATTCATGTATGGGATTAATAGGTGGAAGCGAAACTGTCCCCCTGTTTCAAAGGATGTGCACACAAATAAGGTCACAGCCTGGTGTGTGTCCCTGAACCGAGGACCTATTCACTGTCTCTCCTGTCTTTGAACTGGCAGATCAAAAGTAACGTGGAAATTTTTTGGTCTTCAGCATTCAAAGGCTCCACTCAAGTGCTTGAAAAGAAAACTTCATCGTCTCCTGTGGAATTGACTGTGTCTCTCTCTCTCTCTCTCTCTCACACACACACAAGCACACACACACACACACCTCCCTTCGTTACTTGGCTCAAGGTAAAAGGGACAAAAACACAAGGGGACAATACACCAAACAAGTCTACTTTGCTTTTGTACAAAATATCAGTGTCCAAAGGGTGAGAGCATGGATCTACATCAGGAAGCGTTCAGCTGAAAAGATTTAAAGGAATCACAAAACAGAAAAAACCCCTCCTCTTCTCTTCTGTTCTGTCATTGCTTTCCTTGGAAAAGCACCATTGATTTCCATAAGAAAGCTGGCCAGTGGATTCACTAGCAAAACAAATTCCCTAACATTAGAAAGAAAAAGGGGATTAAAGACGGAGAAGCCAAGCAGGACTATGTAAAGGCGCCTCTCCTCAAGTGCTGAGTGTGAATCAATTACTGTTCCCAAGACCGGACTCAATTAAAACGCAGTGCGGTACGATCGCAGGATACTTACTCGTCCAAAGAAGCCCAGCGAGTCATTCATGCAAATATCCACCTTTCAGAGCTCGCTGAGAGCCAGATGGAGCAGCGTGATTCTCAGAGGAAGATCTGGATTCCTGCTAATCCACAAATATAAAGTGCATGTGTGTGTGTTTGTGTGTGTGTGTGAATCTATGCCTTTGTCATTTAAATGGCCCTTCATTTACCTGCAATGAATAATGACCAAGTTAGACTGAATGTAGTCTTTGAGAGACTGTAACGTGGATATACAGTAGCAGAGCATTCTCCTGCGCTTAATCTCTCTCCTTATACCTCCTTTCATGGTCTTAAGTGATGTTTCAGCCATTATGTTCTATTCGAAGCACAGGAAGGGCTCCTAAAAAAAAACTAACAACATTTTCATCAAGGCTTTCAAGCCGACAACCAAAGAAAAGAATCCTTTTTACAAGTTTATTGAAGTGGTTATGTACAATGACGGAATTTAAATAATACTTTTGCCTCTTTAGATAGACATGTCCTGTTGTTTTTACACAGTCTAACAAGAGAAACAATCTTTTAAATTTCAGCTAATTAAAGTCTTTCTATTAAAATTAAATAATCAGCATGAGTGAGAAATGTGAGGGAAATGCTGTACACATTCCAGTCTCTGTGGAAAGCCTGTGCAGTAATACACAAAGATGTTTGATTCAGACTTAGAAGTTATTTTTCTACACAAACACCATGACCCTGTAGGCTTTTCCTACATTTTCAAATTCGAACCCAAACCAGCGCCTCAAGATTGTAGTGGTCATACGTAGGTAGAGCTGTCATCTGGAAGACCATCAGAGTTTGTTCAAGAATGCTTGAAATTTTAAAGGTGTTTCATTTCTCTTTAGAATAAACGGTGTAAACCAAAGATATGACAAACTTCCATGACTTTTCATAATTCAACTATGAATTTGCCCAAACTATCACAATTTCAACTCACAACTAGTAAAGAATTGCTACTGTTACAGTCCTCCTCCAAACTGCTATGAACATCAAGTGCTCATTGTTAGGCCCCACCAGCAATATTGGATGATGATAATGATTCCCAACCAAAGCAGGACTAGCTAATCGACATGCAGTACACTACCAAGGGTGTTAGAACACTGACCTACGGTCAAATGATTTAAAGTTCAGCCCTTGACTGATATCCAAGAGATTATTTTTCACTAGTTATGCTGACATAGATGATGTGAAAATGTGTACATGGGGTATCCAGGTCATTGTTGACAGGACATAAACGAATAAGTTGGGTGGCCCTCTATATGGCTCATGACCAGAAACATACTGTAGCAAGTCTTGACAAAGCAAGTTTTTAATTTTTTTTGTAAGTGAACACTGTAACAGTTGTGTACTGTAGGTAAATCATGATGATATGTAGATAGTACTTGAACATTTGATATGAGCTTAGTATGGTTTATAACAGAGTCCTAAGTGAATCATTCTTCTTCTTTGTCTTTCGGCTGTTCCCTTTCAGGGGTCGCCACAGCGAATCATCTGCCTCCATCTAACCCTATCCTCTGCATCCTCTTCTCTCACACCAACTAACTTCATGTCCTCTCTCACTGCATCCATGAATCTCCTCTTTGGTCTTCCTCTAGACCTCCTGCCTGGCAGTTCAACCTCAGCATCCTTCTACCGATATATTCACAATCTCTCCTCTGAACATGTACAAACCACCTCAATCTGGCCTCTCTGACTTTATCTCCAAAACATCTCACATGGGTTGTCCCTCTGATGAACTGATTCTTGATCCTAGCCATCCTTGTCACTCCCAAAGAGAACCTCAACATCTTCAGCTCTGCTACCTCCAACTCTGCCCCCTGTCTTTTCTTCAGTGCCACTGTCTCTAAGCTGTAGAGCATCGCTGGTCTCACCACTGTCCTGTACACCTTTCCTTTCATTCTCGCTGATACTCTTTTATCGCACAACACACCTGACACTTAAGTGAACCATTAGTACATCTTAACATTTCATTTCAAATGTTTCGTCAGTGTGTGGATGAATGGGGAGGTGTGTACGTTGGGGGGGCATTTCTCAAGAATTTCAATTCAGGACAATCCGGTGCTCTATAGTAAAAAAGTTCAGGAATGTGTGAAAGATGCCTTGGACATGAAAGAAGGAAGAAACTATTCACGGTAAAAGCAAAAAGTATAAGAGGAGGAAAGAGAAAAGGATTAAAATTGAACAAACAGATTTTATTTATTCTCATTATCATGGTTGCTTTTTATTCCTGTCAACTAACAACAGAGCAAATATACTTGCACTGTAAATTATTCAAATATCACTAGCTAGCAAACTGGACAGGAGAGAGAACAGTACAGTACAGAGATACATTTTTATACAAATACACACCAGGTGTTTTTTTTTTTATTGTTTATTTTTTTTTCTTATTCTCCATTCTGTATTCTCACTAGTAAGCCATTATTACTATTATTATTATTATTATATTGGTCTAATCCTCTCCCAAACTTCAATTCCCAGAATCCTCAGGAAGCCCAATCACAGCTCCCGCAACATTCTGTCACAAAATCCATATGCCAGAATTCTTAGTCAGCCCAAATGCTACAAGCCAAGCGACCTGAGCAGTCACATGACCCTATCTGCATACACAACTGATTACTAATCATTCTGTCACAAACACACACACACCTGTCTCTCATTCAGAAACTCCTTTCATATAACCTGGTCTTTCACACTTCAAACCACAAACAGCTTATAGACCTAAAATGTTGAAGTATTAGCCTAACGCCTGAATTAATCTAAAGATCATGCAGATTAGTTTTTATTTGTGGTTATCTCCCTGACCTAGACTTGCCAATATTATTATTATTATTATTATTATTATTATTAATATAATTATAATTATTAGTGTTGTTGTTGATGTCTCCATTGAGTAACATTAAAACAACAACCCAGACTTAATTAATTAGTTAAACTGAAGCACACTGTTTATTTACAATAAAATATTATAATGACAAATAAATTATATTATAAAATATAATACTCTCAAATACAAATAATCTGAAATTAAAGTTTTCTTTTGGGTTAACTTACTGTAAATTCCTCTCTATTTGTGAGTGAATAATATGATATGCAGTCAGTAATCAGTAATGTTTGATAAGACATATTAAAACATCACATAATACCACTGTGCTTAATTTTCCAAGTTCATTTGAGTTAATCCTGAATATTGTCTCCTGCCGCAGAGACGATAAAGAGAGTCGTGAAAAATGCAGAGTTTATAGATCTTACAGATTCTTTCAACTAGCCCTGATGGCAGCTTGGAATATTATTGTCATTATCTCGAGCCACTTTATATGAAAGAAGCCTCTCAAGAAGAACTTGGACAAGCTCCCAGTACTTCATTTACTGTAGTACTGTGCAAAAGCATGGGCAGATTAAAATTTCTTTTTTCTTTTCTTTTTTTTTAAGAAAATATGTCGTTAAATAGTAAAATTAAGGAATAAACAGTCAAGCAATAAAAATAATGTTTTAATTAGATTGGATCAACATGGTCTACTATTTAATATAATTATTTAATCAAATACAAGCATCTGTAATATGATGTTTATTTTCTTTTTACATATACATATGTATATATATATATATATATATATATATATATATATATATATATATATATATATATAGACCATGTTGATCCAATCTAATTAAAACATTATTTTTATATACATATATAAATTAATTAATGATTGGACTTTTCTGGTGATACTAATAAATTTGGCAGGGAAAAAAAAAGCAAAATAGATCTGTAAAACCGCACACAGCAAATCAAAGGCTTCCAAACAATAACTACTATATACTATTTATAGCATACTGTATACAGGTTATATCATTATAGGAGCCATCAAACAATACTAAGTATGAGCACAACAGAAAGAACGGAGTGCTGCTACCACTGTAGCCATGAGCTGTTTTTTCCACATTATTCTGGTAAGGCTGGAAGATTTCCCTTGACAAAAATTAAACCAGTTCCTACTTGGCACTTTATTATCTCTTCAACTGAGTGATTTATTGTTTGCGGAATGAAGGCAAAGAAGGAGGAAAATTACATTTTCGGCTGAGCTCGGGTCTACCCTGCTTCTCCTCCTCCGTCCTGAAAGAGCTCACAACAAACAATAATGTCAGCTGTAATTGATCCGAGGTCGCCAGTTAGCCCTGCAGTAAAAGCCCACTATTTAAGCGACAATCCTCCCTTGCCCGCTCCTCAGATGCTGTCTAATGAAGCTGTCTGTCTCTGCTATTTACCTTCGCTTAAATGGAAGGGGAAAGATGTACTGTATGAGTCCGGGCCAGAGAAGATTTGCTTTCCTTCCATGAAATAGGACCTGTGGATGCCCGTGGAATGTATAATTGGTTGCTGCAGTCAGGGATGGGCCTTCCAGCACTAATTAAATGACTTGTTTCCAGCCTATCTGTCTTTGTTTGTGAGCGCACTGTGATGGAACGATATGTCACACATGCCTGTGTATGAGCAAACACTTTCCGTAGATTTGAATGAACAGAAAATCTTCAGCCGTTTGAACTGACGTATTCAAATGCAATTTATTTTCATCGTTCTCGCAAATTAATAGACCATTTTTTTGGGTGTTAAGCTGAACACTGAGCTGACACTTCTACTGCCCACTAATGTAGATAAGGCTGAATTAATGATCTTGATATAAATGCAACATCTTTATTAGCTATTTTTGCTACATGGTGTGTAATGGGGCTTGGCGCACATGGCTTTGTGTACACTTTTTGAGAGATTTGGACTGGACGTGGAAGATGAAAATGGATGTTTGATGTTGTTTGTTTTTCATTTTACTTAAAAGGAAAGTCTTTTTCTGCTCAAAAGCAATTAAAATGTAAGGTGTAATGCAAATAATTTTTTTGTCGTAATCCTTTCTGGCTATTAAAACTAGCAGAAGAACGATGCACATGAGGTGCTATTGGAAATAAAAGCAGCGATCCTTCAGAGACCGAAAGGAGCCTGGCATGTTGGCACAGCCAGCGATTGTTTTCTTATTCACAGATGGCATAGCCAGACAAGGCTGCTAAACCTTGTAACTCATTAGGAGCTGCGGAAGAGAAGGTACTTCACTTTGATGTAGCCACCCACAGCCTCCCACTGACAGCAAGAGACTCCTGGAAAAAAAAAAAAAGTCTTGCAGAAAAAAAAAATACCTGTAAAATATCCTTGAAAACACATGTTGCAATCTACAACCACCAACAGATGATACATGATCGCCATATTTTCTAAAGCCAAGGGAAAATTTCAGATGTTGACAGAGATAGAGAAACTGCTGCACCATGCAAAATTTACTATTACTGATCTAACGTAAGGAGACTTAATAAGAAACAGAGGGTAATAGAAAGAAAACATCTATTACGCACTTGTGAGGATTGGGAGTGTAAAAAATAATGGCAACAAAACATCTCTGGTTTGATGAGGTAGCATAATTACACCGCCACCCCCAAGAACCATCAAAGTAAACATGTGGTAGGAATTATGGAGGAGACAGACAGCATTGTTGTGCGTTATTTTTATTTGTATTTTTTTTTCTTGCAGAAGGATAAAGACCCAGCAGCAGTCTTTGGCATATGGTGGAGTGTTTTAATTCCAGTAACACTACCTGTTACGCAGACTGGCCATTAATAGACAACATGATGCTAACCATACATCCTCTGAAGCTTTTATACCTGATATTTGTACGTAATTCACTTCTTCTTGTTTTCAAGAAATTTCTCGTTTCAGAACTACATGTCTCAGGGCTACAGTGCTGGACAAGACTGTGGAGCTGTAACATGATCTGCTTAACATAATTATCCACATCAAAGATATCCAGACACGAGCCTTCAGGATACATTAGTGCAAGCACACCCAATCTGAACTTGAATTGGTTTCAGTTTAAATTTGTCCCATATCATTCTCAATAAACCGCAGGCTGTGCGGCAAGGGGGGGGGGGGGGGGGGGTATTACTAGCAGCTGTTTCCACTGAAAGCACAATATATTCAAGAACAATCAATAACCGCCCTCTCAAGGGACTGTGACACCCTAGCAGAGCGAAGAAGCCTCTCCATCTGATACTTAGCAAAGGATCCCTTTTAAAAAGATTGCTTTCAGTCAATGGCAGGCAGTTGTCATTTGACTAGGACTCTGAAATTAAATATACTGAGCGGCGTTATCAATCACTAAGCGTTGGGATGCGCGTGGGGGTGGAGAGTGCCGGGTTGGGAGAGCGGTTTTTGAGGCTGACCATTGCATCATCCGTTTTAATTATAAAACTGAAAAAGTGACCCAAAGTCACACTGATGTGATGGGATGTGAAATTCCTTATGATGGTATCTGATATATGTCATACCTCAACAGCCTTATTCTACATCTTGTATTTAAATAGCTGTTTGTAACAAGTTAAGAGATTTTGAATAAATTGCTAGACTATACATCACACTGAAAGATTTAATAGAATTAATTTGACCATATTGATTTTAATATGTCCTTTGAAAGTTTTCTTTACTTCAATTTTCTTGGGAATCTAAACTATGATTAATGGAATCAACTAAACCTAATGGCAGGAAGACCGGGTGTATAGTCTTTACTGAAACACAAAACGAAACAAGATGCCAGAGTCTTTCTGCGTTTGGTTGTCTGGTAAGAAACATGTCAATTCAATTAAGAATGATCTCCAAAGCATTTTTAGCAATCGAGATGTTACAAAGACAACATGAGGAAATCGCCCTGAAAGGAACCAGACTCAATAGTGAACTCATGCTTCTCTGGGTGACAGTGGGATTATACACCATTAGTGTATGAAGAAGAATGAAGAAGATGTAGAAGAATAGGTTGAAGAATAGGTCATGTACTGTATGGTATGTTTTTTTTCCATACGGAGTGAATCACTCGTCTAACTGGAGTTAATGATGTCCAGCTAGTGACATAAGTTCGAAGAACATTCTCTGCATGTTCATTTCCCTTGTCATAAGTCCAGGAACGTTAAAATTGCAATAATCATTGCAATATTCGCACCGCACTTAATCACGCTGCATCCTTTCCCCGTCATCTCGATCATGACGCAATGCTAATACTGCTAATAATGCTCCATTTGCTCATTCTGAGTTTGCCTTCCTAATTGAGTGTTGACCTATCAGAGGAATATTTTTAAGCAGCCAAACCACATACATATTCGGCATTACGGACGGCAAAACCTTATCATCTGTGAAAGGCTGAATGTCATTTATTACATGTATCACATTTACACCAAGTGACATTGTCTTTTCAAATTGCGCTGATCTCTTCACTCCAATCTTTACCTCCAAAGGTCAGTCAATTCCACTTATAAATTCAACCTGACAGAGATTAGTAAAGAGGGACAGGCAAACACCGTTGAATCCAGCGGCTTGAAATTAATTCATCCAATTAATGAAGAATGAGCTCTAATGCTGATAAGGGTTGACAAGGAAACTGGTCACTTGTTTTTTTAAGGCTTGCCTCTGCTGTTGTGAGGTAACCTGATGAGACAGCAATACAAATATTTGCATTATTGTACTTTATATACCGCCTCTCGGCAACGGTGCTAATAATAATGTGAGGAATGTGACTTGTCTTAGAAATGACAAAGCTTGATATGAGTCATTACAGAAAATAATGTTTAATCAGTTCCTATTTTGTGATCTGCTTCAGCAGTAGACATCTGTGCAAATCTTTTCATACCACACAAAACTCTACACAAACACGGGCAAAATCATAATCAATTCTGATTATATGTTTACAGAAACCTTGCAAAAATGTAGTTTAGATTAGATCACCCCTGCTGATGATGAAAAACAATTATCTCTCACTTTTTTTTTTTTAGCTCAGTTTTAAAATGATCAACATCCAACACATATCAAACAACATCTGCTGTCATGCCCAACTCCTCTATGTCACCACTTCCACTGCTGGCACCCTGGTAAAGCTTGAACCTGGACAAATAGCCAGAGGCACAGGTCTGAGCCTTTTAAAAAAACCTCATGGCTTTGTTTTTGAGACCATTTTGCCGGCTGAATATGTGCAAAAAAATTATTATTTAAACTTAATGCAATAATGTATGATCACAGTGGTAAATAAATATATAAATTATGTTTGTACTGTATATATACAATAGAGGAAAAATGCAGATTGCACAACATTTGTACTATAATGTAAATCCATGAGCATATGATGATAGCTGTTTTATACTGTACAATACAGTAAAGACAAAATTTTGTTGTAAATTTAAGTTTATAAAATACAAAATTGTTTATCACAGTTTCCTGAACTGTTGTTCTTATAATAATAATAATAATAATAATAATAATAATAATAATTATTATTATTATTATTATTTATTTATTTTATTATTATTATTTGTTTATTTATTTATACCTGAGTGAACCCCATTCAAAATACGTTTTTCACATACAGTACATGCCTGAAGCACCATGCATCTTGGATTGAAGGTGTCAGTAATTCAATAATTATTGGAAAAAAGAAAAAAAAAGTATTTTACAATATTGCTATATTGTAGAGCTAAATCTGGTGATACTGCTCCCAATTGTTTCAGAGACTATAATGTTAATATAAACTTAAGCAAGCCAAGGACGACGGAAGGAAAAACTCCCTGAGATGGCAGTAGGAAGAAACCTTGAGAGGAACCGCACTCAACAAGGAACCCATCCTCATTTGGGTGATAAGGGATAACGTGGGATACCATGCTTACAAGGGATACAGATCAGCCATAACATTAAAATGCGAAACATTATGCCAAATATTGTGTAGGTTGCCAATGTGCCACCTGGGCATGACTCCACAAGAAGCCTGGTGGTTTGCTGAGTTGCCTGTCACCAGAGCATTAGAGGCAAATCTTTTGGGTGCTGTGGGTTGTGGGGTGGCCCCCCCGTGGATGAAACTTGTTTGTCCAGCACATCCCATGGGTGCTCGATTGGATTAGAATCATAGGTCAGGCTGGCGGTCTTGGGATATTTGCCTGCTGCCTTTCTATTTTGGCAAGCATTGACATTTTTGGTGAGTTGTGCTGCATTGGCTTTTCTGTGGGATTGGACTGGACAGGTTAGCCATTATTCCCCATGGGTCTTGTCCCCATGAGGCTTGGGTACCCATGACTCTGTCACCAGTTTACTGGTATATAATTAATATATGAATTGATTTGTCTTCTGTACCACTTATCCAGGTACATGGTTGCAGACTTTGGTCCCAGGAGGCTATGGGCACAAGGCAGGGATCACAATTGACAAATTGCCAATGAAACAAACACAAACACCAAAAACAATTTGGGAACACCAATTAGCCAAATCTGCATGTCTTTCCTCTGGAGAACCCAGAGGAAACCCACCACACAGACCAGAGTCTGGAATCAAACCCTCAACCCTGAAGGTTCGAGGCCCTGTACTAACCACTACACCACTGAGAAAATTTTCCCTAAAGTTCTATTGAAATGCCTGGCACTCACTATGTATCTGTCACCTGCCTCCCAAGTGCACAACACACTAATAGAGGCAGAGAGGAGATGAATGCCCTGGAGAAGCCTCATCTCTTGTTGAATGTGTGGCTCTTACTTACGCTTCCCCCCCAGACAAAACAAAGTTCAAGAATGTAAACACAGATAGGTGAAGCGGGCCATGCTTTGAAGAAAAACTCCTTTTCAAAGTCATTAATAATTGTGGTAAAGTGACCATGTGACAAAGACAGAATGAATCATTTCCTCGGTCTGTGTTGATGTGGCTGAGAAGTGGCGGACATGTTTTCACCTACTGGCTGTAGAGTGGACATTTTCTCAACAACCCTTGTCAAAAGTGAGAGAGAGAAAAGGAAAAGAGAGAGAGAGAGAGAAACTAAGAGTGCTTGCGATATGATGTGCTACATTTAGCCGCGCAAGGCCACCAGCTGAAAGGGAAAAAAATTACAAAGAGAGATCCTAGTTGGATTTGTCCTTCCACGGTGTAGGATTTATTATTAGAAAGGACATAAACAGACTAATTAAATCACAGCAGTGGAGGCTGAGATGACAGCTGGTGCTGTGTGTGACCAAACAGATCCCTATCAAAGAGCAGGAGGCATGGCTCACTCAATCCAGCCTCTACGGGAAGCTATTTTAAGAGGCTCTCCATCGAACGCACATGCTTTATATGCTAAATGAGGGCTGAATGTACAGGCAGGCTGATTGCACAGAACCATGCTCATCCAATCACTGATGGCTCTAGGTGCATTAATAGATTGAGGTGCTTTGTTATTTTTTTTAGGGTTTTTTTTTGAACATGTGCCAAAAAAAGATGTGAGAATTTTCGTACCTTGCTGGCACCGACTTCCTTTACACATTATCCCGGATAAGGAAGAAAGTGACTGACGTGGTGACGCATTGACAGGATCATACATGACAACCCATGTACAGTAGGCCTTACCTGTTTTTAATCTGCATCTCGGGTGCATGAAAACTCAATAGTTAAAGAACCCATTCCAATATCACTGCATATAAATTTTAATTGTGTATTTGCTTTTTTTTCTCCACAGAAACACACAAATTGTAAAATTTGGCTCTGTGGAGCAATACCTCAATTTGGCAGGAATATGAATAATTAATGCAAGCTTTTAAGCACCGTTATTGGTGAGACCGCAAATCTGAAACCATTGACGAAGGGGGAAAAATATGGTTTTAACAAGTCAATAATGGCGAGAGCAATGGGAACAACTTAATCAATGGTACCGCTACATTTGCAAACAAGAGCTTGAATGATAACAGCAATAATTGCTTATGTTCCTCTCAGTTCCTCTTTCCACACTTTCTCTCTTTCATGTGATGTCATCTCCTATTGATTGCTTTCAGAAAACCATAATGAGTCATTTTGCAGATTTATTTACATAATTTATTTACCTATTTGGGGAAAGTTTTTTATTTTATTTTTATTTTTTGTAGGCAACTCCTTCACTCCTCTGCTAGTGGAAATTTGCAAGACATACTTGCGGCTAAACCAAAAAGGATTAACTTCCATATCCAACTGAGAACACAGATAATGCTGGGTAATTGGTAAAAAATGAAGATGAATGGGACAGCAAGATAAGGACCAATTAGCTCCTTCATGCTTACAGCTGCGGTCCCGCTACAGATCCATCTTTGGAGTCGTGGCCTCCTCTGCCAGGAGAAGCGAGGCAGAATTAGCGCTCCTGACCTGGTTGGTGGTGGTGGGAGGCCCACCCATCATCTACCCTTCACTTTGTCTTTAATTCCGTCTCTGTCACACACCTGTCACCAATCCCATCGCTCCCCTGACAGCTTAGCGCCGGGGTTGGGCCAGGTCTGAACACGTTAACTCGCTAAACTCGCTAAACTAAAGAAACACACGAGCGCACAAACAGGCGTACACACACAAGCCTTTAAGTTTGCACTGCTTATTTCATTATGGCAGCATCATCTGGTTGGTGATACACACAATTCCCCCATCTAATTATGGGGAGGATTTAAGGTCCATTAACGTTGCCGTGGCGAGGAATCAGATGCAAAATGGCACCCAGTGGCCACTGGAGCAGCTTTCTTCTCACCTCCTTTCCCCCCCTTTTCTTAGCCCTTAGATTCTAAACACTCAAGCCTTGATTTTATTTTCTATTTCTTCGACTTCGAGGGAAGCATTTTGTGTGCTGGAATCACCCAGGTGTTCGTTAGGAGGCAGCAGGCAGCTTTTCTCCAGTGGATGAAGGTTCTGGTTCAGGTCAGTTTAACCAGCAGGAATGGATCACTGTTTATTTGTCTCCCGGGCAGCATGTCGCACATGTTTTGCTTGGTTTGTGATCCATAATTATGGCATTTCCTGTGAGTCTATAGAGCAATCTGTATTGTGCAAGGGAGGAACCCCAACCCCCAATACACTGCCGCCCTCGTCACCACCAGCAGCACCACTACCTCTGTGTAAAGAACCCAGGAAGTAATCAAAGGGGGCCAAACATTCAGTCTGATCACTCAGGATGTTTGTCTGTTTGGCTCAAACTCGGACCTGCTGTCTCTCTTTTTTGTTACGATTAGTAAAACCAATGCAAAGAAGAGGGCGACTGTGTTGAATATTTAATGCAGGGGGTGGCATTAGCCTGTTCAATTTACATCGACACAAAGACAACACAAGCAATGCAAGTCCAGAGGAGAACAGAACGTCCTTCACACTCTGCCTCGGCCTGTCTGTGTCTCAGACAAGATGCAGACAATGCAGAAAATCTGCATCAGAAAGGAACCTTTTTAAGTGGAGGGCAACAGAATAGGAGGAGGACACAGAACACTAGAATGCACTCTATAATTAAATATTGCACTCCTGTAATGTTATTGGTACAGTATTATAATTGTTACTGTAGATACATTGCACAGCTTTTAATCTAAACCTAAAAATAATTTAGAGTTTTAGGTTAGTTGGTATGTAAAGAGGTTTCTCTAAAAGGGTTACATGAACAGCTGCTCTAATGCAGTATGAAATCAAGTCCTGCTCTAGTCACACCATAGCAAAGTTCCCCATGACTGCAGTCATCGCTATATCTGTCAAATGATTTAGAGTCCTAGCCTCCATTCCAGATGCATAATATGCTCAGAAATAGTACATATTAGGTATTCAGGGTATAAAAAACACATACACACACACACTCACACAGAGAGAGAGAAAAAAAAAAGAAAGAAAAGAAACATCGCTCTGCTTAAACAAGATAGCAGCACTGTATGTATTTTTACAGTCCTGTTTTTCTTTTTTCCTACTTCTAGTGAAATGACCTTTTGGGTTTATTATAGTAATGATCGTGCAGGGTGAGAAAATACATTCAGAGACAAGAATGGAAAACACTGTCCATTTCACTTAAAAACCTAATTTATGTGGCAATTAATAGCTGAAAGAAGCCGCAACTCCTCCCTGGTAGGCTGAATAAAACTGGCCATATTTTTCCCTCTTATCATGTGGGTGACTCCAATTGGCCACCCTGTCACAGTAGAGTGCTTGATATAAACAAGAGATTGCACAGACATCCAGGAATCAATATTAGGATGGCTTCAGTACCAAACATCATTTGTCTCGGCCCCCGTTTCTTTGACCAAACGAAGTATTAATTCAAATCATAAATCTGAGGGTGATTTAAATCCCGGAATGAGAGGCCTGCCTGCCTTTAATGATTTATTTTCTACATTTCTGCGAGCGAGAGATTTGTCCATATGTGGTGACAGGTCACCTTCAAACGCCAGAGGCAGACTGTTCATCACCATGCAGACTAGCATCTCATCGCTGCGAGTAAATATTAAAGTAAAAGAATCCAATTGATTGTGGATGGGCTGGAGAGGCATCGCTGCCATATATTTTACTCACAGTCGCTAATGCCTCTCTCTCCTCCTGCTACCCTCCCCTCCCCTGTCGATGCCGGGCCCCGAATTATTATTCTTCTGGGAGCAGGCATGCTCAAGGTTACAATTTAAATTGTAAAAAGATAAAAACAGTTTCTTATTAGCTTCATTGCCATAGCCTTGCCTATTCCGATTCACATTTATCTCGATTTCAGTGACCTCGAAGCCCCGGTGTTGTTAGCTGTGGACTGATGACCTCAACACCGATGCATTCGCTTTTGTGAAATCTGCTTAGGATGCTTCCTGTTTGGGCCAAATACACGGTGTCAAATGCAGCTGGGAAATCCAAAACACATGGCGGATATATTCAGGGTGGAAATCACACGGGTAATTTAGCTTGGGATTAAGGGTATCATATGTAATGGATTTGTGGTTTTTACACTGCAGTTTGATTTCCACAAAGAAATCGCTTTAAGTAATGTTGCACTAAAAAAAATAAATAAATAAAAAAAGGATCTAAATGTATCTAAAAAAATATTAATTGAAGCAGGACATTCAAAGGCAATTTTCTCCACCAAATTGAATTAGTGACTTACTTAATAGCTATTAGCTAAGTGCTCATGAGTGCTTTTACTTTGCTGCTTTTTTCTTTTTAAAAGAGCTCTACCTGCTAATTATGGGCTTCCAAACAAATAATGTTTGCTCAAAGAGCCACTGCAACTATTGTTGTATGGAAACATAGCTTTAATTTAGATTTCAAATATCACACAACCGCGAGTCCATTACAGTCATTCGCTTGTAGTACACGCCATTGCAGGCTTGCAGTTTCAGAGCAGTGGCCCAGTCTGTCAGTTTAAAACTAAAAATAAACTGAGACAACATATCTCTGAATTTGAGCAGGAGATGAGTGATGTGTGTGTGACTTACCCACGCTGGAACTGAGGTCTCCGTTCTCAGAGTCAGCGCCATGATGCGTGCTGTTGGCGTGGTAACTGCTCATCACCTCCAGCTTGATCTTCTTTACTTTCATGGCCTCAGCGATGGCGGCATTGGTTGCGGCGGCTGCGGCGGCGGCTGCGGCTGTGAGACCTGCGAGAGGAGACAAGCATTTAACCGACGCCGATGAAATTTGGAAAACGGAACCGTGCTGATTATCAGATTTTTGCATGTGGATGCCGGAGAGAGCGGAGAGTAATTATGCTTATCATCATAGGCCTCTGAGAAAGTGACTAGTTTAGATTTAAACAGACTGGAATATCTGAATAAACCATGTCGTCGCCTTCAGATAGAATGTTTGACAAATTGCATGGCGCAAATACCTTCCAGTGGTGATAAAGACAGATGATCTTACAGGTAAAAGGACAGAGAATGACACAAATCACTTTGCAGCTCCTCGACAGTGTGCACGCTCAAATTACCGATATGTCAGTTGATCATCCTGGATGCGCCATAAGTAAAGCATAACATTAGTTTCCTCCTCATTACGGTTAGTTTTCTCTTATACAACTGATCATCACAATGACAGGATGTTTTCAGTCGGAAGTCTGACTGCCGACGTCGTCTCTTATTTCTCCCGCTCGCACTCACACTGTCTCCCCAAATACAGAGCAGACGCCGCAGTCTTTTGATGGTGACAGATGGAGTTGGGATAACATTTCTGAAGTGACATGTTGCCATGGTTTCTGTTTGTAAATAAACGGGTTGGGGATGTATGACAAAGTGGGAATGACAAATCAGCATCAGGGAGAAGCTTCCAATACAAAACAAATACACACACACACACACACACACACGGATTCTTAATGTTGTTTTGCATTTTAAATTTAGAGTTCAATTAGGAGTTTGTAAATCATTAAAAGTGTAAGGTAATATAATCAAGATGCCCTGCCAAAGCTTTTTCCATTTCCATATTGATCTAAAAGCACATCCTGGAAAACCAGTGGAACATTTAAAATAAAATTTATTGGATTTCAGCAAGAACATATTGTTATAATAAAAAGATTTTTTTTTTAAATCCACATTGTTACATTCACACTGTGCATGATTCCATCAACTCTACTTTCATTCACATGGCACATAAGCGAGAACACAGACCCCGGGATTGTACTTTTTTCGGCCCCACCTCTTGTAATAAGTGAGCTCCATTGGGTTTAATTTGGTTAAAAGAGACACCAAGGTGCGGGAGAAGAGCAAATTGCTGTCTTGCTGTCTTTTTTTGTCATTTTTGATACACCTGAGCAACTTCCAGAGGCTGAAAGAGAGAGCTGTGAAAGAAGCCTTGAATTGATAAATTGAGATTAATGAAATGATGAGAACGGATGAATGAAAGCAGACTACGCTATTGAGAAAGCAACAGAGGAAAACATTTTGTGTAATACAACGGCATGAGTGAGGGAGTGAAGATAAGCATGCACAGTGAGCATTCATTCATTCATTTGTCTTACAGTACAGGGTCGCAGGGGCCTGGAGCCAATCCCAGGAGACGTTGGGCATGAGGCACAGTACAGCCGGGACAGGGTGATAGTCCCATGCAGGACACAGACACACTAGAGGGGATTTGGGAAGGACAATTAGCCTAATCTGCATGTCTTCAGACTGTTGGAGGTAACCGGTGAGGCTGGAGGAAACACCAAGCATGGGAAGAACATGCAAACTCCATGTGCACACTATTGATCCTGGAGGTGCAAGGCAACAGTGCTAACCACTACGCCGAGAATGTACTACTGAAATAGTAGTAGAATACATCTGTATTCATACTTCAGACATGACTACACACTTAAGTGCTATTTAGAAGTTAAGCCAGAGTTAAGCGTGGTGCTGAAATGATGACGGTTGTCTTGGACCAGCCTGGGTGCGGATTAGAATTAATTCCAGCTCCTTTGCCTGACACTTTGAGGTAACCAAAATGTATCGTGTTGAAAAGTATGTTTTGTGAATACATTCCAAAAAAAGCATAGTACTGAAATTGCAGTTGAGTCCGAAACTTTATAGATAAATGATATACACTGCATTATTCTTTTAAAGTATATTAAAAAGTTTTTTTTTTTTTTTTACACAGAGGGCATCGGAGAAGACACATCGTTATTCAAAGACATTGCTTACCCCTAGGGACAGATTTTTATGGATAAAATTATGAAAGATAAAATGAAAGTGAGCTGTACTGTAAGGGGACCCGATGACTGCTCACACAGATTATAGTTTAAACTGTCTTTGTGTTTTCTGTACAGTATAGCACATCAAATTAACTAAAGAATTGCTATTAAATTATTAAATAGGCAACTGAGAATAGCTTATTAAAATACACACACACACACACACACACACACACACACACACACACACCTTGATTTAGTACCTTGTAGTTTCATTATGTTGTGTGCACTATTAACTATGAACAACTAAACCGTTTATAATGCAATTAGCAAAGAAGCTATAATGTTAAGTTTGCAGTAATCAATGTGATAACAGCAGTTAGGATTATTCATGAACTAATATACAGTACTTGGAATAGGTTACAGAGTATCCAAAAAGCCAGGAACCAATATGGAACTCATTGCACAACTATGTCGGTACGAATCTGTTACATGAAAATCCACCAAATCATGATACAATAGTTGAGAAAATGCAGTATAAGGGAGAATGTGTGTTTTTTTAATGTATACTGAATACTGCACAAAAAAATGATGACGCAAAGTGTCGTTGAGTTTGGATGCTCTTTCATTTTGTTGGGTTTCCTCCGGGTACTCCGGTTTCCTCCCACAGTCCAAAGATTGCAGATTAGGCAAATTGGCATTCCCAAATTGCCCACAGTGTGTGTGTAAGTGTGTGTGTGTGTGTGTGTGTGTGTGTGTGTGTGTGTGTTGAGTGTGCCCTGTTATAGTTTGGGACCCTGTCCAGCATGTACTCTATCTCATGACCAAAGTCTCATAAAATAGGCTCCAGGCTCCCAGAATGAAAGCTGAATACTGTAAATATCAAAATTTACACATGTACCAGTCAAATGTTTGGACACACCTTCTAATGATTTTCTTTTGTTTTGTGATTTATTTTGCACATTACAGGACAACACCTGAGATTTTAAAACTTCATTAAATGATTAAGTAATGATAACAACTACAACAATCAGTTGTTATTTTAATACATGATGGTCAACTGTTCTGGAATAGCAAGAACAGTATTGTTAAGTGCATTTGCCAAACCCGTCAAGCACCACAATAAAACTGGCTCTCCTGAAGACTGGCTCAGGAAAGCAAGACCAAAACCTACCTCTGCTGCAGAGGTGAAGTTAATTTAGAGTTACCAGCCCCAAAAATCACCAATTAACAAACAGCACCCCATAGACGCAACTTAGTCGTTACCTATTTAAATTACATTAATTCATATTTTTGGATGGTTTCAGCATTGTTTTACAATGTAAAAAGAAATAAAAATCAGGTAAGACCATGCAATAAGAAGGTGAGTCCAAATTTTTGAATGGTAGTTTAAAATGGTATTTTACTCGGACTGTATGGATATCCTGTAGACCGTGATTAGATATTTGTTTTAAAGACAAGTATATTTCATTTAGAATTATCTCTTACGTTGTTACATTATGTTACATTTGACAGCTATTTCATTCTTCAGCCTACAATTTCTGTTATTCATTAAAGACAAGTGGTAATGTTTGAAAGTGATGATTTAAGCGCTATTGATGAACCTCTTCTTCTACTCAGGACAAAAAGTGAGAAACCTAGAGGTGTGGACTACTTGTAGGTTCGCACAATATGAATGGGACGTTCTGAAAATCTGCTAAATCATTTTGCTTAACCATGGCCATTTCTGAATGTGTGCAAATCTCTGCACGTAAATATTCATGTACCTTTCGGTTTTTACTCAATGTCTCTGAGCTGCATAATTTTAAATAAACGTCCAAATTTGTCAGTTTCCTCTTACATGCAGATAAGATAACATATCCCAATACAAGTGTAGTGCATCAGCAGCTAATGCCTATCGTACTGGTCATTTCATCCTGTCTGGATGTGGACGATTGGTAAATTAATCATCGCATAGCTGTCACGTTTCACTGACATGACTTGACGATGCCATTAGTGCTCGAGTGTCTGTGGGCTGAGCACGCAGGCCTGCAAAGATCGAGCATGTGGCGTTAGTACACCACCCCGCTTCCTCAGCAGCTGATAGGCAGATGGTGCTGGGTACTGTTTGCAGCTTGGGACGAAGGTGCATCTCATTTCCTGGCCTTGTTTGCATTTTAGAATACATCAGGACCATATTGACGTACAGTATACATGATGTCAGAGTGGCCGCACTCGTTTGCTAGCACGCGCTGCTGTTCCATATGCATGGCCCCTGGCTGCACGTGAGCTGGGTGAGAGAGCTACTCCTCGCCGTAATGGATGTGGCCTCCAGTCCAGCTGAAGGTCAGCTTTCATTTACGTATAATCAGACAGAGTCAACTGTTTTCTAAATAATGTGCATGGCAGGCAGGTGGTGGAGGGAATAAATAAACTGAAATCAGCTTTAGGACGTTTTTGTATGATGAATTTCGCCTGTAGTTAAACTGCTTTCTTATCGGAAATCATACCGTACTCGGCACATCTCATCCTATTTAATAAGAACTTACGATAACCTCTTCCCCTATGTGTGCATGATATCAAGAATCAGATAATCATAAATTTCTGCCTTACTTAATCAGAGTTCATGCTTAAAATGTCCAGCGTTCTAGGTGACCAAAACACACACAGAATTATCTGTTGCAATTTATTTACTCAAAAATATCGCTTTCCTGCATTCGCCATCCAAATTCTGTCCACTCTTTATCCAAACATTTCTGTCGCACGTCCCACTATTTCCTCATTTGCACAAATTAGCATGCACAGCAACAAGTGCAGAGATCGCACTCTTCGGATTTTTTTTAAAGTCACCTTTAAATAGCAAGTCTCGCGACCAGTCTTCATGTCCACGGAGGAATCTCCTCAGCCGTAAACAAACAGTGGAGGTGTCCGGCAGGCCCGGGGGGGGGGCCGCTTCACAAATAACGAATTGCATGGCACTGTCGGAGTGTGCACCAAAACAGCAAATAATGGAGATGGGGTCTGATCATGGCCCTTGAAGCAGCTGTCATATTAAATAATAATGAAGGATCTATTAATATGCAAAGGAACCAGCAGCAGACTGGCTTAACGCTGTCATGCCTCGGCATATTGTCAGAATGTTCATTATTAATTAACATGCAAGCTGCCCCATACCTGTGCAGTGTCAGAACATTCTTCTAACAAATACTGAAAGTATGTGCCCCTTCTACTAATAGTGTAATTAAATTAAAATCAGATTAACTTCACATCAGTACACAAAGAGTGACTTAGTAACAGCGGTGCTTATCTACTGCCTTTTCAGCCCTTAATAAAGAGGCAAGTGAAATCACACTAGATTTATCAAAAGTGGAGACAGAAAGGGTGCAGCCGCATTCCAATGCAGAGCGTGGTGTCGGGTGGAGGAAAGTGAACGCTACACACACTCTGTTTGCGTTGCAGGCCATTTTACCGTCAATTGCATGTAAAAGCTCCTGACATGGAGGGAACCGGAGAAAGCTGCATTTAATTTGACTGATGTGTTTATGACAGGGTAATTTCACATCTGTAAAGAGGAATATGTAGAAGTCTGAGGGCACACAACATTTCATTAACCCCATTTGGAGTGGACTCTCCAGCGGTGGGCTGCTGTCCAGATCATAATGAAAGACGTCTGACTAATATACGGATACACTTCAGCTTTTATGTTCATCCCTGTTTGCCTACGTTTCCCCCTATAATCTGGTTAGTCATTGGGCTGTTTGTAGTTCTTAACAGGATAATGTTTTACTACAAGTTAGACTAATGCATTTTATTACAGTAGATGATGAATAGAAAAAGAAATTTGTGGTGAAATGTACCACAATGCATCTGAGGTCCTGTCCAGGTACAGTATGTACTGTTGGTATATACTGTAAGGGACTGTAAATGTGCCACTGAGTGCATACACATCCCCTTGGAGAGATATCCGTCATTTCAATGGCAGTTACTTATGGTGTCAGGGTTGCCAGCTTGACACTTAATTGTATCTGAGGGTGAGGACCAACAGCGGCAGCTTGGCAGTACTGGGCTCGAATTGGGCAGTTTATGATCATCAGTTCAACACTAAGCTACCTATGTTTTTAAAATGTTGCTGCCACGGTGCCACCCTACTATATGCCCACCCATTGATGTTTTAGACGTTTTGTTATGTTTCTTTTTACTACTCCTTTTACTATGGTTGCTAAACAGCTTGATACTTTGTTATAGTCAAGTTCTTATTTATTAAAGTGTTTGCAAAGTGCCAAGATACAGTATAAACTGATATGTGGCGTATTGTCCTGAATCCAGTCCTCTTGTTGTACATAAACTATAAGCAGTAGGTCCAATTCATTTACGGTCCAGACACACAGACATATGAATTCCTTAGCTGTTTACTATTGAAGTAGCCATTTTCCTTTTTATTAATTGATTTCTTTTTTTATTTGTCTTTCCTGAGAAGTCTGACACAAGGCATGGGGGAGGATGCCACCCTTAAGAGCAGTGAACATACAGTACAGCATGATCATGCCCAAACAAGCACATGTTGAAAGCATGATAATGGTAAAATATTCAGTCTTTTTTTAATCATGTAAAGAGGCGTCTTTCTCCAATATGCCCACCTTGTCCCTAAGTATTTATAGATGTTCATGCTGATGGATTTTTCTTTTTCAAGAGCAGAAGGATGAAACAGTAAATAAAAAAAATTATATACAGGTCCTTCTCAAAAAATTAGCATACTGTGATAAAGTTCATTATTTTCTGTAATGTACTGATAAACATTAGACTTTCATATATTTTAGATTCATTACACACAACTGAAGTAGTTCAAGCCTTTTATTGTTTTAATATTGATGATTGTGGCATACAGCTCATAAAAACCCAAAATCCCTATCTCAAAACATTAGCATATCATGAAAAGGTCTCTAAACGAGCTATTAACCTAATCATCTGAATCAACTAATTAACTCTAAACACCTGCAAAAGATTCCTGAGGCTTTTAAAAACTCCCAGCCTGGTTCATTACTCAAAACCGCAATCATGGGTAAGACTGCCGACCTGACTGCTGTCCAGAAGGCCATCATTGACACCCTCAAGCAAGAGGGTAAGACACAGAAAGAAATTTCTGAACGAATAGGCTGTTCCCAGAGTGCTGTATCAAGGCACCTCAGTGGGAAGTCTGTGGGAAGGAAAAAGTGTGGCAAAAAACGCTGCACAACGAGAAGAGGTGACCGGCCCTGAGGAAGATTGTGGAGAAGGACCGATTCCAGACCTTGGGGGACCTGCGGAAGCAGTGGACTGAGTCTGGAGTAGAAACATCCAGAGCCACCGTGTACAGGCGTGTGCAGGAAATGGGCTACAGGTTGCAAATTTTGCATGTCATTCGGAAATCAAGGTGCCAGAGTCTAGAGGAAGACTGGGGAGAGGGAAATGCCAGCACGACCTGGCACCTGCTCACAGTGCCAAAACCACTGGTAAATGGTTTACTGACCATGGTATTACTGTGCTCAATTGGCCTGCCAACTCTCCTGACCTGAACCCCATAGAGAATCTGTGGGATATTGTGAAGAGAAAGTTGAGAGACACAGGACACAAGAATCTGCAAAAGGATTCCCGACCAAGTATTGAGTGCATAACTGAACATAATTATTTGAAGGTTGACTTTTTTTGTATTAAAAACACTTTTCTTTCATTGGTCGGATGAAATATGCTAATTGTTTGAGATAGGGATTTTGGGTTTTCATGAGCTGTATGCCACAATCATCAATATTAAAACAATAAAAGGCTTGAACTACTTCAGTTTGCATGTAATGAATCTAAAATATATGAAAGTCTAATGTTTATCAGTACATTACAGAAAATAATGAACTTTATCACAATATGCTAATTTTTTGAGAAGGACCTGTATATACGCACATCTGGACAGGGTCTGATAGTGCTACATATGTAATATTGAGGTCCTCAAATATCTGTTAAGAGATAAATGTGTTTACACGACAACAAGGTGATTTAGCATTTGAAGAGGAATACCTCCTTCTGAGAATCAACAGGGAAAAACACGACTTCCTTTCTACAGCCAAAGCTTCAAATAAACAGCATGCAAATAACCTTAATAAAACAATGAATGAAAGCCCCATGTATACGTTTTGGCAGGTCGCTTAGCCTGGAGTGAGCTGCAGGTTTCCATGCTGTCTGATCATTTTCTAGATTTAGTAGGGACATCCACCCCCCCCCCCCCTAATTCGTGTTAAATGGAGTCACCTGATCGAAACTGAAAGGGGCATCGTGTATAACAGCAGGGCGTGCTTTTAACAACCTATCCAGTAAGAACAGAATGACATTCTACAGGAGAACATCTTAAGATGTGTCTTAACTGCAACTGCACAGCTGATGTTTAAGCACACTGAGACATTTGGCAGCCTCTCATTAGAAACCTTTCACTGAACGCGCTGAAAGCGAACGATCACAGATATGGCATTTTATAACCGGTTCTGACACTTTATAAAGAATGAATTAACGGTGTAATGGCATGTGCTGTAGTACTTGTGACGTTGCCAGATAAGCAAATTAGCAGTTATGCTCTGTATGGTGTGATCCCAAAGCTGTGTGACACTTCTAAGATGACTGAACGCAATCGTGATCAGTATCTCATCCATGAAATCATTATGGATTTAGTTTTTTCATTGTCAAAAATCCAATACATTATTACTTTGATCCAGAAAAAGGAAGTTTTACTTTTAGTCAAAGGAGCATTTTGCTCTGAAACAAACTTATGTGTAAGTCCATCAGCAAGCTTATCTTGCTTTGGTCATCTACTGTACATCAAAGTTTCTGCTATGATTTGTTTTTCTTGGAAGCAGAAAAAAGGATTTTTTTTTTTTAGACAAATCTGAAACTTACCGGTCATGTGCATGTAAAAAAAGAAAACATACTGTAAGTGTAATAGACACATGGCTTGACGAAAAAATAATAATAGCCTCAAATCAGGTCAACAATTTATTGAACAATAATGACCAAAAGGCTATAAAGAAATATTTGTAACCTGAAACATCTGAAGCTGGTTAAAAAAATGAGGCTACCTGGAAACGTCTTATTTTCTACTTTTTGCATCATACAGTAGTAAAGTCCTCTGTTGCAGTCTTGAAAGTAAACACGTCAAATGTGTCTTCGCAGCTTGCGTTGCACATAAGGTGCTGAACTCGATGAACTCCTCAATAAGCAGTTTGCAAGCTGTTGCAAAAATTAAACCCTAATAATCAAGGAATGGTGTCATCATGAGCACCTTCTCTGTCTCATCAGGAGCACCTTTAATGGGTAGTTTCGCTATCAAAACACATATGTCCTGTTTGCGATAGCTTTGGTTATAGCCACATTTTACAGTATATAACCATTACTTACTGTTTTTACGGGTTTTTTGGTTTTACCAGCTAACAGAATCCCTGATACATATCTGAATAAACAATCTTCCAACATAGTGGATCCTGAAATACACATCTTCATGTCTGAAAAGTGTCACTGGCGATTTTTTTGCATTCTTACGGTACAACGTCCTTCTGTTGGTGACAGGTCGAACCCAATTTAACCATCGCAATCCTTATAACAATATGTTGCTTTTCAGGAAGGCCAGTATGCCAATTATATGGAGCATGTTGGCATTTTATTGTTTTGTTTTTATTTAAGAACACGGCATGACACTGTACTGTAACCTAAAATAGTTTTGTTGAATAGCTTTATACAGTACAACAGTTAGGTCCAGCCAAGTACAGGATTCAGTCCATGAGTGCTGATGTAAAGAACAACAGCACTGGGATGTTTAGCTTCACATGTGTTCTAATAATAGTTACTCACAGTCAGTCATCAGCTTAACGCAACATTGCTAATATGCTCATTGTGTGTGTTGCTTTACAACAGTCAAGCCTCAGACAAGGTGATAATAAATGGTGAGCTGTTGTATAAAAACACAATGTCATGCTGTTTTACTGAGATTCCATTTCAGCACTCGAGCTGCACCACATCACAGCCATGCTGATACCCAGTACAACAGCACTCTCTCCCTTGTTTAATTAGGATATGATACTGAGAAGGATACTCAAGGATATTGAAATCTTGATATCTTGGGTCACTATGTTTTAACCAGGCATTTCCTGAGTGTACCACTCGAGTGTTTTTATCACGTTTAGCGTATTTAGTTTGGGCTAATTCAGCACGCTTCTTGTACAAGTTAATACTTATATATATACTGTATATTAAACTAGAGAATATAAATTGTACAAATGTTCCTGTATGAATGTTTGCTAGTTACTGTGTCACTTCTTCTTATTCGTCCAGTACAGCTCATTTTACTTCAATATTAAATTGGCATTACAAAGATAATTATCTTCAGTTATGTATTCCCACTCAACATATCAAACAACCCAGAAATGCTAACATGCTGCTGAATTACGGAATTAGCTGTCCATTAAATATTTTGACAATGCCATGCAGTGACAGTTTAATGGTAGACATCCTCACCATGCTCAAGATTTTTGTTAGATAGATCTTCACATAATGGAACTGGAGTGATAAATTATTCATTTCAGTTGTGTAACATAGATCATTGTTAGGACTCTTAGCATTAGCATTACACCTGTAATCACATTCCTGCTGGGGACGGTTGTAAACAACATGCTGCCTTGCTAAAGAGCTGAGCAGCAAAGTCATTAGTGCAATAATATCAAAGCCGAATAAGATAAAACAATAAAAAAGAAAATAAGCAAACCAATATTATTCTTTATATTAAGGCTAACTTAACTGATATTATACTGTATGACTCTATTTTCTATTTTTCCAGCTCATATTATTTTTTAACTTCCATTAATTTGAACCATTAACACAACTTAAACATGATTACCACACTTACTGAGCAAGTTTACACATATTAAGTGATTTTTTTTTGTTTTGTTAAGTGGTAGATAAATACACCCACACTGACTAATATTTATTCAATCCACTATTTAAAATGCTAGAAGTGTTCAGGACAAACCAGGACTTTTGTACAGAATAACAGAACAGTTATGACAGTAAAAACTACCTTCATTCCTCTTACATACTGTAATGCCTTGCTATACTAAATTAACAAATTATGTTGTTTATGTTGAAGATGTTCATTTACAAATCTCTGGTATTCAGGTATAAATATTGAAAATTGCCTGATCTTCGATTTTTGATAGTTGAAGACTTCATGTTGGTCATAGGGTGTTTAATCTATTTATTATTTCTATGAAGACTGGTTAATTAATTGTTAATTAACTGATGATTATTATTTTTTTAAGCATAAATTAATATTTGGTATTTAATTTGTTGATTTGTTATTCTGCAAGAACAGTGTGGCTCATAATTTGTTAAAGGAACCTTTATGTGCAGCATTATGTAAAATCTATTTAACTCTTACATGTTGTACATATACTGTACACTGTATAACAAAATGCACTACACTGTAACACTGATAACTTCACAACTTGCGATATGAAGAGGTTGACGCCTCTCTTCAGTGACAATGACAATATAGGTATGTACACTAAAACCAATTCAGTTATTCTAAAGCAATAATTCTTTCTCACTGATTGTCCACCTTTTTTGTACTGTAGTTATGCTACAAAGGTAAGACGAATGATCCCATAACATGTAAACACAAAAAGCTGAACCTCGTGCATGACCACAGAAATACATGCACTAGATGCACAGATTGGAGCTTTGAAGTCTATGTTTGCATATTACCAGTTAAAAGTTTGGACACACCTTCTAATTCCATGGTCTTTTGTGATTTGTCTAACTTTCTACATTGTAAAACAGAAGGCATCCAAAATATTACGCAATCTCATTTGATACTGATTTGTGACTACTTATGCACTGTAAACCCTTCATACCGGCTCTAATCTTAGGTGCTGTGGTGATTTCTGGGTCCATTTTGGTTATTGTATGGTATTCAATGGTTCTGCTTGTTGTTACAGTATTTAATTACCTAATGCAATATGAGTTACTACATAGCTTTGAAATCTCCAGTATTGTTCTGGAATGTAGAAAAATAAATCCAAACTTTTGACTGGTGTGTCAAAAAGTCCTTGTATGTGAGCATAATGAATCCTGCTCAAGCATTAATCTATCGCGTGCCTGTCTTTTGTCTGTACTATAACCTCATCATGCAATGGCAACAAAATGTTTGCAACAATAAATTGCCTTTTTTCCAAAACTTTCCTTTAAAATGTCAGGATCAGAGCACCTGTCTTCCAGCTGAAAGCACGGATCGATAGCAACAACATTTTTTGTAGTCATTGTTGTTATGATAAATAATTCGGCACCGATGCCCTTTGAGTCTGCGTTTTCAAATAAGTCATTGATATGCTGACCCTGCTCGGATGGAGGAGGCGAGAACGTCAGCCCCATCTTCTCAAACTAAAGGCTTTCAGGAAGTAATGATGACTTTGTTGGTGATTGTTGCCTATTCTGCACACTGGGATGGAATTCCAAATACACCCGCCACAACCAGATCTGTTAATCTTTCATAAATAAAATTTGCAAGCGTCATAAGAATGTGAGGTGGTCCTTTCACTTTGGCAATTCTCATGTAATAATGTAATTATTATATTTATTTGTAGGTCCAAAGCTTGAATAAATGGTAAATACTGCTAAAATCTGAGAACCAATATGCAAATTGGGCAACTTTCTTGCACACAACATCAAAGCTGACCCAATGAAAACCAGCTGCAAATAGAACAAAAGCTTCCCCTGTAATAAGACCTGCTCGAGGGCGACTAAAGGCACATGCAGCTGCTGTTGATTCTCGTGGCGATAAGCTTACTTTCACATAGCCGCCTATGTACATATACAAGCAGGGTGGATTTAATCGGGCTAATTAAAATCCACTCAAGGCAGAATGTGGCATCTAGTGAAATAATCTCAGAGAAGAAACCGCTCCAATCCAATTTACTTTGTCTTAGCTGAAGCAGGTGGCAGAGAGCTGAGCGGTGTGAATGGTCAGCCAGTATGATTGGTAGTTTGGGGGCCACTGTCAGTTTAAGCTGTGTGCCATTTAACAGATGACCAGAGGGATCCCTGAGAGGATGCGAGGGCCATGTGTGTTACCTGTATGGGGAATCATTCCTGGAGACATGAGGCCCGGAACTGAGTGAGGCATTATGTGTGGATTCTCTGGCGATGTAACACTCTGGGTCCTCTTCGGAGGCCTCCCGGGTCTTGAGCTAAAACAAAAGTGAACATGGAGGAGGGTTGACACAGGGGGTGAGAGAATAGAAAGAAATGGATAGAGGGAGAGCAAAAAAAAAAAAGGAACAAGGAGGGAAAGGGGGAAGAAAGGGGAAAGCAGAGAGCGGTTAGTGTCAACATTCGGACCACTCCACGATGCAATCCTGCTCCAAAGTTAATACACACTGTAAATAAATTTCTTTTCAAGGACGGTTGCTTTCTGCGGTTCAACATAATAGACTTCCATAACTAATTAGATTACATGCAGGAATTCATTTCCTTTATTGAAGATCAACTACTTTTTGATGCATAATTCATAGGCTGTACCTCGTTACCTACTCCTCAGTATTAATATCCCTACACTGTTTGAATTGCCTCGTTTGCATATGCTAAAACCAGGGAATGCTGCTTTCGTCCTGGAAATTACAGGTTAACTTGTTATAATTATTGCAGGCAGGCCACTATTGATTTATGAGACTTTTAAAACCCAAATATGTGTAGTTCTTGTAATGAATGATATGTTAAGGTTCTTCAGGAAATTAAAAGGCAATGGCTGCCTTAGGAAATGTTCTGCTTGCTTGATTTAATGTGAGACGTAGCTGGAAGGTAGTGTGACAGAATGATTCAGGCCTGTTGTACATTCATGATGGGAACTTTTATTACTCCAAATGAGTGACCAGGATCAAGCAATGATTAATGACAGAACAAGCTCGAGCTGATGGCAGGAAAAATGCCCCTCCAAGCTGATTCGCAAGTATGTCTCGCTCATTATGATAGTTATTGCATCCATGTGCACAGTTTAACGTAATCGCATTTCTGCACTGAGAAAGCAAAACAGTTTCTGCTTTTGAGGAATTGCGAAAATCACAGCAACCTGACATCAACCTGCACTACGAAGGAAAAGCACAGAAAAAGGAAATAAAAGAAAGCACAGCCTCCTGGTTAGAAACTACCAAGCTAACAATGTCACCCTGTCATGCACATACATTTGGGATAAAAACAAATCAATTTCATTTACAGTCAGCTCCCAGTCATAATATATCATAAAGATTTTTAAAATAAGGAATTTCAATATGTTTTTCATTTCAATCTTAGGTTATATCTCACTTTTTTTTTGCTTGTTTGTGCAAGGAACTGTTTTCAACAACTGTGAACTAGTAAATCAATGCATGCTCCTGCAGGCAGCCAGATCATATTCAGCGGAAATTACATTTATGATACTATTATACAATCATATGTGTCCAGCCTCAGTTTCTGTTTAAAACAAAACCTAGAAAGACACATTAATTTATGACCATGTTAACACAAGAGTTTTATCATAGAAGTTTTTATTATTATTATTATTATTATTATTATTATTATTATAGATGCTCATATGCAAAACCAACGCCAACCTGAATAGAACTTTAACTGAAATAAAAAAAAATCTTTCTGCATACAAGAAGGAACAATATTGAAATTCTTATCCAAAAACAGTCTTAGTGCTGGAGTGCACTGGAGTATGTCGAGTTACTGTACCCTTGCACATGCACGTTTCACAAAAGATCAGGCATTCGCTCTGTGTGAGGCAGACAGTCAGTTAGACAGACACGCAGACAGGCAGAAAGTTAGTCAGGCAACTAATGAGTATAAAATCTTCTTCAGAGTATTAAAATAAAATTTGCCTTAATTAAAAAAATATATATTTTATATTCACTCCTCAAGCTTCATTATTGCACTGAACACCTTTACATAACATTTATTCATTAACTGTATGAATTTTGAGCAGGTACAACCCAAGTGAATAAGTCACTAAGAGCAATAAAAGATCAGAAATTTGGATATGCGAGGTCTCTCAAATATCACAGAATTAAGGAATTTTTGTTTTAGCTTTTGTGCGTCAACTGACGCAAAATTTTAATTTCCATCCATCTTAACAAAACACTACCCGACTCCAGTCGATGAAAAGACATGGAAAAAAATATTAACCACGTTGGAATACCAATTGTTAGAAAAGATGCTATTATATCATTTTACTTGCTATGATGTCTTTTTTTGTATCGCCTTCATTAAACAGCACAATTGAGAGAGAGTGATTGAATGGGGCCTACTGGAGTCAAGGTCTGCTAATACTTTTATCTTTTATCAGCGACTAAACCGAGTCTCGTTTTCATGACCGCGAGCAAGGCCCAGAAAACAGCGTTTGTCTGCAGAGACTCAAGGCCTTTTTAAGGCTCACTTATTCGCGTTCCATTCTACTCTATCATGCACATCAGTTTTGCACATTTAAAGACAAGGCAGATGAGCTGCGTTTCATTACATTTTATCATGTTTTATTCCTGACAGGCATGAAATTGAAACGGAAATTCTTCATTCCGCTCACTAAAACAAGAGAGGCCATAAACTCAGGGCAGTAGCCTCATGAGTGAACACTTCTCCATAGACCTGAGCCTGAGGCCATTCAGAGCAGTGTACAAGGTTTATTATCACATCACCATCCTCACAAAACAAAGGACAACAGAAATATAGACTGCACCACACCAGTGTTTAACTCCTTGATTCAGGAAAGGGCAATGCATGGGATAGAACTATTGGTAAAATTCTATTAAACGTGTATGCATTGCATTTTTTTTTTCTATCTTAGTCAATGATGGGTATCAAGTGCCTGTTTAGTTCTGTTTACCTAAATGACACAAATGTCTTAAGGGGTAAACATGAAACATGATGAGCTTGCAATTTCTTTATTAAAGTAAGGAGTGAATGGGGTTTGGTTTTGCTTGTAGTGCTTTATCCGATTTTTTTTTCTTTTTTATTTTACAGGGTTGTGAAAAACCTTTACATGGATGAGACAACATGCACAAGAGAATCCTTGGCCCAGCAAATAAGTCATTCCTGCTCCCATAGAACTATCACTTTGATCTTCTGAGTGCAATTGCTCATAGTTTTGGTATCATCAGTTCGATGTACAGGGCTGAATTATTTATGAAAGGTTTCGGTAGCGTGCACGCAATGATTTTTCTACTCAACAACAAAAGAAAAAGAAAGAGAATGGAAGCCTGAAACTTTCAAAAATGTCACATCAACTTTAGCAAGAATGCAAGACTGGGAGGAGTCATTTAGCAGGAACAAAATATCACTCATTTAGGATATTTATTTTATACTGTATTATACTTAGTTTGATCCTTGGTTCTCTAGGTTGATGTCTGGAGTCCATCATGACCCTAGTGGTATAAATGTGCAAGTCCTTCACTTCTTATATGTGATATTGGACTAAAAACCTGTTTATGAGAAGACCATTACAGTATATCTGACTCTCCTTCAATGTGATGTGTCCGTGCTGCATGACAAACTTCCTTCATGCATAGCTGATTCCATATGAAAAAGCTGATTTTTTAATAATATGGCAAAAAGCATACAAAATGATTTTTACTGCATACTGTAGTCATATCACCGCCGTACTCTACACTTCTCCACATTTCTGCAGCCTCTGTATAAACTACGGCCTGCAAAGAGCAGGAGGAGAAATGGATTATTACAGACGGAGCAGACAATTTGTCAAGCTGTTGGTACTGAATTCTTAAATAGCCTGGCACAGAAAATCCTGAAAAGTAGGCCATTATAGCACAATGATTGTTCATTGCCTCCTCGTCTGACTGAGGTACTGTACAGCCTGATACTGTAAGACTTCTGCTCATCATTCAGACTCCACATTAGGCTCATAACACGTTTTCAGCCATACCTGATATCGAAGGATGTATGGATCTCATTTCTGATATATTATGCAGTTCTCTGCAGCAATACTGTATGTTCCCAAATTACGCAGGAAGTCACAGGTGTGAACAGGGGCGTTGCACCCGTGGGGGATGTGGGTGTTTTAACACCCACACTTTACCAGGTGAGAGGGTTCAACACCCACACTTTTTCTACAGTTTTCCCGCAGTTTTGAACAAACGCCTTCGCATTCGCTCCTCCGTTTCTCTGACCGCTCTGTGTCTACACTCGCTTCAGCTCTCCTCTCCCTCCCTCACAAACATGACACCGGCTGATGATTGGCTGTTCTGCCTGTCAGTCTTGCCTCTCTTGGTGTGTTAGATTTATCGGTCAGCTCGTGCAGAGGAGGCGGGAACTTATAGTTATGATTATTTACATCTCCGTTTTCCAGGTACTTTGAATGTTTATGATTTTGAGGTTTTTAAATAAGCTTGATATATGTTTGGGAAGATGTTCTGTTTATGTTTTGTTGACATGTCGAATGTTTTCTGTATTATATTTCGTTTTTTAGACTAATGGCAGTTGCTAATTGGGATAGTGTTCAGTAGCTAAATTCGGTTATGTGTGTGTGGCGATGCATAAAGTAACCGTGATGAAGAAGGCAGGAAAGTGATGAGGAGGGACACATTGACAATGTTAAGCAATGTAGTTATGGGTTTATTGCCAGTGCAATTGATTTTGATATTTTGAGCACTGTTTGTTCATTGGCTGACTTGCTGTTGTGTTTGTATCTGTTGAGGAGAAAAAAGTGAGAATGTCAGTTTGCATACGTGTTGACTATGGAAGAATAATATTTTAATGTGTATATTATTTTAATGTTTAAAAACAGTAAATTGTTAAATTATTTATACTATTATTTATATTATTATACTTTTGTTTATATTATTATTATTTAGAAAAAGCTTTTTGTGAGGCCTTTTTTTTTGTGAGAAAAATGTAGCAGTCACAGTCGTGTCAGACCCACATGCCACTGTCGGACCCACATGACACTGTCGGACCCATATGCCACTGTCGGACCCATGCCACTGTCGGACCCATGCCACTGTCGTACCCATGCCACTGTCGGACCCATGACACTACAGTATCAAGTTACCACTGTCCTTTTGTCACGCAGTATCATTAAGATGCAGAAAAGAAAGAGGCAGGAGAAGATTGACACCTTTTTCAAGATAAATCCTGTAAGTGAAGTTGAGAGATGAAGGTTGAAAAATGTTGACATTAAACAACAGTAGCCTATTACCATTAGATGCTGTTTGCATTTACTTGATTGTATTACTTTTCAATATTCACTGAGGTTTTCTAGTGCCACAGCTGTAACTGTTTGAACCTACAGTATTACCACTGCAACCTTGTTTAGGAGTAGGGTTGGGTATCGTTTGGGTTTTTTTCGATACCGGTGCCAAATCGATACTTTGAAAACGGTACCGGTGCCAAAACGGTGCCTGATCCGATACTTTTAAGCCACAAAATTATAGTGGATGACTCAAGAATTAATTTTTATTGAACAAAAAATGTTATGCTTAAAATTGAACAATATATTAAAAGTTAAGTATATATGAATATGTAAGCTTCAAATTTTAGCAATTATTTTGCAGAAATTTCACCATATTTGCCTTTTCTGTCAAAATACGACACCTTTCCTGACTTATTGCCCTGCACAGGACATGCATAGCCTTCTTTACAATGGTAAATGGGGTCACTGTTGTAGTGCTACTAGTACTAGCTGGAAAGCCATAATTATAAACAGAATCCATGTTACATTAGTTTTTTACAAATCGTTTGACTATTTGTTAGCATGAATGCAAGATTTACATTTTGCTATTAACATTATCCTACTACTAACCTGCGGAAAGGCTGCTGACGTCATCATAATCGGTGACTCCTTTTTGCTACAGTTGGTGTGACTGGGACTGAGGGTCGTCCACACTGATAGCGCCAGCTGTTGTTCACAAGCTGTTAAACACGGTGCCTCCCTCTGCTTTTAACTTTATTCCGTGTATTTATGCTGCTTTAAACTTTATTCCGTCTGCCCTCGAATGTTTCATTAGATTTAACGTGTTTCCGCCTTTACACGCAACTGCTGTAAAACATTTGCTGCACGTCGCGGTGCCGGAATCCTATCTTGTGAAATACAGCCACACTTTCGACCGTTTAGTTTTAGGCATTTTAACGAAAGTTGTTTAATTTAGCATGCTAAGCTATCGGTAGACCTCCTGCTGCCGTCAGAGCGAGTGTAACGTTAGTTACTGCATTCACGCGCATTTCGGATGGTCTCTCATTTCCGGATGATTTGTGCTTTTAATTTTTTTAATTTAATCAAATATACTATTAATCTAGCACTGTCGCCTTGCACCTCCAGGGTCTGGGTTCGATTCCCCGGCCAGGCTCGATTCCCGTCTCTGTGTGCATGGAGTTTGCATGTTCTCCCCGTGCTTGGTGGGTTTCCTCCGGGTACTCCGATTTCCTCCCACAGTCCAAAGATATGCAGGTTAGGCTAATTGGCGTTCCCAAATTGCCCGTAGTGTGTGAGTGTGTGTGTGAGTGTGTGTATGTGTGTGTGCCCTGCGATGGATTGGCACTCTGTCCATGGTGTACCCCGCCTAGTGCCCGAAGTCTCCTGGGATAGGCTCCAGGTCCCCCGCGACCCTGAACACAGGATTAAGCGGTATAGAAAATGAATGAATGAATGAATGAATACTATTAATCTACAAAAATATATGAATCTAGAGAACAAATATTTCAATCGACAGTTCAGGCATTTAAGTGGCACCGAAATTCGCGTTCTGTTTCGGTCCGGTACATACCAGATCTTTAGGTACTGGTGCCGTATTGGCACCGGTGTTCGGTACACAACCCTATTTAGGAGAGGACGTTGCTGGTGGCATTGGTTTCAGAGGCAGCACAGGAAGGTTCACAGGTGAGCAATTAAATGAATGTTACAGTTTGTAAAAGAGGTTTATGAAGGAAGAGGGGCTGTGTGTGTGTTTGTGTCATGGGTGGTGCTTATTTCCATCTCAGGTGCACACGTGTGTATGGTGTGTTTATATCAAATTCACAAATTCATTTTATATGTTTTGATTAGGGTGTATGTGAGGATGTGGCCAGGAGTGAGGAAGACCGAGATGAAGAGGGAGTAAAAGGCAGACAAGAAGCAGACAGGTTGGTTGCATTTATATATGTACATAGTTGTTTATATTTTTGTTCTGAATATACAGTATGTTGTTTGTATGAAATGTTGTCTGTATATTTGGAGTAACAAAATAATTTCTCCCTGAGATTATTAAAGCATTTCTGATTCTAAATCTTTAGCAAGTCTAACAAGTGTGTTCTGAGTGTGTTTTTAGTATCACTCTAGTATCACTATCACTCATTTAAATTCAAAGCTTTTTATATCGTGTATGTTAATACCTTTTGTACCCTTCTGTCATTGTATTCATCATTTTTATTGTTAACAAACAAACCACATTCATCCCCCACACTTTTGAAAAGCTTGCTACGCCCCTGGGTGTGAAGGAGGCATTCTATAGAACTGAAGACCTTTTTCCAGGTTAGACGTCTGGCATTTTTTCTAAAAAATGAGCTAACATTAAAGCACTGAACATATTTGAGAAGTTATGCAAAAACTATGGAAAGTGTTGGAAATGTTTTTGCCTGAAAAAGTAAAATTTTGTACAAAACAGGGTAGATTTTTTACTTAGAAAAAAGTCATTGAAGCTCAGTATACTGCCTTTTTCATTTTACAGATATCTATATAACATACTGTACTTTCTAATAACCTGCCTCCCCACAACATGGAAAGTCCTATCAGGCATCAGAGCTGCCAAGCTACAGGATTACACGGGCCAGTGCATAAGCACAACCCAGAACAGCTTTGGAAACAACACCAATTGCTGATTGACAAAACAGTTAGCAATGACTCAGGATCCAGACAGACCAATCTGAGCACAGACTGAAGTGACTACAGGCGAGCCTTCGAATCAAATGCCACACACATGGCACTATACGAGGGTGAGTCAAAAATTACCTGCACTCTGGCTATAGAATTTATTTTAATTAACTTTTAGAAAAGACAAACAGATAATTTTTGGACATATACTCCTTGCTTTTCAATACACTTTGTCCATCTGTCAACAAGCTTTCGTACTCCCTCATTAAAAAAAAAAATGTTTTAGGTTGAGCTGCGGGCCACTGCGGGTCTTTACTTCTTCACCAGAAGTGGCTCTTCGACCTTGTAAAGTGGCTTTCAGGGGACCAAACTGGTCAAACTCCAATGAAGCTAGACTGAGACTATAGGGAGGATCCTTTAACACATGAAACGAAGTGTTGACACTGTGGGCAGAAGTCACAGGATAGCAGTGCTCTTCTGAAGGATAAGTTTAGGCTTCAGAAAAAAATCTCACTGTATAAAACGTTCAAACCTTTTTCCTAATAATTTTCCAATACTCGCCCTTGAGGATCCCAGAAAACTGTTGACATTAAACTTTCAGCTGATGGTTGACTTTATAATTTTTTTATAATCTTGGTCAGTGATTAAAGATGTTTCTATTCCAAAGTCTGCCGTTTATTCTCAGACTCGTAATGATGAATCCATGTGATGATTCTCTTTAAGAAACTTTCACCTTCCAAAGAGTATCAGTACGAAGCACATGTTCTTCTATGAGTTGTTTCGGCAACAGGTACAGTACACACACACGAAAACAAAAATTATCATTGCCGCTGCTCTTCTTTTGTGTAAATAACAAGTGGGGCATCCATTTTTGCTCTCACCGCAGTTACAAATTAACTGATTTAACACATTTACGCCTGCACAGCAGTGACTGGAGAAACAATAGCCGTCAATGGAAAGCACTGATAACAACAGAAGTTTTTATATAACTGGAGTGCAGATAATTTTTGACCCTCATAAACTCGGGATGTATCTCACAAGTAGCCATCAAGTGCAGCATACCATACTATAAGGTTGTGCACGAATTGAATACCCTCAGCCAGATATGAATGGATACAATCAACCGGTTTCCCCAAATGGATGACATCAGGCTGTATGCCAAGAATGAACGAGTCATAAATTTGCTCATCCACCTGACCTAAAGTGAAAATGTAAGGGTCATATTTAGACTAGGAAAATGTGCCTGGATGATACTTAAAAGAGAAAAGATGGTAAAGACTGATGGGGTAGAATGGCCAGTAGCACTGATAAGACATCCAACAGGTTCTTGTACAAGAACATCATACGATCATGTGGGAAGGAAGATCATGAAAAGGTAAGGAGGACAGCAACATCCAAATACCACAAAATAATTAGATAGGTTCAAAAGAGACAACTCGATCAATAGGACAACTCGAAGACAGCAACACATTCTCTGCCAATCATCAGATACCCTATTGGTATAATGAGCAGACATGAAGGCTGCTTACTGTATGTACAGATGGTTTCACTGCAAGTCAGAATGTGGATGGGTAGGGCCTGGTGAACGTCAAGGCCCGTTGTCATGGATGAAGCTCAAAGTATATTGGAGCACATTTGTAAGATGGCACCCAGAGATGAGTTGCTGAGGGAATGCCTGGGGCAGCAGACAGGGAATGAAGATCAAGCAGAGGAAGTGCCATGGCAAGACAAGACCCTGTGTGTGATGTACAAAAGATAGCCAGGGTGGCTGACATTGAAAAATCCTTCCAGTGGCTGGAAACGGCTAGAATAAAAGGCAGTTGAAGAAGAGGCGCTAAGCAGTGGATCAATATGGTACAGTATATCACACAAGATAGAACCTCAGGTGCACGCTATGCAAAAAAAAGTCCAGCGTACACTGACATTATGTACAGGAACATATGTGTGGAGTACAACCTACTGTAGATCCTCCAAAGTCCTGGTGGAAATTGCTTAGAAGGTCATTGAGAACAACAGTGCAAAGACTTTGTGGACACACAGGAAGGTACTGGATAAGCAATTTGACAATGTGGTAGAAGACAAGGAAAAAAAAGAAGACTGAGCAACTGGAGGTTTGAGTCTCGCACTTGGGTCTGTGTGTGTGTGGAGCTTGCATGTTCTTCCTGTGCTTGGTGGCTTCCCTCGCCCAATCCAAAGACAATCGTTAGGCTAATTGGTGTTTCCAAATTGCACATAGTGTATGAGTGAGTGCGATGAATTGGCAAAAAAATTCGTTCTGATCACCGGATTGGGTCAGACTGCTTGATGTGGTTGGGTCAGATTGATCGAGGAGTTTATATGAGGAATTTTTATTCCTGGGGCTGTTATTCCAGTTATCAGTGGAATACATAGGGTCCACATAAACACACATCCTGAGTGCAAAATCAAAGGGGATCAGTGTCAACACTGGCACAACGAAAATACACAAAATAACTGACAATGACTGTTTTTAATTTGGTAAAGTTCACTGATTTACATTGTTATTGAACACAAGTAATAAGGCCAAATACCTTACTTTTGTCTGTGTTGACTCTCCGATTTCTGGCTCCAATTGAGAACCATAACACACAGTTCCCGAACCCTGGGGCCTGAAAGTTCAAAATGTATTACGAACGTAGGAATTCTCTCTTTTTTTTTTCTTTCCTTTTTTGTTTTGCAACCATGGTGAAAAGAAAATAGCGGGTGAACTTTCCCTGAACCATGCTCCCTTTAATGGCCTCGCTCCATGTTGACCTAGGAGTCCACACTGGAACATGATCCTCCCAAACCCACCACACTGCTAAAGCAATCAGATTAGAGCCACACAATACACTCCTGTTTCAATACCTCGACGCAATAACCAGCAATAATTTAATACACCCTCTCATCTGTTTTTCCCCTTCCATTTGTTTGAAACAGGAAAGGTGATATGAAGGGAAATACTGTTTAGCACTTAGCAAAACACGTTTTAGGTCGTGTGTGATAAACGTGTTCCACAGCGCCTGTATCGAGAGCGAAGAGTGACACGTCAACAGGATGCTCAGCATTGAGACGGAACCGTTAACCAAAAAAATCTAATTTAATAATAATCATAAAATAAATAAATATTTGTGGTGTAATATACTACTGCTTATGATACATAAGCAGGTGATGTAGTAGTGTGCTCAGGTGCCTGATAGAGACATATTTTGACGTGCCTGGGTGAAACATTAACCTCAAGTCGGCGCTTGTTCAGCTGGAGTTTACCTAAAGAACACCCCACTTTGATTTGCTTCAAATGGAGCAATTAACCTTTCCCGTCTTGCTTTTGTTTGCGGTGTGGAAAAGGTAAAGATGAAGATATTTATTCCATTTACTCACAGTGTACCAACATGAGCAGATGAATCGCGGAGACTCTGTCTCTGTAAATACAGCTTCGACCGGAATCCTGCCAATCAGGCCTTATAAAATATTAACCCAATGTCGTTGCCCTTTTCAAATCTCTCACACAGAATGTCCTAATTGTTCCTTTTCTTTATCTTACCCCAGCAGAGAGTAAATAAATTAACAAAATAGCTTCTATCAACCCCCAATAACCTTTTAACTAAGGGATTATCACTGGTTTATTTTTCATTTCATTCCCAGCGATAGCAGCACATGCCTCATTGATTACTTCACCCAGGTGGTGACCGGCAGAGAAAACAAGGACTCGCTCAGAACACGGAAAACACGCGCTTTCACTGCGACAACAGTGTATCCTGGTGAATCTGTCTATCTTTACACTACTTGCCGAAATCATAAGGCTTTATTCAGGTTGACGAGCTACAATAATAATTATTGTCCATGTTTACTGGTGGCAGATGTTGGAATCATCACCATAAAACAATAAGTGCTAATTATTATAGGGTATGGCAATAAAACATTCCAACTAAGCACAAATTACACAATACAGCATTGGGTCCAACAAAACCTGTTTTTTCTTTTGCTCCAGTTTGTACAATTCTAGACATAGCATGTGCGGTCAAGCATGCTTTACTTTGTGAAACTCAAGTAACTCTTTAATAAGACACACACTTCAGACAGCACCTGCATGTCTGCCAGGATGTTTTCAATATACATGGTTTAAAAAGGTGGAGAAAAAAAAAAGAAAAAAGCAAAGCATTGGAATTTGCCATCTAACTTGACACTTTGTAGCTATCATGCACCTCTCGCACCTGTGAGCAGATGAAAAAGCTCACAAAAGAGGTCAGTCTGGGCTACGTGCTCGCCCGCTCCTCTGCCACCACGGCATTCATCAATCCCAGCTCAGAGTTTTATCTCTGCCTTTATTTGCATTGAGCCGCTGTTGCTTTATCTCCATCGGCCCACTCTCTCACACCTGTCACCCCCCCCACCCCTCAGCCAGGTAGCTGCTGCAGCCTTATCAGATCCAGATAGATAGATTAGCACAAGCACTTCTTATAACGCCCTCTTTTTTTTTTGTTTTCGTTTATTTTCTTTTTTTATGAGTAGCAACAGCTGCATCCGTTGGTAACCGATGAACTTTTTGTTAAGGAGCAATAGATAAACATGTAGACCATCAAAGGCTGCGGTTACCGTCAGCATCGACGCTGACACTAACAACACCTTAAATGTAGCTTCGCCCGTGTGTGGAACATTTACAGACAGAAAGAGCGAATGATTATAAAAGTGCCCTTCCTGTTCCCTTTGTGTACTGCACGCTCTGATTGAAAAGTCACTGGGCAGAACCATCAGATTGCCGCTTCTGCTGCCGCAAAGGAACTCGCAACCCAGTCGTTTTCCTTCCTCCACCTTATTTACATGGCTGCGTCTATCACAAACCGCGGTCACAGCCGCTACAGATCAGCACACAATAGCCAATTAGTCTCGTTATCAGGCTACTTAAGACAGATCTTGACTGAGCAAAGGCTTGGGGAAAGGAAAAAAATCTTTAAAAAAAAAAAAAAGTGATAAACTGCTGCTTATTTTAATGCATCGTTAAAGGCCCTGTGCGGATTCTGTAATTGTGTTCCATAATTGTAAAGCTTAAAATTGTTTTGTATCAGTTCTATTACCACTAATAATGAGGCAGCGGCAGACGCTCCACATCCTGGGAATTGATGAAGAATGCCTAATTGGTTGACTTTTCCGTGCCTAATGGACGCTTCTCTTAATTAAAAAGATACTGAAGAAAATGTTATAAATCTGATATGGAATCAAAGAAAAAAAAATAGATAAACGAACTTAATCAAATGTAAGTAAATGAACAGTTCCAGGAAAGTCAGAGATTAGCCGATACCGTTTCCATCCCAATATTTATTAACTGCAGTCGCTTTGCTTAACAAAACAGAACCGATCTTATCATTTTTTTTTTTTCAAACTGTGAGGGAATTTTATCCGAATTGCTCTGACTGATCCGTAGCTTCCATGAGCTGCAATGCATATGAAACAAGTCTTTAAAACAAGGCTTTAAAAACTTACTAGTCAGGGTGCCTTTGAGGATATTTAATTAAAATCTAATCCTGCATTCATTAAGGCTCACATAAATTAAGCTGTCATTCATAAGATTTATGGATTCTCATTTGCATTTTGCATACAATTCATCAATTACTCAAGTATGAAAGGAGCACATTTCCCTTGGAGCTGCCTGCTGCCCTGCCAACATTTGAAATGAGAGAAAGAGCAGGACTGTCAGGCATTCGAAACAAACTTTCCCCACAATGTCTGTCTCCTGATTAATCTAATTTCCAAGGCATCCCTTTACAAGATTGTACACAGTCCAGCTGCAGTTTTCAATTATATCTCCTGTCCTCACTGCTAACTTTGAATGGGAGATAGATGTAGCGTAGGGCAGCTTTCCAGCCCCTGGTCCGCTCCGTACTGCAAGCCTGTTTACTCCCATCTTCATAAATTAAAAAGAAGAGTTTGAGACGGAAATGGAAATTGGGGCGGGGGGAAAGAAACACCATCATTTTATTTGGACGGCTGTCAGGCAAAAAGGCTCGGCATGTAATAATAGCGTGTTTCCTCTCACATTTCCATGAGCTGGACTCTCAGACAGAACGGAGGCTTCGCTCTCGCGAAGATAAAGCGACTCATGTCTGAGCCACTGTGGGAGAAAACCAGTGTGGATAAGTGCTTAAGCCCAAGTCAGGCGTGAATACTTCGGAGATAAAAGGTCAAGCAAAACAAACAAACGGCTTGCGAGGATGAAGAGAATTAATTGAGTCATTAATATGCATGGCTAATAAAGCTCGAAAAATCTGGCAGAGGGAGAAAAAAAAATCATCGGGGGATATTCTCTTTTAATGGCTCATATTTTCAGCATGGAGGGATCAAGGACGTATACGTATCAATCTCCGGAAAAGGGGCGGGGGATGGACAAACAGGTTGGCATAACCTCAGTGAACGTTCATGTTATACAAAGCAGACAAAAACAAACTTGTTCTGGTGGGGAGATTAATTCCTCATTAATCCCGAATTCTGGCAGAAGAACAGACCGTGCGGAGTAAATGAAAGTCATCCTGAAGCATACTTAATTGGTTCTGCGTAGTAAAAGAACAGGATAACAGAGATCAAGAAGTAGTTTATTAATCCTACCCATTGTTTTATGAAACTGTCATTGAAAGTAACTTCAGATAGGGCCAATAGTTAAGACTTTAATGTGCTTTTAATATTAACGGAGGGCTGCAATTAAAGAGCCGGCAAAACAATAGCACTCGACGACGATGGGTATTAATTTCTTCAATATGATTTTAGAATCAATATGATTAACACACTGAGGCGGGGAAGTAAAACAGGCATGCACACACACACACACACACACACACGCACACATATATATATTTGCACAGCCTTTACACACGTACAAAAAACAACATATGACTTGGTCCTGTGGTGAACCAGCAAAGAGCCGTTGCTGCGATGCAGGAAGATTTAACATGTACACTCCACATAATACGCTGGAATGAAGCCAAATGTGGACGAGTGAGTTTTTGGTGTGACTATTAATAACAAATGTTAATGACTAATGTTCGTCCTCTGCCATTTCAATCTTAATTGTATTCAGCTACTACATTCATAAGTAGTAATAAAATTATGATGATTTTGACACAGATTAAGATTTAAACTGCAATATCTAACTATTAAATATGTCATCTTATATTCAAACATATTTGTCTAGACTAACAGCAAATAATGGCACAAAAAAATGTCATTAGGAGGATATTTGTATTATTTATTTTCCTCTTCAAAATGATAACAAAAAATTGTAAAAATACTTAAATTATTGTCAAATTCTACATTAATTTCTGATTATGCATTACTGTAATAAATTGCAATGTTTTGCAATTAGCTCAGGTCCATAGTGCTTTTAGATATTAGATTTTTATGCAATTAATTGTGCAGCACTGTTCATAATCCTATAGTGGTATTTATTTAAGTACAATCAGTTTTAAACAGTGTTTTCTCTCTCTCTCTATTCACCTTCTTATCCTGTACAGAGTCTCAGGGTGCCTGGAGCCCATCCCAGGAGACTCTGTACAGGATAAGGAGCCCATCCCAGAAGGTTACATCTTGGACAGGGTGCCATAAACACACAAACACACACAAACACATGCACATGCACTACAAGCAATTTGCGAATGCCAGTTAGTCTAATCTGCATGTCTGTGACCTGTGAGAGGAAACTGGGATAAACGGATGAAACCAACCAAGCACATGCAAACTCCATGCACACAGACACCGAGGCAGGAATTGAATCTGGACTCTGGAGGTGCAAGGAAACAGTGCAAACCACTAACATACAGCACGTATGAAGAATAAACAGGCTGATGCTGTTACTTCCTGGCCTGTGAACATTCCACCGCAAATTAATCTGTTAATGAAACCGGTTAAAACAAAACTACCTGAACCATATATCAGTAGGAAGGCTGGGGGGAAATAATCAATTCAGGGAAATATCGGAATTCTTTTGTGTGGGAATTAATGTTTCGCTACACTGACAATAACTAAAATTTTTTTGTATAAAATGTATAGATTTTTAATTTATATATTTTTGCAGTTGAGGTAGAAAAATGTTTCGGTTTCTCCTGCAGGTGGTGTACTCTAAACTGGCAGCTGGCCAACAGGAGCCATTCTGGTAGGAGGAAATTGTTTGCAAAGTTTGTTTAGATTATAATGATATCTGAGAAAAAAATATAGATAGAATCATTAAACGAATGAAATCGTCACCTAAATATTGTGATACAGTAGTATCGTATCGTTTGTTCCCTGGTGATTCCCTTCCCTACTGACTACTGATAAACTATTGACCATTGAACCAAATGAACAAAAAATGAGATCTATTGTATAGAGACAACATAACATTCATTCATTCATTCATTCATTTTCTATACCGCTTAATCCTGTATTTAGGGTCGAGGGGACCTGGAGCCTATCCCAGGAGACTTCGGGCACTAGGCGGGGTACACCCTGGACAGGGTGCCAATCCATCGCAGGGCACACACACATACACTCACTCACACACCCAATCACACACTACGGGCAATTTGGGAATGCCAATTAGCCTAACCTGCATATCTTTGGACTGTGGGAGGAAACCGGAGTACCCGGAGGAAACCCACCAAGCACGGGGAGAACATGCAAACTCCATGCACACAGAGACGGGAATCGAGCCTGGCCGGGGAATCGAACCCAGACCCTGGAGGTGCAAGGCGACAGTGCTAACCACTACACCACCGTGCCGCCACAACATAACATGTCAACCTATAATATTTAAATCATTTGATTATTAGATCAACACATTATCTTGGGAATACCACCTCCTAAAGCAGGTTTTCTTAGTTCTTGAGTAATACATTTAATATTTATTCCCTTCAATTTCTACATTTTTATGTTGCATTTATTGAATAGGTGCGATTTAATGGTATAGGAAAGGGTAAAATAAAGGATACAATATATAATAAAGGTAGACAGGTGGAATGCAAAATGCAGTATTTAAAATGGAAAAGGCAAAAAAAATTAAGAAGAACAATTTTTTTCTCACAGAAAGCTGAGGGCATGAGCAGGGCTTGGTATTTCCCATGTTTGCTTTATTTTCCATGATATCTGAATGAGTGCATCTAAAAGGGCTGTGATATAATCATAACATGAGTGTAAATCAGACAGAGAGGGAAGAAACACACACACACACACACACACACACACACACACACACACACACACACACACACACACACACACACACACACACACACACACACACACACACACACAGATAGATCCAGAAACTGAGAGATGGGTACATGCTGAGGTCTTCATCCTCTTAGAAACAAACATTCTTAATGTTGAAACTAAACAGGAAATTCATAATGATTAACATTAATTGGACTGTGAATCAGAATTCTGTGAAACATTAAACAAAAATTATCCACTGTTTATGCTCCTTTTTTTTTCCTCTCCTGTTTTTAAATTAATGAAATGTAAATATTCCAGGGAGGCCATAAATGCTTGATGGTGGGAGAGGAAGAGAGCTGTTTACATAAGCGCAGCGAGAGCTTTCTCAGTGCACTCGTAACAAGGTTACGAGTCAGCCCCGATTCTCTCGGTTCCAAGCCAGAAGTAACGGTGCCTCGTCCCGAGGGCCCAGGCTCACACACAAGTTTGTTTGCATACTCGGATACTGTTTATGCAGATCCAATCATCTGGCCCGAGTTGAGGACCCTGATCAATTCAGTTGGCGTCGGTTTAAACGTTTTTTACTGTAACAAGCTCACAGACAACAAACACTGCACCACTAATTTCTAACCAGTAACATCAGTCTGGATCTACATTACCAATGGAATATAAATACTTTAGAGATACACACACACACTTTACTGTGCAAAAATCTTGAGCCATCCCTCCTGTGTTCATCTGTACATGTTTTTCACTGGTTCATGCTTTAAGTTAGATTTTTTTTTAATGCTTGAATGATTCAGGTGTCACTGTGTGGCTTAACAAACAAAAAACATCCCTCTGATATTGGTCAGGTAAAGGGACTAGACTGAAAATAAAAGCCAAAAAGGTTAGTCAGGAAGCCTGGAGAACTAGTCCTCAAGAAACAAACAGTATCAGTCAAAAGTTTGGATATACATTACCTTCAATTCAATGATTATTGTTTAGTGATTTATTTTTTTATATCCCAACTATTCGGAAACAGTTCTTGCAAGAACAGTATTGTCAAGTGCATTTGCAAAACCCATCAAGCACCACCATGATTGGCTCTCATGAAGACCATCCCAGGAAAGCAAGAACCAACCAAAATGTATCTTGGACACAGAGGAGAAGTTCTTTTAGGGTCACCAGCCTCCAAAACCACCAATTTACAACAACTGAGATTAGAATCGGTATGAAGGCTTTACAGATCATGAGACACATCTCAATATCAACTGTTCAAAGCAGATTATTGCATATTCTGCAATACGCCTTCAGGATTATTTTATTTTATTATGTAGAAAGAAATAAAAATCAGGAAAGTCCAATGGATTAGAAGCTGTGTGTGTGTAGAAGCCTTGAACTGGTAGTGTATATACTGTACTGTATGTAAATCAACTGAGGTTAACATAGCTGAGCGCCCATATACAATAATATCCCTCAAGATTTCACAGGATACCATTTTTTTCTGATCTGACTTGAATTTTGTGGACGCCGCATTTCTTGTGCAAATGTTTCTGCAAAACGCTGATGAATAAATCTGTTTGGACACGATTTCCAAATACATTTGTACGTATTGATAAATGAGGCCCTTAGAGTGGTGCACATCCCCCGCTTTGGGTTTGCACCACCTAAAAATCAAGCAAAGTGCGATGGAGTCTCTGTGATCCGTCAAGAGGAATCCCTGACTATGCAAACAATGGCAAGTTGGAACACAGTTAGAAGCGCAAGGTGTCCACCCAGTTAGGGGAAAAAAAGAAGAAGAAAAAAACCCGGAGAGAGTGGGGGAAGGCGGGTGGGCAAAGACAAATTGAATGTGGCGCAAACAAGTTTACTTTCATCCCTGCTGACTGATTGGCATCAAGTGCCAAACACAGCAGCATGGTGGAGAGGCAGGGCCTGTACCATTTAAACCCACAGAATGACAATTACTTCAGACAAGCTTTATCAGAGCAGTGGCTCCCGTCCGCAGCACCAAGTAAATCACTTGCTTTATTCCTGGAAGCTGTAGATTCTATTAAAAAAGGCTTCATGAGGAGGGCAGAAAGTCCATTTAAGCCCAGTACTAGAGCAAATAGACCGACTCAGCAGATCTGTGTGCGACTGAAGTGATGGCCCTATACCAGTTGATGATATAATTCTTAATGTACGGCTCAAGAAGACATAAATCTTAAAGAAGACATCACATGAGTTTTTTTTTTTCAGCACCCATCTCTCTCAGGTTTTTTTTTGATGAATTGTTTGCAACATCCCCACGACTAAAGCCTTCAACCTCTTCAAGCCCATGCCTCTAATAACTCGTCGGTACGAGTGGGGAGGGCACATGACAGAATGATGAATATCACAACAGACAGCTCCAATATGGCACAATTTTAGCAGATCAATATCAGGCTGCAATATAAGAAAAAAGGAGCTGATATGAGTCTACACAGTGTATTACAGATGAGGTACATCTCTCCTCCCTGCTCTCACATTGGACCTCGCCGTTACAGTATTTCACACACATCTCTTCTGCCACAGCACACCCAAACATCACGGAAAACTAATCCCACCTCAAACTCTGTATAGGCATCTGCTCGAAATTAGTGTGAGTTTTGATGGACTCGTCTGGACAAGGTTAGTTAAACAGACAGAAACTGCGCTGCAGGCCACTGGAACTGATTATTTATGAAATATGCTGCACGTTTATGACTACTGTTGTTTATGTTGTCAGGTTTATGCAGCTTTAATAATGGATATAGAAGTAACCGAATACCTGACTACAGTTCAAGCTCACATTTACCAATCCGTAAGACACATAAAATCATTCATCAGTAAAATAATCCACAATTTAATAAACATAAGGTTTATTAATGCACTTGGGATCCCCCCGGAAGATCTGGAAGAAGTGGCCAGGGAGAGGGAAGTCTGGGCATCCCTGCTGAAGCTGCTGCCCCCGCGACCCGACCTCGGATAAGCGGAAGAAAATGGATGGATGGATGGAATTTTATTCATTCAGTCATGTTCTATACCGCTTATCCTGTTACTGGGTCATGAGGACTGGAGCCTATCCCATGAGACTTTGGGCACAAGGTGGGGTACACCCTGGACAAAGTGCCAATCCATCGCACAGCATATACACACATAATTTGCCTAATCTGCATGTATTTGGACTGTGGAGGTAACCGAGGAGGACCTGAAGGAAACCCACCAAGCACAGGGATAACATGCAAACGTCATGTCCACAGACCAGAGACGGTAATCAAACCCTTGGCCCTGGAGGTTCATGGTCACATTGTTAACTATAACTTCACCATGCTACCATATTTAAAATAATTTTTATACATATTGCCTCAGACTTTTTAAACTCATTTCCATTTTTTTTGGTTCTACAGTATAAAGCTGCTTCGTGACAATGACTAATGGTAAAAACCATATATATATATATATATATATATATATATATATATATATATATATATATATATATATATATATATATATATATATATATATAACTGAATTGAAATTAAAATTTTCTATTTTCTATTTCTATATTTCTCACATACACAATCTTAGACAGTATGATGCAGTGAAATGCCTATACGACTGTCCGTGACCTAAAAGAAGAGAATAAAAAGATTTCAGTACAATAAATAAATTGCACTAGAGAATGCAATTAAACTAAAGACAGAATTTTCTTTAAAAATAAAATAAATAAATAAATAAACAAACAAAACTTTAGGTTGTAATATACAAATTTGCAGAAGTTTCAAAATAAAATAGAATTAAAATAAAAATCTATGAAATATATTATATATAAAAATATTTTTTTTTGAGAATGAATATTAATAAGGCAGGAGAACTGGACACCTGTGTGGAGTGACTATGCAGCTCTGAGTAATACACGCTGGTGCTACTACTGGCTTTGGAAGGCAGAGGCAGAGATAAACTGGCTTCTGTTAGTTCTCGGGGAAACTGGGAAGTAGATGCTAAAAAAAAAAAAAAATGGGTGGGGAAATGAAAAGTGGCAGTTTGGTACATCGAACAGAATATGTAATCAACCACACTTTTCACTTACTACCCGCCCTTTCTTGCACCGACTTCCCACTGATCGTTTGATCTTCACTGGAATGCATCCGCACGGGCGGAGAAATGCGCGTTGAGTTTTGCCTTGTGTAGAGTGCTTTTTTTTGTACATAATTTTGCTTTTTACATAATGCAAAAGATTTCCAAACGGCATGGTGAGTAATTCTAGTTAAGACTCTGTTAATAGGCTTCAGCTTTAAAAAAATTCTGATAATAAAAATAGATTATGAATTGGAATAAAATCTTGTAAGTATCATGAAAAATATCTAATACCTGTTCCCTTTATCACACTCACATACAGTATCCAGTGAAAGAGGAAAAAAAAATCAAAGTCTAATAACCACACGAAATTGCACTGATTCAGATCTCCTTGCATTGATATGGTAAGTATAAGAGTGACAAGGCAAGAAAAGGGGTACTGTAAATGCTTGTAATGCACAATATCCTCCCTCGCCAGAGAGCAGCCGAGAGGCCCCTGAGCCGTCCCTGCTAATCGGGCTTCACCATTGTGTAAGCTGAAGGTTCTTTAAATGCTATTCATTGAGCGCAGGATCCCATGTGTAGCAAAATCATTGGAGAATTAGAGATTGATAAACGTATAATAGGACGCAGTGTGAGGAGGGACTGTGACAGGTGGGGTTTGGGATGGACTGTCAGCTAAAGAGAACGCGTTCTGGTCCAGGACATCACACCGCCAGAAGAGATGGGAACCACCAGCACTGACTACATGCAATATATACAGAGTCAGCGTGTATACTTAGCAGCTTTGAGGTTTAGAGGTCACCCTTAGCAAATCTGTGTATTGTACAGCTAAAGGATGAAAAGTTATAAACTGTTGGTAGCTTTTCAAACATAAGCCATTGTCAGTGTGTAATAAGCATGAATAGCTGCTCTTGTAGACAAATGTGTTTGCAGAAGGTCCGCCCTGCATTAGGCAGGGAGTCGGGAGATTATTTTTGTAGCTTGTGTTTCAGCAGACTCAGAAATCATAACAAGGAATTTGCTGTTTTTCCATTATTAAATACATATGAAGTAGAAATCCGATACTTGTTAATTCCTAAAAACATATTTCACATCAGTTGTGACATTTCATGTTTGTATTGTAATTTTGTACAAGTAAACTAAATTTCTATTTTTTTACTTTTAAAAATAATTTCTGTCCTGAATCAGTGTCAACAGGTTTTATTAGATTGTTATTATTATTATTATTACAATAATGATGATGATGATGATTATTATTATTATAATTTTTGACCAAGTAATTGAGGAGTATTTACATATCCTCTGACACCACACTACAAGTAGCATTACAACGTTAGTGTGTGTGTGAAATCCAGGACTTTTGTACTATACACTAATCTTCAAATGCTGAACAAGACAATTACTCCTGTTACACCATCAGTAATTGGTCACCAGCGCTGTTAATCAGTTAATGTCCCCTTTTTGCCAGTCAGTAAAGGAACATGGCGAGATAGATAATTAAAAACATGTCAGGTGAAAGTCCGGTGGTTTTACTCCGAGTGTATGTTCTCACATTGCATGCTTTGTTCGTCTTATTAACCTTCCTGCTTCTCAGTGTGCCTTTAAATGAAATCTTTAGCCCTTTACATGTGAAATTAAAACTGCAGTCCCCTGAGCACTTTTAATTATTCCTCTCCTGAAAAACTTCCTCTTTTGTCAGCCTGCTTTATTAGCAAAGCAGCCCACACTCTTTCTCTCCCTCTTTCTCTCTCATGCTTCACTCCTTTGAATCTCTCCCTCCTTCTCTCTCTCTCTCTCTCTCTCTCTGTCTTTTCCAGCGGCCCTGTTAAATTCTCACCTTGCACTGCCCTTGTCATCGGCCCGCTGAAGCACAAAGCTAGGCAGCGAGGGAGTGTTTACTCATTTCCCCAGCACATTATCTTTCACATTAATCACAGGCTTGGACCTTCTGGACACAGCACAGTCTCCTGATCTGCTCTGGACCTCATGCTCCCTTTCCATCTGAGCAAAAGTCTCCAAAGCCCCTTTAGCCGAACTACTGCACCACACGCACTAACTATCTTTTTATGCCGATAACTGAGTCAAAATTCAAAAATGGAATTTGTTCCTCTTCATTATGTAAGAATCTGAAAAAAAAAAAAAAAAACACAATGTCCCTTTAATATAAATATGTATGAATATGCGACACTGCTGTGTAGAAGTCAGTGGATCTAATTAACCAAAAAATAATTGCATGTAAATTGCATCAGTGTTTTTTATGCTAACTAGCTTTTTTTGAATTCCCTTCTCTTTTTTTCTTATTCTATTGTTTGACAACATGTCATGGGACTTATTTTACAACTGTACAAAACTGGTAGAGAATTGAGATATAAAGAATAAGAACGCTGAAGTCCTGATGATGTCTGTGCTGTAACATGCCTACTTAAACCAAGCAAAAATCAATCACGGACTAAATTAGGACTCGAGCTGGGGCGTGCTCTTTTATTTTTCTATACCCACAAACTCCGGTGAAGTGTCACCCCTTGAACAGAACAAATAGTTCTTGTTAGTATAGCACTCAGGTCTTTGAAACAGAATCTAACATGCCAAATGTATTACAAAACAAAATAAACTCATTTGTCACCTTGGGACGTTTTTTTGTGCAACGCTATATATTCCTGAGTTGCCTAATCCAGGTCACAAACACTGTTGCACACGGTTTCGAGACATCTTTAAAACCAAAGAGAAACGATGTCTGAAAAGATAGATGGCTCTGGGCGAGTGACAGACCTGTACAATGCCAGAAACATTGGGATGTTTGGGAAACATACGCTATGACTTGCTACGTGGGTTCTAATGAGTTCATGGACAAGAGCAACATTATCATTAGTGACGGTGCCCTTTTTCGCTTTGGCCCCTGTCCTCTTGCAATTAGCATTTTTTTTTTCCACTGGCGAACCAAAGGCAGCACTGGCGAGCGGAGCGGCGTCTGAAATTCAAATAAATGAGCAATGTAAATAGTTTAGAGAGCGAGTTTACCCAGTGAACAATAGCCCCTTATGAGAAACAAGTGAGAAGAAACAGTGTGGGGACAGAAGCAGTGGGGGGTGAGATGAGCCAGCACAATGTGGCCCTTCTCTTCGAGCAACTTGTTATCAGGCGGAACACAGAGGCCTTTTCAATCTGCATTTAAATACATTTCATTCCACTCCCTCATTTGCATTCATTTCTCCCATTATATTTGGAAATGGCCAAACGTCTAGCCGTCACAATGTAGGAGCCTATCACTGGCCAGAGGAGCCCACACCTGATGCCAATTTAGCCTGCTTGGATCTTTTCATTGTCATGGGCCAATCTGACAACTCGGGCTTTCCGTAGTCCAGGGGAGTTTTCAATTGGATTTGCTTCTGGTGACAAAATTGTTTTGCTCATGGAAGAATTTTATTGCACCCTCTCTCTCCCTCTCTCTCTCTCTCTCTCTGTCTCTCTCCCTCTCTGAGAGATGCTGAGCGTCTATCTGGGTGCCATGGGAAAACTAGTGGTGAATGATTCTCAGTGGCTTCTGATTTCCACTATTTGTTCAGCATTAGGCCCACTTATCTCTCAAAGAAAAAGCAACATGTGGAGAGAGAGTGACAGGCCGAAAGGCAGCTACACTAACAGGTCCATTGTGCACTAAGGATCTGCATTCAAACCAGAGGGGCCCTCTCTCTCTCTCTCTCTCTCTCTCTCTCTCTGTGTCTCTCTCTCTTACAGGCACACTCGCTTGGTTGCTTTCACACACACAGACTTGGTTCTGCTGCAGTCAATTACCACTGCTAATCCTGCCCGCAATAGGGAGTAAATATTTCATTACGTTTTCAAATAAATACTCAGTGTGGACCAGTGAAGTGCCATCCACACAGAGAGAGAGAGAGAGAGAGAGAGAGAGAGAGAGAGAGAGAGATGGCATGTGACAACCCTTTTGATTTAAGCAATAAAAGCACAACAACACAGTGGCACTGAGTAAATCTAAAAATTCAGACATGAGCCAACAGAATTCAGTGTTAACAGTTTAAAAAAAAAAGCCACCAACAATAAATCCTTCTAAAACAAAGTCTCTACTACTTTCTTTTCCCTCCTAAAACAAACAGGGAGTCAGTGCAATCAAAACCTCCGGTGTGCACGCACACACAAACACACGCACTGTGTCATTTGCACTGTCGAATAAAATGTAAGCTGTCTTAGAAGAATTAGTAAATGGACTTAAGAAAAAAAAAAACAACGGGGGAAATGACAGGGGCATCCCAGTGCTTCGTGCTCATTAATCACTGCAGTGTCTTTGACCTTTCATTTGCCAAGGGCGCAAAGAAAGACGAGGAGGCGGGTGCTCAGGGCCGATGAGAAAAAGAAACAAGAAAAGGACGTGGAAAAAAAATAGTGGATGGAAAACATGCAGCAATAGGTACACGTAGTCCATGAGATGCCACAACACATTCTTGATGAAGAGTGAAATTAATCAGCTTCACGGGTTGTTAGATAAATCAGGAACTTCCCAAGCCTCTAGGTGATCTCAGCTGCTCAGACGCTTGATAAACACGGAGAGGGCCCTTGCCCATTTACGCTTTATTAAAAGCAGTACAGAGATGCATGTGCCTTCTTCAGGGGTTGCCACGTTTAGGAGTGAGGTGTGCAAAATGGCACGAGGGTGCTACACTGGCGTCACAATTATTTTTACACTCTCAGAATAAACCTCATTCCAGGTGATGAAGCAGTCCGAGTAAAGAGTGAAGACTTGCTGAGGGCCTCCTCTCTGCCACTACGGAGGTGTGACATGTTGATTTATACAGGCTGATGATAATGTGGCACACAAACAAATCCAAGCAGAATGACATTGAGTTCACTGCTCTGGAAATAAATGTTTTCACGTGTAGAAAAAGCCTGTTTTACTGAACTGTGTGAGAGCTTGCGAGTACAAATATTCCATTAGCTATAGAGTGAAAAGCCAAGCCGTACTGAGAAAGCTCATTTACACGAGGGCTTTAGTTCTCTTAGCAAACACATGTGACCAAAATAAACAACTTAATATGTGCAATATATTTATTAATTAGCCTTGTATTAGCACAGACAGTGTATAGTAAAACATGTACTGCGTTAAAAAGTTCAGAACATATTCAAGTCCGCCATTATTCAGATCTCTTTAATGTTTCGAGCATTTGCTTCTAAACGACTTGTAAACATTTCATGCAACAATATTTACTACAGGACAGACTGGTGAGGGTTCAATCAAAAAACTTGCAACATTTAACAAATTCATAAACGTGATATCTGTGGCATATAAGATATGATTTTAAATGATATGATATTCTTTATAAAATTGAGAAAAACACGTGGACACAAGTACAAGTCGAATAAGAACCTTAAAGTGCAACATAAATTTGAGAAACGTCCTATTACATTAGTGATCTACTGGTTAAACATTAAAGAATAATGTTATAGGCTTTTGTAAACCCTGCTGTTTATACACACACACATACACACACACACACACTGCACTGGCATTGTAATGCAAGTGCAAGCCAGAGGATATGAAAATATTGCTAAATTACTTAATGTTAATAATAATAATAATAATAATAATAATAATAATAATAATATTATTATTATTATTATTATTTAACTACATTTACCATTGTAACTAGTGCACGCTCTCTCAATTTTTTCTTCCACAAAACTATGAAATAACAAATGGTTATGAGTAACAACACTCAAACTCACTCATGGTCTATACGGCTTAGTCCTGTATACAGGGTCACAGGGAGCCTGGAGCCTATTCCAGGGCACGAGGCAGGATACACTTTGGACAGGGTGTCAATCCATCACAGGGCACACACACACATACAGTACACACACCCATTCACACATTACAGGCAATTTGCGAACACCAAATAGCCTAATCTGCATGTCATTGCACTGTTGGAGGAAACCTGGAGTTCCTGGAGGAAACCCACCAAGCACGGGGAGAACATGAAAACTCCACACACACAGAGACGGGAATCGAACCCAGACCCTGGAAGTGCCAGGCGACAGTGCTATCCATTAAGCCTCCGTGCCGCCTCAAAACACGAGTCAGGAGTTATTTTAAGACAGGAATATCAGCTGTTCTGGAGGAGTTCCTGCAAGAACATTATTGTCAAGTGCATTTGCAAAACCCATCATGCACCTGAATGAAACTAGCTCTCATGAAGACCATCCCATATTATAGATAGATAGATATAGATTCAGATACACACTATACATACAGACAGATAAATACAGTACTGTGCAGAAGTTATGAGCCACCCCTCCTTGCATTATATTATACTATGAGCATAATGATTATATATAAATGGTTCAGAGGTCACAAACAAAACAATCAAAAGCACTCCTTATTACCTGGACTGAAAATGGGAGACAAAAGCCTACCAAAAATGAAAGCTTCTTTCAGAAATTACTTGAAACATTACAAGAAAGTCTGGCTATTTGAAGCAGAATGTGAACAAAACTTTTGCATAGTACTGTAACTAGCAAGCTACAGGTCCTTCTCAAAAAATTAGCATATTGTGATAAAGTTCATTATTTTCTGTAATGTACTGATAAACATTAGACTTTCATATATTTTAGATTCATTACACACAACTGAAGTAGTTCAAGCCTTTTATTGTTTTAATATTGATGATTGTGGCATACAGCTCATGAAAACCCAAAATCCCTATCTCAAACAATTAGCATATTTCATCCGACCAATAAAAGAAAAGTGTTTTGAATACAAAAAAAGTCAACCTTCAAATAATTATGTTCAGTTATGCACTCAATACTTGGTCGGGAATCCTTTTGCAGATTCTTGTGTCTTGTGTCTCTCAACTTTCTCTTCACAATATCCCACAGATTCTCTATGGGGTTCAGGTCAGGAGAGTTGGCAGGCCAATTGAGCACAGTAATACCATGGTCAGTAAAAGGTCTGGAATCGGTCCTTCTCCACAATCTTCCTCAGGGCCCGGTCACCTCTTCTCGTTGTGCAGCGTTTTCTGCAACACTTTTTCCTTCCCACAGACTTCCCACTGAGGTGCCTTGATACAGCACTCTGGGAACAGCCTATTCGTTCAGAAATGTCTTTCTGTGTCTTACCCTCTTGCTTGAGGGTGTCAATGATGGCCTTCTGGACAGCAGTCAGGTCGGCAGTCTTACCCATGATTGCGGTTTTGAGTAATGAACCAGGCTGGGAGTTTTTAAAAGCCTCAGGAATCTTTTGCAGGTGTTTAGAGTTAATCAGTTGATTCAGATGATTAGGTTAATAGCTCGTTTAGAGACCTTTTCATGATATGCTAATGTTTTGAGATAGGGATTTTGGGTTTTCATGAGCTGTATGCCACAATCATCAATATTAAAACAATAAAAGGCTTGAACTACTTCAGTTGTGTGTAATGAATCTAAAATATATGAAAGTCTAATGTTTATCAGTACATTACAGAAAATAATGAACTTTATCACAATATGCAAATTTTTTGAGAAGGACCTGTATATATGTAAACTATGAGGATGGCCCATTTAAAATACTGACTAATGGTTCCTACAGTCATCTGTTAGGATGACAAGTCAGGAAGTCACACAGTCTGAGGTTAGGGAGGAAGTTTATACTGTAAACTGTTCTCAAGATAATACTTCAAAACGTCTACTATAACTGTTGCACTTGCCACCATATTTCATGTTATTTTTCATATTATGGATCATATTATTTCCTCATAGGCATGTCAAAACAAAAGACTTCTGCAAATGACTTTTTTTTCATTTTTTAGAAGTTTTTTTCTTTTTTTAGAAGGAAATAATATACTCTTGTGGCAGCGCGGTGGTGTAGTGGTTAGCACTGTGCCCTTGCACCTCCAGGGTCCGGGTTCGATTCCCAGCCAGGCTCGATTCCCGTCTCTGTGTGCATGGAGTTTGTATGTTGGTGGGTTTTGTCTGGGTACTCTGGTTTCCTCCCACAGTCCAAAGATATGCAGATTAGGCTAATTGGCGTTCCCAAATTGCCCATAGTGTGTGAATGTGTGTGTGCCCTGTGATGGATTGGCACCATGTCCAGGGTGTACCCTGCCATGTGCCCTAAGCCTCCTGGGATAGGCTCCCAGCCCCCCATGACCGTAAATACAGCATAAAACGGTATAGAAGATACTTGTCACTCATTACAAATATGCATCTCAGCTTACATTTAACCCTAATTGCTGTCTGAGGTTAATTCAATCAGTCCATGAAGTCCCTGCTCCAATTTAATTGGCTATTTTTATTGCCTCAGTGAGGCTTTAATTGAAATCAGTAGACATCTAACAACAAACGTGACATGTTGATGTCTGGGGATAGCTATAAATACTGTGCATGAAAAAATATGTGCATTATTAATGTGATTTCTTAATCCATTGTTTGAGTGAGCGCATGCACACAGGGATTTAATTTTCATATAACAAAAAAAAAACATACTTACCTCATTTTTGTACTTACTCTCGTTTTTTTTTATATTGAGATATTGAGTGCATGTTACTTATGCTTTTGGTAAATTCTGGATTTATTTTCCTGGCATGATCTTCATGAGAGCTGTGAGTTTCATCATGGTTCTTGATGGGACGAACTATTCCAGAACAGCTGACCTTTGTGTCTTAAAATAACAACTGATTGTTGTTTACTCACTCACTCACTGTCTATAAAACTTACTCCTGTATTCAGGGTCACGGAGGGCCTGGAGCCTATCCCAGGAGAAAGGCGGGGTACACCCTGGACAGGGTGCCAGTCCATCGCAGGGCACACACATAATGTACTGTACACCCTCATTCACATTCTACGGCCAATTTGGGAACGCCAATTAACCTAATCTGCATGTCTTTGGACTGTGGGAGGAAACCTGAGTACCCAGAGGAAACCCACCAAGCACGGGAAGAACCCGTGCAGACCTATGCAAACTCCAGAGATGGGAATCGAACCCGCTCCCCTGGAGGTGCAAGGCGACAGTGCTAACCACTACACCACCGTGCCACCTCTGATTGTTGTTGTTGTTATTACATCCATATATGTTATTTCAGAGTTTTGAAAATAAAAATCCAGTACTGTTCTCGAATGTAGAAAATAAATCCCAACTCGTGTCCAAACCTTTGACTGGTACTGTACATAAGGATTGCTTATGCACTGACACAGAAGCATGTACAGTATTCCTATGAATCCTGTATATCAAATTCCGTGGATGAGCTTTGCACAGTGATGCTATTGATCTGTGTCATGGAAGCAGTATAGCTGCTGATTGACCTGCTTTACTGTTTGAGACATTCCATACTTTTATTTCTCTGCTGCAAAAATGATTATTCTGTTATTTTTATCATTCCAAATAAACACTGGAACATCCTGATTTTCTGTGACAGTGTTTTTTTTTTTCTCTCTTTACACAGGACTGTACGATGGTCTCCAGTTTATAGACAGTTCATGTAATGTAGTCACTGCAGGAGATGGCAGCTGGGCACACGGCTCTTGCCATCAGCCCTTTCCCCCCCACTTCTCATATGGCATGAAAACAAAAGAAAACGCATTGTAGGGGGAAAAAAAAGAATGATAATCTTTCTTGTTCCCACCATTGCGTTAGTGAGTAAAAGGTATACAGGCTTGTAGCTGGAATGGGAAACAGTGCCAACTCAAGCCTGACATCTGTATAAAAACAAAAATAATCTGCTGTCAGCAGAATGTTCAATGACTTCTATCACCCTGGTGCTGCGAGAGACGAGCGGCTGCGAGGATTCGGCTGTTTTGCTAGGCTCAGTGGATCGGAATGCATGCTAATTACCATCAGAAATATGTGTCGAGCCTTATGCTTTCTGGCACTGCTCCGTACCTTGGCGAAGGACATGCCAAAAGGTTCCTGCAAAAGCCGAGATTAATGAACACTGTTGAATCGTCGTAATGCCGTGTCAACAAAACCCATACATTTCATTACATAGGTCACGGGGCCCTGTGTTTTAATGTCACGCTTAAAATTTTACAACATCTGTCTTAGTCAATCGAGAGGGGCTGAAAACGCGAGATAAATATTTTACTTGCAGTACACGCTTGCATTATTTGTAACTGTAATCACACGCGTACAGTATCCACATATTTCACCTACAGGTTTCACACACACTGCACCGAATACAGCTCGAACAGGAATTATTACAGGAGATATTCACAGTATATAATCTTTATGCTTGTCATTTTAATCTAGGCTGCCTGTAGCTAAACAGGAACAGGCTTCCCCTTTTAAATAATTTATTTTGTCCGCACCCTGTGCTCTTAAGGACAGCTTTGTGGAGCGCTCTGGTCAAATTTTAAAAGTTTAACCTATGTGGATCGATGTGCTTCCTTAAAAGAGTTTCATAAATTAAAGTGCAGAGGGCCTTTTTTTCCCTTCTTCTTCTCCGAGCAGAAAAAGCTGATGAGACAGGTTTAGTTTAATCTCAGGCAATAGAAGTCATTAACCATTCTCCCAGGAATTAAAATATAGCTTGCCCTTTTCTTCTCTCACTTATCATTAGCATCACTTTAATCTCCCAGCGTTTCACACTGCTATTTTAATCATTACTTACTGCCTTTTGACAACTGAAGAACATGCCTTCCTCTTGCTCAGGCAATATCCCCATTTTAGCTGACAAAATGTAGGACATCATGTAAAAATATCTAAATTTTCTCTTTTCCCTCCGTAACACTCCTATTAAGAGTGCATGGGAAAAGGAATCTGCCAAAAACACTAATTATATCAAAAAACACAGCAATAAAAGAATTTAAACTAATGTGGAGGAGGTTTAACACCATGCTAGACCGTTTTGTGGTAGTATTTACATTCATCATGTTGTTTAAGTAGATCATGGATTCTGTGTATTTTCTTATGTGGGTCATTTGGTGAGCTGGGGCCATCCATTTCTTTGTCCTTGACTCAATGAAAATTTACGAGAAAATTGCATCTTTTCCCAAGCCGAATATAAATCAAGCGTTATACACGGGCTTTCAGTGTCTATGACAGATATAGGCCATGTTCTAAAGTTTGTTTCTACATTGTTCCATGGTTTGTAAGTGCGTATGGGTACAAGACAACTATGAATACAATGCAATGGTTCATACAACATATGATACTACTGATCCCAGGTTCTTGAATGAAGAAGAACGGGTTTAGTAAAAACGTCCATCTTGGAATTGCAGGGTTCAACTTTATATTGATTTGCACAAATTAGGAAAAGTTATAAATATGTAATTTACATGCCAATGATTGTTTTATCCTAACACATTACTTAATATGATAAAAAGAAAAATTGAAAGTCAAAGTGTATCTGATTTGGGTTTGTTGAGAGTCAAAGCTTCTGTACAATCTTCTTCGATTCTTGAGGTGACACACAAACATATTACTGATCCAAATCAACTCATGTACACTATTGTAGCACATTAAAAATTTCATTAGTGTTATAAAAATGTGAACAAAAACACTGATTTTCACATTTCACATTTATAAACTACACCAATCAGCCATTTTGACCAATAACATTAAAACCAACTGTGTTATGAGCTCCCTTTGTGCTACCGGGGCAGCTTTGGGCCCCCAGGTCATGGCTCTACAAGACCTCTGGGGGTGAGTTGTGGTGTTTGGCACCATGACTTTACCATTGGATCTTTTTAGTGCTGTGAGTTGCAGGGTGGGTCTGCTGAATCCCAAGTCTGCTCAAAGGGTCTGAGACCTGGGGAGTTCACAGGCCAGGACGGAGGGGTTGAGCTACTATATTGCAGGATGTGGTTTCCTGAGTGTTCTGGTACCTTTCTATCGTCCTTTGTGATGAATTGGCTTTTTGTGTAATAAGACCAAACGTCCAGTGTTGGCTGATCAGTTTATGTTATGATGATGATTCATAATAATGATCACTTGAATGAAAACTATACAGGGGTGCGTTTCCCAAAAGCATCGTTAGCCAACTATGGTCGCAAGTTCCGTCGTTACCAACATAGTTCAACAACTAGGTGTTTCCCGAAACCATAGTTCAAACGAACATTCGCAAACAGCGTCGCAAACTTACGTGGTTGGAACTACAGCCTTCGACCTGTGGTTAGAAGCATAGTTCCTTGCCGCGGCTGGGTGTGTTCTATTCACAGTTAACGACCCTACGCCCTATTCGTTTCTAAAAAAATTCCCAACCACTTTGAGCGATTTGGAAAACTTAATGTTTTGGTGCTCAGATATTAGGCTATTAATTTTTCGGTTATTTTGATTACAAATTCACTTTAAACGATATAACAGCGGTACCATCGCAATTATTCTCCCTTCGAAGTGCCCTACAGAAGCATTATTTATGCCGGTTGGAACACAGCCTTGGTTTCGTTCGTGCGAAGAAAAGGTGAGTTTTTAACTGAGTATCTTTAAACATACCCAAAGAGAAATGTCTCATAACAATATTTGTAGCAGTATGTTAGAGGTTTTCACTTATAATGAATGTTATCTGTACTGTTCACGTATTCAACATATACAGTGCACAAAGTGTTAAGCACTAAGAAATTGTAAAATTTATGCACTACCATAGTGTAAGCCTATTTAAAATATTACTCAATATATGTAAGCCTATTTAAAATATTACTCGATACATATTCAATGAATGTACCCAAATAAATCAACAAACTGGGGTTTGGGCACTGGCTGGGAATCGAACCCGGGCCGTCCACACGGTAAGCAGAACAGCTACCGCTGAGCCACAAGTTGGTCACACCTGCAAAGTCCCTCCACTTGTTTCTGACTTCCTCTGGGCTTCTCTCATACCCATTCCCAGAAGCATACATTTTTTGTGCGATTTCATTCCAATTTTTTGTCCGAATTTGTAACTGCAAGCTCTTTTTTTTTTTTAGTAAATTGTGGTTTTCGTGTCATTTTTTTCACGTCAACTCTCATTAAACCATAGCTGTATGTAAAGGGATTTATATAGGAAATAATATTGAGCAAAATGGGTAACAGGTGTTCACAACACAATCCCAGCGTTTTCAAAGCCCATCATTTCTTTTTATTTTAATTGTACTGATGTATCAATACCAAATAAAAAATGAGTTCAAATGAAATATTGAAAAATGAAAAATGTTGCGTTTGTGACATTATTACACCACTTCTACGTTACGTCACTGCGAAAGCGCATTGAATGCGAGCCGAAGAGAGAGAGAGAAAAAATAAACACACTATACAGTAGGGGGCGATATGTGCCTATTGCACTACTCCGCCATTGTATCGAAGAAGAAGAAGAACTACGGTTCAAACCAACAAAGTTCTAACCATGGAAGTGCGACGCAGGTACTATGGTTTTGGGAAACACTTGTGACTAGTTAGTTATTTTCTTCAACGTTGCATCGTACTATGGTGGTTAAGCAAAGAGCTACATAGTTGTACGGGAAACGCACCCCAGTATAGTATATGGTATGTAAAAGTATTTGGTCAAGCTAACCATTTCACTTTCAGATTAAAATCAGAAACAAATCTAGTGTCAGTAAGTGCATTTATCATATTAAAATGTAATCCATAAAAGCTGTGTTATGATTTTACGAAAGCAGAGAAAGAAAGTGTGACTGTGATTATGCACATCGCTGACTGTTTAAAACAGTTTTTTAATTTTCTGGCACCATACTGTATTAAGATTTGGATTCCCTGATCAGACTGTATTAACATGAGTCATTTATTGCCTCAATGCTAAACGAACCTTTATAGATGACTTATACGTATATTCTGGCCTGTCTTTAGCTTCTAACCTCGAAATACAATGCTATGGTTAGTGAAAATCCTATTGAAGATGATAAAATGCATATGTTGACCTCTGGTGCTACATGACACCAGAGTCCCTTTTAAAGTAAAACACGGGGTCTTTCAAAAAGGAAAGATAAAAATGTGTCTTTTTTGATCACATGCACTGAAACAGGAGATTTGTCTCCCCCTCCCTCATCCCTCTTTCTTTCTCTTGCACTCCTTTGAAAATCAACACCAAGCCGGTCGTCTGAAACGGTTGGAAACAGTTTATGAACATTTCAACAAATCAAATCCCTCCTTCTGCAGCGAAAAGGGGAGGAAAAAAAAGAAGAAGCAAAAAAGCAATTCATTTCTGATCTCTCTCCAAGTTCAAAGGCGAACTTAAAGTGATACTTCAAAGAGGCATGCAATCAAAGACGTGCAGCTGTTAAAACAAGCTTTTGTTAGCTCATTGTCTTCAAACCGAACTCTACAGAAAAATCTATAAACGAGAGGAAACAGAGTCACATACGTAATGTTCGGTCACTGTACATGCTGAGCTTTGGTGGCTGAAATAGATGTACAGTATGTCTATGTACAAACTACTACAATAAACACACTAAGGATCTGCAGCTCACGAGCAAATGAAGAGGCTTAAACTGAAACCGCTGAAATCTGGACATATTCAGTTTGATAGATACACACTGCACTCTGAAAGCAAGATACAATATATCTGCTGTTTGTATGCTTCACTGAATAGCAGCCACATTAAAGCATCAGCCTAAGCCAGCTGGGGTTTTTTTTTCCTTCAAAAGAGCATAGTGAAGTGTTAAAGTCACTATCATCACATAGAAACGAGCAGCGGTGGAATTTTAATGCTAGGCTACAGAAAGCCTGGGCAGGAAAAAAAAGAGAGCTTTGCCTGCCCACTGACTGGACTTAATTTTTTAATACACGTTAGCACCTGGCTTTAATCCGACTCTAATGTTCATTGTCAAGGGTTAGCGCTGAGATATCGAAAGCGCCTGTCAATCAAGCGCTGGTTAAATTAAAGTACAGCTCCATTAAGTTTCAAATGGAAGCACGGAGGTCTGCTGTGAATCAATCATATAAGTGAAACTGGTTATGGTTATTATATTCACACATCACAAAAGGCCTACATTAGTTTTATCAAGCAGCCTACAGTGCTCCGAGACAGTTTAATATTTTATGCATGTATTTTTAGTTGAGCTTGACTCTTTATAAGCTGATGTGGATATTAAATGAAGTGTTAAATATAACTATTAATAAAAGTGTCAAATTCTGTTTATGGGTATTTAAAAAGCAAGGAACACAAAGCATGTTCTGTGTGATAGTCGAGGCATTTTTAGGCTCTAATTCTATTTATTATAACTACTACGTTGTAGTAATGCTAACTACTGTGTAATATACAATATATATATTTAAAATATTAAGGATATATATATATATATTAAGGATCACTAGCTACTACCAGATATGAACACCATACCTAGTTGCTGATTCAATTTGTGTTGATTCGATATAAAACAATTCCAAAACAAATTTGACAAATAATTAGCTCCTACCACGCACAACGTAGTGCTACCTGCCAATGTGTGAATAGTTTAGATCACATCACCTGTAGGACTGTAGAGGAACAGCACCATTTTACCAACTCAAATGCAAAAATATACGAATTAATGTGTAATGAAAAAAGATTTTGGGGTTGATACACAAAAATATTTAATGTATTTATAGATAGACAGACAGACAGACACACACACACAGACACACACACACGCACACACAGAAGGGCCCTAAAAATTTATGCCTCTCATCTGACGGTCACAGGATAGCATAAACAATTATGTGATTACTATCATCTTTAAAGGAAACATAATACTACACATTGGAGCCATAATTCAATTCAAGTTTTAAAAAAGGGCATAGATAACAACTGTTGAAGTGTGTATAATTTTTTTTCAGGCCCCTCGAGCAAATATTTTTAATAAATTTTGACTTGGAAAACGAGCATTGTCTTGGTTTACGAGTACCTTAGGATTTGAGTATCATGTATCACGCTTGCGCTTCTTGTTTTGATGCCGAGCGTCACATCATCACAACTGAGCCAACGATTTTTCTCTCTCTTGCGCTGCGGAATTGTGGGTAATCATCTAGCCAGCTGGGTCTTAGTGCTCATCTCTTACTGGTATAATCAACATCCGTGCACGTGTGTACTATTGTGACCATGTGTGTGTGTGTGTGTGTGTAAAACATATTTTATTTTGTATTTATAAGCGTGTGTGTACAGCGCGAGCGTACTGCTTCTTATAACGGACGTCTGGGCATGCGTGTAAAGCAAAATAAATTCTCATTAGAGGTTAAAGATCCATTTTCTTCCTCTCTGTTTAAGCCTGTCGTTATGTGTGTGCGCACGTGTAATTGGACACATACAAACACACATACACACACACACACACACACACAAACGCACATACACACACACACACACAAACACGAGTGATTTACGAGTGTTTTGGAATACAAGCCCACTTCCGGATTATGCTCGTAATTATGCTCGTAATGTGTGTGTTTGTGTGTGTGTGTTTGGAGAACTATAAATATAGATACTGTAAGCCAACTTACCTGAATTGAAGTGTTTCCAGAAGTAGAAATGCAAAAAGACAGGGCAGAGGAAAGAGAAAAAGAGAAAAGAAGAGACATCGTAAGTATAAATATGTAGAGCATTTTTATAAAATCATTCTTCTGACAGGTAAAATAATCTCAAAATCCCTTCATTTTAATCAGACACTGCAGATGCACAAGCAAGCAGTGCAATGGTAGAAAATTATGAAATTGTGGACAGTTACGTTTTAAAGCACTTATCACCCGAGGCTCCAGGTCTTAATGTTATTTTATCAATTGGTAAAATGCGTTGGTGCATATCCAAGCATGGACAAACCATAAATTCATTAGCTAGTCACCCCCTGGACAAGTAAATGCTTCAATGTGCTTGCTTAGCTGCATGTTTTAGTTGCCCAGAAACCTAACTGATCAGGTTTAACAAACTGTTGGTTATGTAAAGTGAAAGCATATGGCAAACTAGTTAGATGGTTAAGTGCTTTAATACAGGGTTTACAAATGTGGTACTATAAACAAAACAGGATGAATTTTTGAAAGTTTCAAATTTACAACATCAGGTTTGTGTACTCGACAAAAACTCAACAAGATGTTGGCGAGTGTTTGGGTTATGAACTTGATAAGTGATTTCTACTTATGGCTCACATAATAGATATTATTTAAATCTGGCTGTATTTAGCATGTCTAATCATGAGATCTACTGTACGTATGGAGAGTTATATGACAACTTTTATGCGCTTTCCACTAATTTGTCTTCCGTTTCAGCAGTGTTTCCGCATACCTAAGAATACTGATTCTGAAAAAGGATTATCTGTGATCTGTCCATGGTAATTAATCAGATAAAAATGATCCTACTGTACCATCGGCTAATGTGTGTAGTGCAGCATTGGATCTCCCACTTTATTTTCAGTACCAAGGTGCATTATAAGGCACATTAAAACAGACAACTGTTTTGCAAAAGTCAGGATCAGTAGAAGAAATTTACAAAAAAAGAAAAGAAAACTATAGCTCAGACACATAATCTGCTCGTCCTAGAGTTCTTACCTGGTAATATTCATTTGGGTGGGTTTAATCGGAAAAATAATATTGAATGTTAAGAGAACTAAAAGATATACGATCATAATCATAGTACATCTGACTCTCATCTGGATTTAAGGTTCCTGAATGTGACTTCTTATTAAGCAAAGATGTCTACGCTGGAACACTGCCATGATGCCAAGCCTTGAACCTTAGTGACACGCTAATGTCTTTACAGTAAAAACACTGAGGGTCACACTTTAGTTATTGAGAGCAATAGGCATGAGTGGTTCACACACCCTTTTAACATTCTGTATATATTTGGAAACTTAGGCTGGGTCCAATATGATAATACTATTTTCCCTTACCAAATGCCGAAGATATTCATGTAAGAGAGAGAGAGAGAGAGTATGTGTGCGTGTGTGTATGTGTGTGTGTGTCTGGCTCCATCTGGAAGATTCAAGCACTCGGGGGCTGTCACACAATAGGGAGACGAAAGCCTGCTGAAGGATAACAAATGACTTCATGGCAAAACAGCCATTGAAATTCTTTCAGTATGTGGCATTAAAAACAACTGAACAAATAGAGATAAGAAGGTTAGTAGGATTTGAAATGAGATTTTTCCCTCTTTCCCGCTCCCTTCCTCTCGGCCTCCGTTAAAGAGCTAAACAAAACAAATGGAGCTTATTACTGCAGATTACCTTACACTGGACAGATTCGCTGTGTGGGGCCAAGTGTAAACAATGCCTTTCTCTCTGCTCGCAAAGTACGCACCATTTATAACACTGAGCAATCATAGCCGCTGCTCAGGCAGATAAAGGGAAATGCACGCCGGCCCGCTCCATTTAAAAATACAACCGTTTAAAGGCCCTGTTTCCATGTGTGTTACTATAGCAAACACTGATAAACTAATTATTGGCTGCTATAAGGATTATATTATTACTGTATACATAAAGCCTGGGGGATTGGGAGGATTCCAGCATGCGTGCCATGTGACTGATTTAAAGTCACATCCTACCCCGAGGAGCAAGGACACAAAAGTAACAGGCCAGAGTGAAATAACACCAGTGGAAAAGTGTCAATAGAAGTGCAAACCTATTTAATGCTGGCAAACAAAACAGCAGGACGCACCCAGGTGGGGTATTATCACCAACCTCGGTTCAAAATACTAGCGTTTGCAAGAGGCCAACCATGGCCTACCACTGGAATGCAGAGTTTAGGAAACGGGAACATTGACATACCTACAGTACTGTTAGTCACTCTCTATCCTGTCGGCAGGCCCACGTAAGCTCTCTCATGCAATTGGATTTATGATTTATACTATGAGCCACAGAGCAACAGGCTCTGAGTGCGGCTCCAACAGCAGACGCGAGATTTATCACGGGCCTAGTCCATCTAACAATCAGGCGTTAAACAGAACAAAAACCCATTCCAAATAAATTCCCACTGTATTTGTGTGCCGATTTGATTTAACAGCCTTCTGGGAGGCACCATTTGGTAGAACGAAAGCAGCAAGAGGTAGGTGGTGTCTGGGAGAGGGCTGGAGGAGGAGATGGGGGGGTAGAGGGGGGGTATGTGCCAGAAGTGTTTATTGTGTCAGGTTGATTTATTGAGTGAGCTTCATTTCACTGAATGTTCTCAGATATTTATTTCCCTAAAGGCGCCACAAAGATATGAACAAGCCTGCATCCACATATGTCATCATTGCCCATTTTACAGAGTCAGGAGATTTCTGTTCAAACCAGAGAGAAAGGAGAGCAGAAGCAACAACAACAAAAAAAAAGAACTCTGAAAAAAACATCAGGTTCAGCTTTAAATCTATACTTTTCCTACAAAACCTTGTTTTGAAATATTGTTTAACACATCTCCATAGCCATCTTCCCCTAAGCTCTGCAACAAAAAAAAAATCAAACCACCAACCCACCTGCACTCAAATGTCAATACACTCCATAAATTCAGCACAGGCAAGACTTTTTACAATGCTGAAAAAGGAACTGTCAAAAAATTCAGCGCCAGACCCGGCGCACCGGCCATGCTGACAAACCGAGATGGCTCATAAATTTAGCAGCTCCTATAAACAACGGTTTGGTTTCATGGGCTAAGGCGAGAGAGCTGGAGGAGAGAGCGGGCTGGCCGAGATGAGAAAACAGTGGGAAAGTAAAGCAGATGGTGTTGGCCTTTGATTTTCCAGATGGCTGTCCTGACTGGTGAGCCCAGTGACACTGAGGCTTCTCATTGACATGCTGCCTCCACTGCCTCAACGGCCCCCACGTCTCTCTGTCTCATCCCCCACTTTCTCTCTGTCTGTCTGTCTCTCACTCTCTCCTACTCTCTACTCCCCTCCAGAGCTGGGTATCTCTCAACATCCTGATCCCTCAATCTCTCTCTCTCTCTCTCTCTCTCTCTCTTCTTCTCTCTATCCCTCGCCAGAATAGCCATTCTCATTTCAGCCTGGCCGCCTGTTGCCACTGTTTATCCAACAGTCGTAATAAGACACAATTGTACATGGCACCTTTTTATTTAGAGAAGCAAAAGCAATTACTCTTGTGTGACCTGACTGCAGCCATCACCCATTAAGAGACTTAATATAATGTTAATATTAAAAGACAAATGCAGGCTAAATAATGAAGGTTGGTGAATGCTGTTATGTGGGGTGGATAATTAAGTAATTTTGACTACTGTACATCTATATTTATAAACCCAAATAACTTTCCCCTACCGCTGACACAGAACCTGTCTGTCAATTTCAGCTTAATGCTCATCATTCGAGAAAAAAAAAATTAAATATGACCCATCATTCACATTTGTTAATATATTTACAATTCACCACACAACATGACTATTAAGCAGTCTCTCCTGATTTAAATTGGTCAGGGGAAGAGAATTTAGTGCTGAAGAGGCCATTTCTTGACCTTTGATACACCTCCCATTTTTTTGGGTCAAAGCATTATTACCATAGCGCAAGCTCAAAGACGACAGATAAAAATTCCTTAATTATGCTGTGTTTACCGCTAGCTGGTGGACTGCACTCACTTTAATGAAACATCACAGCGCATGCATCCAGAGCCCATGGGAGACAAGCCATGTACTCGACCACTTCTGCTCTTCTATGGTGTACGCAATTAATTGATCCATGAACCATATTTTTAAGCCGTTCCTGTACAAGTTGGAAATATGACAGGATAATGCTTAACCATATGGCACGAGGAAAAATATTTGTATAAACTACACTTATTAGTCATGAAGTGGTGTTACATTATATTATGTGGGTTAAAAGATTAATACCATGATTTAATTTCAATGCGCTGTATTAAGAGTAGGGGGAAATTATGTGTACTGTATTTAGAGTCTATTTATGTACATGCTAAATGTAGTTTTTTTTCTGTTGTTTCTTATACGTTATTAAATTAGTCTGCAATGTTGCCAGATTTTCATTTATTAGCCGTGTCCAAGATTACTTTTTACCGACAGACACTAGGACACCGTTAAACTGCAAAACAACGGATGAAAAGAAAACACACACTGACCAAGCAGATTTTCATACATATTAATATGACTAATACGATGATATATGAATTATTACAAGTCAAGCACAAAAAAAATCATCTAATCATAATCTAGTAAACCACCATTACACAGATCCATTAACAGGCCTAATTGTAATAATCACATTAATCCTTGCAAATTTTAATTAATTTAATTATATGTCTCCTATCTTCATTATTCATCAGCTTATAAAATAGCACTTGATGCAGGCTGTTACGTCTGAACTCTGAATCGTAACTTTTCTTCTACAGGGAAGGCTTTTACTGTACACACGAAACTTGATTCTTAATATAGTCCAATCCTAGGAATTACGAATACAAATACATAATGTTAATCATCTACTTTATAATAATGGTTCAGGGGAAACTACAGCAATGTTACACCACATGATAGTTATGTACTGTATGTATGTCCCCTGAAGTGTGTTACTGAACCTGAGAGAAACTAAACTAAACTACAGGAGCAGTGCTCTAGTCAGGCCTAGTGTACATCTAAAAGTGATCCCTGATTGTTGTGATCTCATGTCTGAAATGGAGGAAAGTGGTGACACTATAAAAAGTGTAGCGTGGGCCCTCTCGAGTGGCAGATTGCTTTCTCCATGTAGTCTGGGATGCGGATAAGTGACGACAGAGGCCGCGGCCTCCTCCACACAGGGGATTGAAAATGAGAAATAAGCGTTTCCTGCTGCATTCGGCCAGCCACAAAAACAATTTGCTGTGAGGAAAGGCCTGCATAAACGAGTAAATGGGGTCCACTACTGGAAGTGAGTGATGAAAAATTCTAGAACTTTGAGCTAACATTTTTTCATAAGCAACTTTTCAGCATTTCTTCAACTAAACTGGACCTTCTCATGGTCTACAGTGAATTCTCTTTAATATGAACAAACCAGTTCAGGGATCTCAACAAGCCCATCGGACTGAAAGCATTATTGCGTAGATAAAAGTAGACAAACTGGCCATCACTATTCCAAGCATCTTAACTCTGAAGCACGCTGGCTCCAGCTCTGGGTTGAGGCTCGGTTATTAAACGGTGACCAGCTTCCACGGCATGTAGGATGACATTGGTGGACAGCTGGATGGAAGCTGCCATGGGAATGTGTCTTCAGGTCAGTAAGTTAAATGTGCAATGCACCGGTAGATAAGCTGCCACAATGTGACATATACAGTATTGCATGAAAATATTGGGGTGAATGCTTAAGATTATCATATTACATTTTTTTTTTTATTCAGTCTAACAAAAATACATCAGATACTTTTCTGACACGCTCAATTTCTGTATAGAAAACATCTTATTGTATTTTATTAGCATAAACATAATTGTTCATCATCTGCTCTCCATCGAGTGAGTTTATGGGCCATCCAGTAGGACAAAATACGGTCATTCCTGAGACAGGCTGAGACAAAGACCCTGAGAAAGAGTTGGTCTAATCTTGCCTGCCTATGAGAAGCTGTTTTCAACATTTAAATAGACCTGATTGGAGGTGGACAAATTCACAAAGCTCCAGGTGATTTCCATAAGAAGAGGAGGACGGCTTCTTAATGGGGGTCAGTGCCAGGGCCGGAGTGTGAATTGGCAGGGGTGCATCAATTAGAGCGCAGCCAAAGCTCAAGCTAACGATAAGGCGAACGGATGATAGAGAGGTGTAATCTTCATTAGGGGAGTATAAAAAATATGACGGCCTCACAAAGACGTAGCAAATGAGAGTGTGACAGAGGGCAAAGAGTGAGATGCCTCCACTTACAGCAGACTCATCCCGAAGTACTTAAGACTTTATCACCAACTGCATACTGTACAGCTTCCTGTTAAGATATACATGAAGTTTATGTTATTTTATTTTACTGTTATGGGATTTTCCCAGGTCTATGCTTCTCTAAATGATGGATACTTAGAGAGAAATTTAATATCAAGCCATATATGATTAACATCAGTCTAAAAGTTTATAGTTTATATGTTGATTCATGGCATAATTATATTCTTTATTAAACCACCTTAATTTTTTAGGAATTGACAGCTTAACTCTCCATCTGTTATAAAAATAAAAAATAAAAAAACTTTCATTTTATTTCATTATTTCATTAGAATGTGTTCATCCTTTTCTCTTCTATATCATATTGAATGTTTCTTCATTTAGTCATTTACTTATTCATTTATCATTAGTAACCATATCTACTACAGTAGATTCAATAGCCACAATTCATAAAAAAAATTATAATAAAAAGGTACAAAAAGCATTAAAAAAGCATGACGTATCAGTTGATTTTACAAATAAATTTAAACCTGTAACACCTAGTATGTGATATAAAAAAGTTTTGTCAAGTATATATTTTAAAAAAGTAATATTCAGGTTGGCTCACAGACTGTACCATCTCATCCAGGGTGAAATTCTAGTCGCTTTCCCACTCAGATGTTGTTGCTACTGGAGACTAATATTTATCAAGCGTTACTCTATTGACGGGTGAAATCCATTTAGAAATCCGAGACTCAAATTCGAGTCATCAAACGCAAAGGAAGAGGAGTTCCCCAGAGGCCATCCAGGCCCTCGTAGCTTACCTCAGTCGGATACAGGAAGTGTGATCTGCCTGAGAGAGCAAATTTATCTTTTATATTGGAGGTGATGGGTGGGGTGAAGTCACTAAACAGGTCATGCAATGGAATCACCTCCGGAGAGATTACGGATGTGGTCATCGCCTAGACAGGAGGTCAGACTTGTGCCGTAGTGGGATGGATTGGATAATTATATAAATAACCAGTTAAACACATTTTGTGTTTCACATGCAGTAATGTATAGTATGTTCTCTTTATTTGTCGATCCAAATATCCAGAACACAGGGCATTTCTGCAGCGTTACAGCTGTAGGCTTTGGTTGATAGTTTAGACCTATAAGGAAATACTGATCCAATCCAAAATGCGTACTGGATTCATTTCTCGTTCTCACTGCAATTGAGCCCAAGTGTGATTGCTGTGTTCTCACCTGCACAACACAACCACACAAATCAAATTCAATAAATGGCCCACAGACATCTTTTTTTTTTTAAAGCCCAAGGAATCACACTATTGCATATTATTGCATACTATGCTCCTTCTAGATGTTACTACATTATTTACCTGTAATAAGAATGCAGACATTGTGAAGATAAACTAATTAACAAACTGCATTCTGTCTGACATTTAGTGCTTTGTGCCATGAAGCACAGCTCTTTGATGTTGAGCTGCAGGGAAAGGTAGATGCTTAATAAGGTAAGATATTAAAGTGCACGTGTGAAGAGTGTTCACAAGTGTGCGAGAGTAGTGGGCGAGCTCAGAGGCAGAAAGAGATTTGATTACATCGCGTTCACCTATCCAAACAAACCCCATCATGTGAACATTGTGCATCCAAGCACACAAGCAGCTCCAGAGCCCACACAGCCAATCTTATACCATTTAAGTGTTTAAAAAAAAAAAAAAGACAATCTGCCCTATTGAAAGGCTTTGTCCCCTTAGGCCAAACTCAAATGGTAATGTTCGCCCCGTTTCCAATTGTCCGGAGTCTCCTTTATATTTCTTCGGAGAGAAAAAGGAGAAAAAGCAGCGAACAGGACGGTTTCAGGATCTCATAAACCCGTGAAGAGAATTGGTGGAGCAGATAAATTTGCAACGCCACAGTGCAATTAAAACCCAATTCAATTTGAGCGCACACCGTCCATCTGTCAAAGGGAAACAAAAGCGGAGGAGATGCATTATTAGCGACTCCCTACTCGCGTTCATTTACTCATGGTAGGAAAAAAAAGAGAGAAAAAAAACTCACATGCTGGAAGTGTCACACGTTAGCGGGCCTGAGCTGTGCAGTCAAGGCAGACGCTTCTTAAATAGTCTGCAGAATTCAGCCTCAATCCAGTCACTAAATGTACTTCCTATAGCTCTTAGCGTTCATAAAATAAGGAGGGGTGTACACTTGTTCATGCAGATCAGTATTTAATCGGTTATGTCTTTAACTTGAAAGCAAAGAGGGATGCGTGTGAGTGAAGAACTTTGATTTCTACAGCACATAGTGTGAGCATCAAAAGAGATCTCATGGATTGCATGGATTTTGGCAGAATTTAGTGATCCGTGCCTCACTTAGTTAAACAGGTAGCAGGATTTTTATACTCTAGCATTATTATGAAATAGTAAAAGTTGATTCAAAACAATCCGGCCAGTTCATCAGTAAAACCGTAATATAGGGTAAGTCATCTTTGTAAACCTTGTTAGGCTGAAAAGAAGAAAACAATTGTAATTTTGACATTACAGAACAGATATGTGCTCATGTATTAATCATTAGGCCAGCTGCACGATATTGTCTTACTTACTTTTATATTTATGGAAAGTCAACTTCTTAAAGCCACACACACTCACACACACACAATTCAACTAAATCACACATGCCTATTCTTAAAAGAAAAAAAAAATCAGGATTCTGGTGTCATCAACCCTAAAGATTATTCAAAGCTATAATTAATTATCAGATCTTATTTCAGGGATGATTTCTGTACCCGTACATGCCTGAGTGGATCGTTGTGGTGTTCTTGGTTCTATTAAAATCCAAATGTCTCACATAATCCTATTTTGTCCACTTCAGAATCTGACAGATAAAGATCTTTATTATGTGCGGGGAGGTTCAAGGGAGCGCGTCTCAGCGCTTTCAGCCTAAAAATGCTATCGACTTCAAAAGGTGGAAGAGGACATCAATTTAAAATCAGAAATGTATCTGGGATCTCTACGCTCCTTAAACTACAATACATCTCCACTGATTAAAATACATCAAAGCCTCATCATTTGTTCCTCTGAGCAATAAGGGTAGATTTTAATTGCAAAATGTTAAACCTCACAATTAAAGGCTTTGTGCTACTTAAAGCTAGCTCAAACAGACACCAAAGGACAGGCATACAAATGAGATGCGGGGAAACGCAGCATGCACGAGCGGAGGGAATTAAACAGTGGCTTTAAAAGCTCCCTGCAAAATGATAATGCTTCAGATTCATCACCGTGTGTAGTGATAGCATTATGGAAAAATCAGCCAACAGATTGCACTTTCATGAGCTGCTGTCCTCCCCCGACTGGAGGAGATTCTTTAAACAGAGAAAAGGGAAACTGTGAAGTAAAAGGAGACATCAACCTGGTGTGCTCGCCATTAATAAAAAAACACTGAACATTTTGTAGCTACACAGCTCCGAAAACTGGAAACATCCTGCCAACGCAAACAGGTAGTCAATTTAGAGTCGACGGATGAGATAAAAGACTAGTGAGGTGGTACTCTGTTGCTGCAATTAGATTAGCTCACACTACAGAGAGCCTCGGAAGCCAAACATCAATACTCGAGAGCTTTACAGGAAGCCCACTGGATATGAAAAACAACTGCAACTAGTCTTAAAGCTGGACGGGGAGCAAAAAGCCATTCAACTTTCTCACCAAGTGTTCAGCACTACCATCAGATATGTCCAAATGAATCTAATATCAAATATAAAAGCTTCCAATTTTTCCTGCCGAGCACAAACAGTAGCCAATTCTCAACAGAGCAGCGCGCCAAAGGAGTTTTATCATAAAAAGTTCATTCCTAGACTAGCATTATTGAAGTCGTCTGAAGAAAAGTTCAAAGAATTGTTGTTTTATTAAAAAAAAAAACATTTGTTAAAAAGTACACCAAGCAGGGACAGCTGTCCTAGTACTTTTGTGAGCCAAGACGCTCCTTTAAAAATAATCAGACATCAATATGAGGTTATATTTTGGCCATGCATATCAGATTACTTGCTCTTCACATAGATGAATGTCGTAAATGGGATTATTTTTGGACGTTTGTGGACATCAAAACGAATGCGTGTAAGAAAGACACAGTTGTGTGCAGGAGAAAGACTGATGCTGATTTCTTTCTAGTCCAGACTGTAGATTGATGCATCCTTTCACTGACAAAAGTTTTAGGTGAATATAGTTAAACAGTAGGGATGCCTTTACATTAGGCATGATCGATTTGTACCACGCCCAGGAACGACTGCTCACTGCAAGCCACTCCCCCTGCTGGCCAGCGTTCACATTGTTTTTTGTGCTCCGTTCTCGGGTACACTTGCGTATTTATACCCTCAGACGGCAGTATCCACTTGTGAGCCACTGTTAAACATGGTGAACAAGGAAGTTAAGTTTCGCAATATGTCTAACATTATCCTTATCACGGGAAAAATTACAAGAGCAAAGCACTCGTGTGCCGTCCTTCTTTATCAGCTGTGACTGTGTAGCTCAGAGGATGAGACTGACGTGTTCTACACCCACGCTGAGATTTCAGAGGATACAGACGGCACTACGACAGGTACGATTGCTGCCATATCTGATTCGATCCGTGCCCAAACACACTGTATTGTTCTCGAGACCACGTCTGCAAGTGGACTAAACGATTGTGTTCTTACTGATCAAAATTTAAAAGTGTTCTTGGAAATGATTACAAGACCCTAATGTGAAAATGCGCCAAAACACACCCTCAAACATTTTTGGTTTGACCAATAGAGTTACAGCTTTTCTGTTTAGAGGGTATGTGTTCTACTCAATATATCACTATGGCTGCGTTCACATTATCACACACAAAAGTGACTCGAATCCAATTTATTCCCTAATGTGACACAAATTTTAAAAAATTTCCTGAATGTGATGCAAATGTGATTTTTTAGGCCTGTCTGATTGCTCACATCAGATATTTTTCAGATTGCATCTGAGTCACTAGATCAGATACTGTACATATCCAATACATTGTCATGTGATTTGAATGAGAACTGGCTGATCGGAACTCATGTTACTTCTAGCCACTGCACATGTGTAGGGTGCTCGCTGGCGTCACTAGACCTCAACAAATACAGCACACTAAAAAAATCAGTATTGGCTTGTAATGTGAATGTAGCTTAAAAAACCAACATCATTTTTATTATACTGTACATTCAATAGGCCCTCTAGCTATATTGCTATACTGTTACTCCATCCTAACAGTTTTTATTATTATTTGAATTCCACCACATGAATATCTCAACTCACTCTCAGTTTTTTCTAGAGCCACTAAAAAAATAAAGAAAAACTTACCCTGAGAGCAGCATTAATTAATATACCACAACAGTCACTGAAGGCATCTAAGCAATAAAAATTTAGATCTGTTTGTCAGAAGTGTAATTCTCATGTCCCATAAGAGTATTAACAGGAAAACACTTTCATTGCTAACCAACACAGGGTTGGACGCGAACAGAGCAGGAATGGAAGCCAGCAGTGGGACATCATGCGGGTGACGAGAAAGTGTGACCTCTCATTTTATTCTTTAATAAAGTCGCACCCAGGTGGCCTCGCGGCCTTACAGTTGTCTGGGGCTCTTGAGTACTAAACAGTAGTCTAGTCGACACCCCCCTCCTTCCCTTTTCAGTCTACACAAACACGTTCACATTGTTTCTTTTTCTACACGGCGGTCCACGAGTCTGTTATTGAGACGAAGCCCCTCCTTGATCTCGGCTGGCGAAACCTGTTCTGTTGCCTCACTGATCGACTTTCAGACCTCTCTCTAACGGCCATTGTGCAATTGCTCGTGTGAAGAAACTCTTTCAGATGTGAGCAGCGACATGCGATCTGTGCTACGGCTGTCAGATCACCCTGTGGTTACAGGTTTTGAGAAACTCGAGGCCTGATGACTTGCTGCTCTGGTAGCCGAGGATACAAGACGTGACGCAACTTTTGCCTGTTTGGCAACGTTATTATGATTTTACAATCAGAACTCGAAGTGAGAAAATTTGTTCAAACGAAATGTACTGCAGTGCTTGTTTTTTTTTGGTTTGTTTTTTTGTCATTTGCAAAGCGTCGCAACAATTAGCTTAAATCTGTGCGGTTGACAGACTGGAGCTAAACTCGCCCCAGGCAGGTCATTTTTCAACTTGATACACTGATCCAAATACAAACACAGAGTGAGGCCCGAGACTCCGTTGTGCAAATGATCTGGGTGTAATACTTTCATAACTTCCTGCACAAAAGGAACCCTGTGGCAAGTCTCTCAACAGGCATGCCGGTCAGAAAAACATTCGGGTTATCAGAATTACTGTAGGCCATTTCTTTAATTAGCTTTCATAATTTGAGTCGTGATACTGTCACAGGATTGATGAATGGAGTCTTGAAAGGACAGTGGAAAGTTAAATAAAGTCCTTTTCTGAGTATTGATTGTGTGAAATTAAACATCTTCGCTGACAGATGAAAAGATTCTTCTGACTGTGTGCCGAAGCAGAAAGCACACACACACAAAAAAAAAAAAAAAACACCCACGCACCTGTCAAATCGTACCGATTATCAGAGAAAGCAACTGCTATTTACTAACCGGGATTTTTTTCTTTCTTTCTTTCTTTCTTTCTTTCTTTCTTTTTTTTCCTTAATACGAAATTACGATGCATACTTTAACAGTTCTCCTCTTTTGATTTGGATCTCTTATATCTCCCTCATTTGCCGGAGCAGCTTTCATCATAAGATAAAAGCAGAACTCCAATCGTAATAATTATCGCACTAGGATGCTGGTAAGATTTAACGTGGCTTGCCACCAACTTTTTCTGACACGTACCTATTTCTCCGGTGGGTAGCAGGTGCTGAGTGAGGATGTCTACTGAGAGCCTTTCTAACTGACAGCTGGCGGGAGGAGACACAAACAGCTGCAGCTGAGCATTGGTGGTGGGGAGAAAAAAAACAAAAGTGAGGGAAAGAGTGAGAGGAAAGCGAATACAAACAGCTCCAATACCTCCAGGGTTGTCAACACCAATCCCCCCAACCCGCAACGCTTTTAACCAGGCAAACAGAGGAAAAACTGTTGCCGTCACCAAACTCCCAGTCTTCTGGTGGATTTAGGAGCTAGCAGAGGAATACGCGAGAAAGACAGAGACTAAATAATACTGAACGACTATTTGTTATGATGCCACTGGTCGTGATAGTAAATAGCAGAGCAGTGTCACATTTAAGACTCAATTTAATAAGCAATGAGAGAACGTGTACTCGTCTTTTTTTTCTTCTTTTTCTCATCTAGAGGTTGCGTGCATCAAAATACATGAGATCAGCTGCAGTGTTTTGTTTGGCTCTGCCAAGGTTATAAGCTCATTCCGAATGTCCTGAGGGGGAATTGTGTGAAAAATGACTGTGTAGATAAATCATTCGGCCCCGATCAAAAACCAAATCAGTCTCGGAGACAAAAGATGCTGATGAGAGGTGAACAATGGAGAACGTGAGATATGGCAATCACAGGAGGTGCTCTGATAGGCAGCGCAGGTGGGGCCTTGACAAGTTAACCGAGCTCTCTTGTCGCACGTGGAGCTGCTGCTCTCGCGACCCACGTGAATTTCACAGGCCGGACTTGCTGCAGCTGGCGCCCCTGGGCCAGCACATACGAGTAGGTGAAAGCCACGCCGTTTGCGTGAGAGCGCGGATTCGGTGAGCGGGTGTGAAATAGCAAAACGCAGCATCAAAGCCATGGTCACATACATAAGCAGTCGCAGATGAATAAGTAATATATCATTTTTATGGCCTGCGCTCGCCAGCCATTAATGGGGCCATATGAGCACAACCTTGAGATGAAATGCCTGCCATGTTTAATCATATTCCGTAATAAATTGCCTTTAACAATTGAAACGGAATGGATGCGCGGTGCACTCAGTTAATTGTGGACACACGTTCTACAGATACAAAGATCCAAACCGGTCCTCAGGTCAGTACATTTCCTTAATAGAGGATCAGAGACGCTCTGACAGTAGGTGGCTGCCGGAGGTTTTGCGTGGATATAAATCTGTTCTCCGAGTCAGGCATCAGAGAAGTTCTTCAAGCTCCTTCTAATTTAAACGGTCATTCTTCAATATAACTGAAGGAGCAGAAAAGGGTGGGTTTAAAGGTTGCGCTCCTATTTCCCAAACAAAAGCAGGAAATCCCACATATATTTGTTCTCACTCTCTCTCCCTCTCCTTACCTTCAGCACAGATCGCCTGAAGCTGGCAGCCACCTACAAAGTATTTCTTTCTCCCCCGACACTGAAGTCCTTCGCAGAAATCAAAATTTAATAAATCACCCCCAAGTCTGACAGAGTTTATCTCAAGGGGTCTGCTGTGACTTGGGAGGAGCCGGTGGACAGACAAAGCCACAGATGATAAGATGTGAAATTAACTACAGTTAAGTTAGAGAAGTTATTTGATATGTCACCCAAAAGCCTTTTCCTATCCTTTCTTTTCCACTCATTGTAGAAACGGTAGACTCCTTTTGACTCTGCGGCCATTTAACCTCATTTGCATCACCGCTGTCACCATATCGCTCCTGCGCAGATACTGTTATGTTCGAGAGCTTTCATTAAGACCTAAAGTTGACATCCTTTTTACTGGGATGTGGCGGTATAAATCACAGTCTTGGCGCCCGCACATCTTGATCAAAGATCTGGCGCTATCCTGCCATGTTTCCTTTCGCGCAGCAGACAGCTCGGACACTGCTCATCACTTACGGGAGGAGAGAGTTATGTACGTACGTTTTTATCTTCCCCATGCCTCCGTGTTATCTCCTCACAGCATGCTAAATAACTTCCATTATTTACATTGACAAGAGAACTACACAGGCCCGTTTCAAAACACATACACCTGTTTTTAGTGTGTTTGCGCAATCCATGCATAAGAGTACTTATTATTCGATCGAAGATTACTTTTGACTTGCAGTAGCCGGCTTATCACGTACTGTTCCCCTACACTCATGCACACTTACTCATGACTCTAAGGCTACTTTTCATACCAGCACATTTTATTAGATAAAGTTGCGAATAAAGAGTTTGGAACTCTGAGTGACGGCAGCGGTGACCTGTGCGTATGTTTGAACGCTTTAATAAGCTCTCAGCCGTGCCTTTTATTAATAACACCCCGAGCGAGCGGTGGGAAAGGGTTGACCCGGGGTCTGCGCCTAATCTTTCCTGATTCAGCCCGCTCCACTGGCCTCTCTCGCTATCTGCTTTTCCCGCTGATGTCTTCCTGCTGCGCCAGCGCTGTCAGCGCGCTGGCCTTTCTATGGCTCAGTCGCTATCTCTGTCTGGGGTGTGCTGAAAGAGCCTGTCATACCCTGACATTCCTATTGGCTTGACCCTGACCCTACAGCTTTAATTATCCCGCCTTAAATCTTCACACATGACCAAAAAAAAAAAAAGACAATATGTATCAAAGGCTGAAAAAATGTATTTGTGTAATTCTGAAACAGAACTGCACTGGTACTGTAGTACTGTATCTGGTGCTTTGAGAAGAGCTAGTGACACAGATGTTTCTTTATCAAGAACAAATTACATAATGCCTCCATGTTGAAGAGCTCTGTTCAACGGACAAAGGACAAGCACAATGCTCTGACGCCTGAATGATAACGGCGCCGGAGCAGATATAAATATAGTGTATTGTTCACCTCGGGTTCCTGATTTCCTTCAATTAAACATCCCTGTGACTAATAGCACCGTAAAGGCGTGTTTGATCAGCGTAATCAGATCTGCAGAACGACTATTGTCTCTCATTCCTTTTCTGACATTTGAAAGGTCAAGAGTGAGAGGACATTTGATAACTGCGAACCCCCTTCGCTCTATTTTTTACAACCCTTAATCTCCCGTCGCAGAATCTGTAACACATAACAGTTAATCTCAGGCTGAGCAGCGAGAGTGAGGTTGTCCTGGCGGTGGAGGAAACTGCTCGATTTCTTTACTCCGCTGTAAAGGTAAATCTCTGAGAACTTGAGTGAAGAGAAAATGAGAAAAGATACTTTGTGTGTGTGCACGCACTGGCCAGAGACAAGTGGCAGTTTCTTTTAAATAAAAAGCTTTCATCCCTGTACTCGAGTTATAATAACCATGTCAAAATGGGGGGAAATGTCCCTGTTCCAACTGAACTGTTCCACCTCATGTTTACATAATTTACCCATCCGACAATAATGACTGCCATGGTAGTGTAAAATGCTCAAAATTGACAATTACTAAACGATAATCTAGAAATTAAATACAGCAAATTTAGCTATATAGTGCCAATCAAAAGTTGGGACACACCTGCTAATTTATTGTCTTTTTTTGTTTTGTGATTCATTTTCTACACTCTACAACAATACTGGAGAGTTCAAACCGATGAAAAGACACATATGGAGTTATCTCATTAAGTAATAACAACAGTCAGTTGTTATTGTAATGCACGAGTGTTCTGGAGCAGTTCTTGCAAGAATAGTACTGTCAAGTGTATTTGCAAAAACCCATCAAGCACCATGATGAAACTACAGTAGCTCTCATGAAGAACATCCCAGGTAAGCAAGACCAAAACCTACAGTACCTCTGCTGCAGAGGAGAAGCTCATTGAGAAGTTCATGCAGAGTTACCAGCCTCAGGAATCACAAATTAACAGCACGTCAGATGAGAGCCGTTATGAAGCCATTGCATATCATAAGTAGCAGACACGTGTTAATAAGAACAGTTTAAATGAGAATATTACCACGAAATTAAATGGTGTGTCCAGACTTTTGACTGATAGTGTACATTGTGTTGAATAGAATAATTTACGACAAATTATGCGATGCAAAATTGATGCACACTGCACAGTGTTTTCTGACAGAAAACATTTCACAGAAAGTAGATCACCATGTATGATCTGGAGTCAGTGTGTTCTGAACTAAAACTAAAAAACAGAAAAAGAATTATTAGTGAATCTGGATATTTATAAAATAATAAGACACGTAGAGAACCGCAGTACAAAACGAATCAGCACAGAGGTATCGCAATAATATTGTATCAGGAGGTCCCTGGTGATTCCCATCCTACTGTATATGTAATATATACACACACACCCACACACACACATATACACACATATACATATATATACACACACACACACACACACACACACACACACACACACACACGAGAGAGAAAGAGAGAGAAACTACTATTCAATGATGTTTAATAGCATAAATATTACACCCTACAATTATTTTTAAACTGAAAATATGAATTCATTTATTTGTTTGTTTGTTTGTTTATTTATTTATTCACAACAAAGGTAAAACTGGAGGTCATATGACACCATTACATCATAATATTCTATCATTTTTAAATAGACTTTTCCCTGATGCTGATCTACTTCCTTTAAATCATTTCCTGTTATACAAGTGATAATGTATAATGACTTGTGAACAGCATACAGTGCATCATGGATCGCTAAACACCTGAGACATGCTTGTAAGGGCTAAACTCCATGTCTAAAAAACAGCACAACTGAAACAGAATTGTATTTATTTCCCAGTAGTTATAACACATTTTTTCCCCCTCTGTCAGGATAGTACTTCAAAGAACTCAGTCGACAGCACTGTTATCTGTGTAAAACACAATGTCTGACACAATACACAAAGCCTGGCATTCAGTTCCTGCCTCTCTCTGTGACAGTGCGCTCCTTTAAATACATCTTATTTCTTTTAACAGCAACCTTGGGAGAGCCGCAGCACTCAAAAGCGTCAACGCTTAACACCTTGTAGTCGAAGGAAACGTTTCTGATCTGCTCATGTCATTTAATCATCCGTATTCTACCAAGCTGTGCGGAAACAATTTTGCAGGATATTAACTTCCAACTAAACCCTGCTTGTGTCATTTGTGGTTTCACTCAACCAGTGGTCCCACGGGGAACGCACCCTCCTTACAGCCGTAATGAGCTTCACGGCGCAGAATAAAGCCAGTTAATAGAAAGGTGAGATAGAGGGAGAGAAAAAAATGAATGAATCAGAAAATATTAGCCGTTAAAAACGTTGCTGAAAATCTCCTTGGTTAAACAGGCAAAGCAAGCCACGCTATGAATAGCTCCTTGTGGTGTGAAAGTCTAGCTGAATAGTTAATATGCCATCTCACCTCCAAGACAAGTGCAGACTTCAGTGTTTGCCTTTAGGGAGACACTTTGTCAAATAGCGTAGAAAATAACTTTGGGGAGAAAATTGAATGCGAGGGTTTTTAAAGGGAAGTGTTATCCATGGGGATGTCTCACAATTAGGCTAATACTAAATTATCTGCGGTAAGAACACATAAGTAAACAGTAAACCAAGTCTTGCAGAGCTAAAAAGCTGTGTGTCTCTTGGCAAAAGCTTCCTTATTCCTCACTTATGGTCTGCAGAATACAAAGGAAGACGATGCCATCCCATGAAAACCATTTTTGTTCCATTGAAAAAAAAAAAGAAAGAAAAAAAAAACTAGGTCATCCTCTCATAATTGTCAATCATGCAATAAATCTCTCTGTGCCACAAATGAATACTGCACTGGGAATGAAACAAAGCTTATTGGCATGCGATGTCAGCTCGACTTAATTCATTCTCCTTTTCAGAAAAGCCTATTCACATGTGAAGTTTATGGATGTCACAGTGTCTGCTCTGGAGCAACAGAGGGATAATACATATAGACAGATGTATTATGCTGGGAAAAATTTTTATCAGAATAATGCCTGGGAGCCTGTACAGAGCACAAAGCCTGCGTTAGATTTTACATAACAGGACACATTTATAAGTAGAAAACGTTAACTGGGTTGATGGCGGTAAGCAAAGGTGATGGTCATAAACCAACCTGCAGTTAAAAGCGTTTAAACAGTTTTATGAGTCGCTGTACTGTATATAGTCATGTCTTCGACTCCAATCTCTTGTTGGTGCATTTCTTTCAAATAAAACTGATTGAAAAGTGATGGTTTGATTAAAACTTGGCTTATCTTCCAAAAAAAAAAAAAAACACCACATACACACACACACACACACACACAGCTGTGAAACACGAGATGCTGAGCCGCTAGACCTGTGTAATAGTCTGCACCATCTTCCAGATAAACAAAGGCTATAAAAGCAGCGACGTGTGTGTGCCGTGGCCCGACGCTGCCTCGCCTTCCGCATCCCCCAGCCAGGTGTCATCGGTTTACACATATCTGATGGGACAGAAAGGGGGCGCGGTGGTCCACTTCCAGCAGACGAATTCGGTGTCATGTCTCTCCGGAGCAAACTGTCAGTCTTTACGGGGAGAGTAATAATAGCCGGGCACTATGGCTCACCGTGGCAGGGGCGATATTTTAAAAGAAGCCTCAGCGAGACAGTGACATTTGAGTCTAGAGGAGAGAAACTCAAGCCAAGCATCATTGAAAAAAAAAAAAAAAAAACACTGGAGTTATTATAATGGCTCTCTCTTTCTCTCTCACTGGGCTCTTGGAGCAAGCAATGTGAGAGGCTTGGGATCAGGACTAAAGGAAAAAAAGACGGTGGCTTTTGTCTGATACGGAAATACAGTGTCTATTTCTAATGCACTCTGCGCAGGCAAACTTGAGCAGGGTGGAGGATTCGAGTGGATGGCGTGTAAATGGGATTTTCAGTTGATTACAATTGCACGCTCACGTATTTCTATTCGCCTTTGTATATAGGCAAGACATTTTTTTTCAGCGATGTCTCCCTTTCACACTTAGTCGAGCCATATGTGATGCTGATTTATGCCGGCCTTCTGTGGGCGCTGCTTTGGAAAAACGTGCTAAGGTTATGCTGCTTGAGTATAAACATAAATTGTCAAAAAAAAAAAAACAATGTTAAATTGGTCGGACTAAATAAAGCCGTTAATTCCGAAGTACGGTGTAGAAGTGAGTTTGAAATACTGCAGCATTTCGACAGGGAGACGAGACAGAGAAAATCACACCAGCAGGATCGATGCCACAGCCAAATGCTTAGCATTTTTATTTAATAAGCAGCCATTTGTGTTTCACCTTGAAAGTGTCTTATTCAAAAAGCAAAACGCATAGCTAACAACCCCTGCACGCGACATATGGGATCCTTAGTGGCAATAAAAAAACAATATTTGTGTTTTGTTATGATTATTATGATTCAATTTAGGCAAATTGACTTTACACGCGGCGGTGTGGTCTGTGAGGAGTTCAGCTCCTGAGCGAGGGGCCTGGAGTCTTGTGTTTTTTTCCGAGGCCTGTCTGAGAGCAGATGCTTTGAACGGCGATAGAATTCCATTCTGGTCTCAAGTGTCATTAGCTGCGAGCCATTCGCTTTGCCAGGTAAAGATTAGATAACAATCACAACTTTATGAGATGCTCCTGGAGGTGTTGGAGCAGGCTTTTGTACTGGGCCAAGCACTGCTTACGGAAATATTGTTTCTGTCTAATTCCCCCTTTTATTTTACATTCTGATTAGTGGAAATTATTTGGTGTAGTTAAGAAAGAGAGAAACTAAATGGATTGACTGAATGAACAGATTCCTATGCTGTACAGAAACAAGTCTAAAAGAGCATGTGCATTTCATAACTGAAGTTTTTTTTAAGGTTTCAAAGAGGTGCTTTAGAGCCACATATTTCATGCTTTGAGGAAGGCTTGAAAGTGAATTCATTGAGCACTTATTCCTTTTGTCCTCAGAAAAATGGTGTGAGCACTCCAGAGCCTGTTGTTTTTCTTTAATGGAGTCATGGTGCTCTCATTGCCCTGTAAAGTGGAGCTTGTTCTGACCTAAATGAAAACAGCCTGCAGAGCTAAATAATCACCTGTCCTCCAGGCTGGCACTACCAAAGCTGCTGACGCTGTTTACCGCACCGAGCCACTACCACATCCTTTATGCTCAAAAGCCAAACACCAATCTCACTAACACTCAGCAAAAAAAATCCCATCTCACTCAGTCGTGACTACTGTGTTACAAATGTTAAATGATATCTTAGAACAGAAATACAGAATTGAAAACTGCAAAATTCAGCCCTGGAAAAAACTAGCAAAAAAAAAAGGGGAAAAAAAATTCCAGAATCCCATTTGAGATTGATTCCCACACGTATTCTTTTTTTTCCTGTCATCTTCAATGTGAAAATGAGCTAGAGAAAATTAACTCCTGATACAGCTACGCTGAATTAGACAGAGAAAAAAAAAGCACTTTTTAAGGATTCCAGCCTTGTCATTTTCAATTTTCTGCTCTTTGGACATGCGTGTATTCAGATTCAAGAACATCTACTCGGCATATCAATCCTAATTAGACAATCTGGGTCCGCGAAGGATAGGAGCCGAGTTATTTGCATAATTTAATCATAAATACTCAGTGATACATATTTCCAGATGCATTTGTACAATTATCTTTTCATCCTTGGGGCAAAAGTATTAATATGATTAGGCAATAATTCTTAAAAAAGAGCAGGAAAATAGGAAAGCAGCAAGTGCACCTTTTTTTTAACTCAAGCTTTGGGCTATATGAAAAATTAATTAATTTCGGGGGGGGGGAAATCAATTTCTCTACGTGACCACATTAGACAGAGAGGGGCTACAGCCTAGAATCTCCGTCCAATCAAGAAATCTCATCTGCTGCCTCTAACTTCTGTCAGTAGTGTTTAACATCGCTGTACAAGCACCAGTGATCTGCGCCTTGCTCCCTAAATACGGTGTAATGTGGACGAGCTGCCGGTTAAAGACATGCCAGACCCAACAGTGTCTCTCTCATTCACACTCATACGCGCACACACACACACACACACACAGGCCCAAATTCAAGGTTCTCTCCACAGCCGATCTGTCACAGGTGCTGCTGCACTATTCCAATTCCTAACTATGCCTTCTCCTACCTGCTTTAATCTTCTCACCATTTAATACCAAAAATATCGCCGCTTTAGTCCTGTCAGCATCACCTAATGACATCTGTTACAAAAGCACGCATATTACACAACTACAAAATGTGTATTAATAAATAGGCGCAACACCAGAAACACAATCCTCATCCTAAGCTCTGAGTCTCCAGCAGAGACGTGCAAATCTAATCAGCTCAAACTGTGTCACTTTATGACAAAGAAAATGCTGGCCTTTAAAGCCTTTTTTCCAGAACGCAAACTATAAATAGCTAGCAATCAGTTCTATCTATTCAGGAGCATTAATAAAAAAATATATAGAAAAACTTTAATCGACTTTAAAACAGATACACAAATATTCTGAAATGCAAAAAAGAACTGAAAACGCAAATAAGCATGTCAGTCATAATTATTAATCACAAGTAAATATCATATTGACTTTTTTTTAAAAACAATGCCATGTCCCAGTGTTTTCTAACGACACTGTTCTCGCGACATGCAGCAAACGCACAATTCATTTAAGACGCTAATCCCATCCAGCAGCAGAGCTCTACTGACTCATAGCAACAAAGATTAAAAAAAAAAGCCGGCTGTTTATCCTCTTCCTTTCTGACCCATCAGCACAACATGAATTCACGGCCGGAGCAGAGAAATGCATATTCGATTTGTAAGAAAGTGCTTGAATGAATTTGTGATTTTAACAAGCCTTTTAACATGTGCGCCCCCCTCCTCCTCCGCCTTCAAACTCTTTCATCCTAATCAGACATCTGTCTCTCTGTTTTTTTTTTTTGTTGTTTTTTTTTTAAGTTATTATCACCCTGGCTCCCTCTTGGATGTGGTTGCTGGGTGACGGGTATCTTAGCACCCACTCTGACTGGGAATGATTTGAATCCGATCCAAAGATTTCCCATGAGTACCTGTAAACACATCTGTGCCCTGCCGAAAACAAATATATCAGAAGAGCGCGAGAGAGCGAGAGAGAGAGAGAGAGAGAGAGAGGAGCGAGAGAGAGAGGAGCGATAAAATCTGCCACCGCTGTTGAAGACGTAACCCCTGAGCAACTAGACAAAATAATCCCACTTTCCTATAAATGGGACAGTTTGTTTTTTTAATGGCCTGCACTTACACCTGGTCATGTAAAAAATTTTGCCATTTGTATTGATTCAACTTAGGAAGAAAAAAAAGTGAAATATACCTCACTCAGTCATCACCGCTTAATCCTGTATTCAGGGTCACGGAGGCCTATCCCAGGAGACTTAGGGCACAAGGCGGGGTACACCCTGGACAGGGTGCCAATCCATCACAGGGCACACACACATTCATTCACACAGTACAGGCAATTTGCGACACCAATTAACCTAACCTACATGTCTTTGGACTGTGGGAGGAAACCGGAGTTTCCGAAGAGAACATGCAAACTCCATGCACACAGAGACGGGAATCGAGCCTGGCCGGGAATCAAACCCGGATCCTGGAGGTGCACGGCAACAGTGCTAACCACTACACCACCATGCCGTCTCTATGAAATTCTAGTGCTGACAAAAATATCCGACATCCCAAAGGCCTCCTGTCGTCTGGAGGTGCGTGTTTAACCTTCAGAGGTAGACAATGTTTGTCAATTAACTGCTGCATTGCTGTGCATGTGCAGCTTGCCTCCATTGAGAGAGCAGCGCTGTTGTGATGTTTCAATAACCCTGGAAGTTCAGGTGCCGGTGGGAATGAAGAGAGCCTACGCTGTCCCACACACGAAATGAAAAGGAAAACAAGTGTCTGAAGTATTGCTTCTCGCGAGGCGCTGTCGTAGCTTCCATGAAAGCAAGCGATTATGGGCCCTCTATCTCCTCGGCACCGGAAGGAGAGCATTAATCTGGGTCGAGGCTCTGTGTGAAGGTGGAGCAGAAAGAGAGAGAGAGAGAGGAGTGTGTCCTCCTGCAGAATGAGAGCGCAGATCATCTGCCACTGCCGTACGGCACATGCATTAAACAAGAGCAGCCAAAGATGAACAATGATCATTTAGCAAAAAAAAAAAAAAAAAAAGGAAGCATGAGCATTTTGTCATCATAATAGTGTGGGAATTATTGCATGGATATCTTCATGTTCTCTCATGGAAATCTATTTTTGTACACTGAGTATACACTATGAATACTCAAAAAGAAATACACACAAATTCCATTAGGTCACACTCATAGACGAGGTTTCTTTACATGGCTTCAGATACGACTCCAGACACTCCACAAACATCTGTGATCCTTTGCTGCATCATCAAAACTGAAGTGACCCACGAATGCTTGAATTATGAGCTAAAGTGCAAACCTTTCTGCTTAAAGTGCCAAACATACACATAGAGATTCAATCAGCAGTGTAACGAAGAGCTGCTCCTCCTGTGCCATCGGTTTGTGTTCCATCTACACAGGATATCTTTGTCCATACAAATGATGTAATTCTCCAAATGGGAAGCAGCCATGGTGGATATGATTGATTTCAGCATAACACCGGCAGTACCAGGTGCTTTCAGAGACCATTACAGGCCTCTCCGTGCAGCAGTAATAGACGAGCACTTTAGCGTCATTAAAGTAATATGTAGCACTGCATTATCCTTTAACCCCATCGCTGGCCACTCTCGGTGCCAACCTCTGAGTTCAAATCACACACTATATAACTGTGTGACCGGGGGACGTCTGAGTGGACGGAGAATCGAGGCCTCACGGCTTTAAGTTGCAGCTCTCACAAACAGAACGATCTTCAAAAATTACATTGTGATGTACAGTATGGTGAAAAGAACTCATTTAAGTTTCTTTTTTTATTTCAAGGCTTCATGTTTAGGAAAAAATGCAATTAAACATATATATTTAAAAAATCTGACATGGGTCAAGGCATAATGTAGCCAGACGAGTATTTTGTAAGAAAGCACTAAAAATTTAATTATATGATTTTGTTGTGTATATTCACCAGCATTTACGTACGTACTATTAATATGGTCTTTTAATGAATTAATTCTAATACAAATAACAAAAATAAGACATGACATTTCCCTTTACATTATTATTATTATTATTATTATTATTATTTTATTAGACAAACGTTATTTAAGGAGAAAGGTCACATGTCTTGCACCCACTTAACAGTAATCTATGTTTCCACTACTTAAAATTAGCTGGAGGCAGTGAATCCTTCCTCATTATTGACAGCATGCACTTACTGACCACAAGCACTTTTTTCTAACTGAAGGAGGAAAAAAAGATCATAGATGCAAACACTAGAAATAATGTCAATGTACTAGATCATGCCCAGTGCACAATATGTAGAAAATATTAGTAATCATTTAATGATTGCAATAGGAAAAATTTGCTTTTATCAAAAGATGACACATTAAATGTTAAATATTAAAAGTAAAATAGTTAAAGTAATAATGTCCACATGTTCAACAGCTGTAAAAATAATAATAATAATAATAATAATAATAATATATGTTTTAATTTAAGAAAGTGTCATGTTTTTATAGCATTGTGTAAACACACTCAGACTTTACTGGTACTGTTCACCATCTCATAATCATTTCTTTGCTAGTTTGTTGTGAATACAGCCCTGACATTTGAATTGCAAAAATCTAAGAATAAGTTATCATATCCTAAACTACACTTTATTATAAAATATAAAAAAAATTAAAAATAAAAAAATAATAATGCCAGTGTTATTTGTGTAGTTAGTATTTATTAAGGTCCAGCAGGATAAGAGATAAAAGTAGATAAGAGTAAAAGTTAATCTTAAACACACTGCTGTTAAAGGTGTGTACTTTGTGTCAGTGCTGTATAAATTAATCTAACACAGGGGTGTTTAGCTGTGTACTTTGTGTCAGTGGTATAAAAGTTAATCCAGGACAGTGATGTTTAGCTGTGTTTCTTGTGCCAGCGGTTTATAAATTAATTGAACACATTGTTTAGCAGTGCACTTTGTGTAAGCGGTGCAAAACTAAATCTGTTCAGATGCATGCATCAGTGGTGTAGAAGTTAATGCAACTCACTGATGTTTAGCTGTGTACTTAGTGTCAGTGGTGAAGAAGTTTATGTAACACACTGATGTTTGTGTAGTTTGCAAAAGTGGCGTAGAAGTTTGTGTAACACACTGGTGTTCAGCTTTGCATTTCCCATCAGTGGTGCAGAAGTTTGTATAATATAATGGTCTTTAGCTTTGCATTTCGCATGAGTGGCGGAGAGGTTTGTAATAATATAATGATGTTGAGCTGTGCATGTCGCATCAGTGATGAAGAAGTTTTTGTGATTTGTGTAAAAGTCAATGTAAGCACACTGACGTGGATATTTTGCACGAGCGGTGTATAATTTTATGACGCTTTTTTTCTGTGTACTCGACGGCACTGGTGCAGAAGTTGAGCAGTAACGGCCCCACTACTGTACGTCATCAGCTCGGGTGAGCTCGCGAGCTCGGAGTCGGTTCTCTGCAGCTCCGCGCGCGCACAATTCTTCACCATTTAACAAGTTACTGGGAAGTTGGAGCTGCGCGCGTGCGGAGCTGCAGGACGAACCGGCTCGCACACGAGCTCGCGGTGCAACTCGGTGCTTACCTGGCGTTGGTGCAGTCGTTGTAGAGCGTCTCGAAGTCTTTGCGGGAGATGAGCTTGCAGCGGTTCACGCCGGGCTGGATGGCGCCGAGGCCGCGCAGCACGCGCACCTGCTCCACGTTGCACACCACGGGCGTGATCTCGAGCCGCTTCAGCTTGGTGTAGACCGTGTGCAAGCCGCCGACCAGGTGCTTCAGGAACAGATCGAATGCCTGCGGTAGGCAGATGAGCTCGCGCCCGTCCACGGTGAACGACGCCACCTGCGCGCCCCTCAGCTCCACCATCTTGCACTCGTTGTTCTGCGGGGTGTTCTCCACGGGCGACGGGGTCGAGTACACGGGCTTGGAGGAGAGAGGAGTCGGGGTGACGGCGATCGGAATCGCCGGGCTGCCTGCCGCCGCTCTCAGCTCCGAGCGGAATGGGTTCGCGACGGCCGGAGCCACCGACGGACACGGAGACGAAGTGGCCGACGGAGAAGAAGTGTTCACCGATGAGGAGGAGGAGGAGGAGGATGAGATGGGAGACGGCTGGACCAGAGAGGAAGGGGGGATCAAAGCAGCCGGCACCGCCATGGTCAGCTCGTTAAAGTTCAAAAAGTGGGCAAAAAACCCAAAGAACGACAAAAAGTAACGCGCGAGCTGGTTAGAGACACAAATCCACAACAGCGCGCGCTCCGCCGAAAAAAAAGTAGCCCCAAAAAAAAGGATGAGATAAAAAAAAAAAAAGCGTGTGTGTGTGTGTGTGTGTGTAATGAATTAGGCTGCACACGGCGGGACAACCATTTGGAGATTGGGAAATACAGAGAGAGGGAGAGAGAGAGAGTGACAGGAAGAAAATGAGCCGAAAAGTGCAGCTCGCGCTCTGGGATGAGTTGTTGTTGTCACAAGGTCCAAAGTGGGAGGAGCTATTGGACACTGTCGGCCTTTGAAGCACGCGCACACTGGCTGCGTCCGAAAGCGCGCGCGCGATAAAGCGTTCAATCATCTCTCCCGGTTACCAGTCTACATTTACTGGAGGTTTCTTTTTTTTTTTTTTTTTTACAATTTAATACTGACGGAGGTGAAGGCGATGCTAAGAGCAGACATCAGTGCAGAGCTTTTCAAACTGTACACTCGCCCTAAAATAAACTCTTCTGTTATTCATTCACAACTTCAGATTCAGTTTCATTCCTTTACAGTATAGGATTGGTTTGTCTGTCTCCAATCTTCACCCTAAGTGTTAAAATGCTTCATGCCATGCACATTCATTCCACTGAATCAGCTGTTCCTTATCAGCTATTGATGAGCATAAATTAATAATCGCTGAAAAAACAGGGTGGCAAGTTGTTTCAGAGGTTAGCACTGTCACCTTGGACCTCAATGGTCCAGGTTTGTTACTTCTGTGTGTGTGTGGAGTTTGCATGTTCTCCCCATGCTTGGTGGGTTTCTTCCTGGTACCCACAGTCCAAAGACACAAATTAGGCTAATTGGTGTTTCCAAATTGCCCTTAGAGTGAGTGTGTGTGTGTACAGTATATTATGTATGTATGTGTGTGTGCCCTGCGATGGATTGGCACCCCATCCAGGCTGTTCACCGCCTCGTGCCCTAAGTCTCCTGGGATAGGCTCCAGGCCCCCGAGACCCTGTATACAGGATAAAGCGGTATAGACAGTGCGTGAGTGAGTGAATTTTTTTTTTAATCAGACATACAAAAATACAAAATCTTTGGCATTAAACCGAATGTTTTGCTTATTTTCTCAAATGGATTAGCAAAATCAGTACAACACAACCTTCAGTGCATATGCTACACCCCCTCTTCAAACATAAATTTATGTTAAATATCAGTGAATACTGAGTGATCTTTGTCAGTATGAAACAGAAGTTTACTTTTAGTCCTTGTCACATATCCTTTCTTCTTATTTGTTCTTCCACCTGTGCACACACACCTGCCATCCAGACAATCCCCCAAGCGTAGGAAGGGGTTTCATGTGTCATTTCACTATGTGAGGTTGGTCATATCAAGAAAACTTTTGTGAACTGAATCAGGTCTGAGCAACACATAGGTCACGTACACACACACACACACACACACACACACACACGCACACGCGCACACACACACACACACACACACACACACACACACACACACACAAAACACTAAAATGAACCAATGAAACCCCTGACCTTTCTCAATTTCGCTGAAACAATATATATCACCTATCTTCTCATCTAGTCTGAGACTCCACCATATAATCCCAAAACATTTTATATCACACACGAGAGAGGAAGACACCAAACTGAGTTGTTTATTAATATTTGGATTTCAGCCTTTTCTTTCCTCACAATGTAAGAAAGTGATAATATTCTTTGAAAGAGCAATATACACTCTCACCATGTTCTAAGGACCCTTAAGCATCCAAATGACTCCTAAACTCATGGTGTACATAGGGCAGGGCTAAAGTTGCTCGAGCAGCTGCCTACTTGCCTTCACATGAAAAAAAAAAAAGTCTTAATTAATTAATGAATTTATTTTTGTTGTTTTGGCTGCATAAGTATGATTAGCCCATGATTGCTTAAGTTTATCCAAATTAAATTATCCACAGTTTATTTTTATTTATGTCTTTGCTTCGTTTTTAAATGAAGCAAAGCAATGCCTAATGCCTAATATTCCCTATTACCTAACAATGGAACATCCAAATGTTATGTTTACGTTTTGTGAGTGTTATGGGTGAGTCTTTTGAAGTTGTGGAAATGATTAATGAGGACTGTATAACCAGTGTGATTCCCTGTGAATAATATTTTCCACACACGTTTCCATACACTGTGCAGCTTGTTATGTTTGCATCACATTGTGCAATAATGTCTTACATTAAGCTAACCCAGTCTTAGCTAGCTAAGTGCCTAGCATATAGACACTTACATACAGTACAGTAGATGTTTACTGGCAGCTATCTCAAGTTAATGTGAAAGTTAACTTATCTATAAAAGAAAGTTGGTATTATTTTCCACTTTACCATGTCATACAAAACAAACTAATATGGGCATTAGCCCTTTCTAGCTAGTTACTTAATGTCCTTAAACATGCTTCTTACAGGTTGTGATAATTTTTTTTACTTCATTAGAAGTAGTATTAGTGAGTAAGTGAGTGAGTTATTATTTTAAAATCTATATTGTTTGAATCTAGACATTATATGGTATTTCATAAGATACAGTATGAGTATCATCAAATATTTGGTTGAGACAGAGAAGGGACTTTCTCTGGGAAATCGAGACTTTTCAGTTCCGAGAGTTAGAAAAACTACCTTTATTTCTCTATATACAGTAATCCCCTGCTATACTAATACACTTAACCCAGCATTTCACTAATGCTTTCCTCAGTACAGTACATACATGTAAGAGCCCTAATTGACGTCTGAAATGCTGGCTGCCTTTAATGGTCCAAACATGTGGAAGTGGCTTGGAGCAGGACTGTACAGGGAATGTGGCAACATCTCCAAGTTAAGCTCCTATAATGTGCAAGTGGTATTCATGAATGATTGTGTGTACAGTTCCCACGGACAGATGTGTCTCTTCCATAAGTTGGTCACAAGTTGTCTGTCAATTTTCAGGGATCAGACATTCCACTCGCTGAATTCATAGTGGGGTCCGACCCACTTCAGTCAGGATCTTCATTCACAGACTTACTGCACAACCTTCTTTAGAATGTTTGCCCCATTAAAATAGTTTATTGCCCATAAGAATCTCATCAACATCATGTGCTTGAAGTCCTCTGTAAATGTCAATCCATTTGACCCCTTCATTCACAAGAAATTCTTGCAATGCCTGTTAAACATTCATTTTCTGGGAGTTAAATTAGCAATTTTTATCTTTTTACAGAGGTACATAATATCAACCCATAATCATAAGTTAAAAATATATATGTTTAAAGTGTGAATACATTAGGGTTTTTTTGTTTTTGTTTTAGAAACTTTTTTTTGTTTAAGTTTTCCCAAAGTCTCGATGCTTTACATAGTTCCTGATGTCTATAACAAGTAATTAAATACGTAGTAAAAGCACTGTGACATGTTGAAGCAGTACAGTATGATCACAATACAGCTAGGTACACACCTTAATCAAATTAAGAGATGATAAGGTTCACGACCCTAAATCATCTTGCAGCTTAAGCAGGTTTCCAAAAATTATATCTGTAACAATTCTTTAAACTAACTCAATGCAGTTTATATATAATATAATATAATGAATCTTTTAAATTTAAAACAAGTTTTAAAATGATAGAGGGTGACGTTTTTTGGGTTAGAGCAAATCATTTATGAGCATTATGTAGGAGTCATACAGTATAATGTAAGTTTGAGGGACAAGACTGATTCCTGTGCAAATGTATCCAAAGAAAATGTCAAAATTAGACATACAGTAGTGCAAAAAAAATATGTTTGCAACAAAAAGGAAAAGCTACTTAAAATGAACAATATTATCTAAAAAAAATAAATAAATAAATTCAATGAAGCTAAAAATATATGTGTGTGTCCTGCAACAATCTGAACATAAGGCAAAATTAACATAAAATATTTTGATAAGATCCTCTCAGTCTCCAGTGTATGACATCTGGCAGATTTATAAAAGATATGTCAGAAAAAAATCTGCAAAGATTTGCCAAGCAATCTGGCAGAGTTAGAAAAGACATGTCAGGAAGACCGTGTGTTTGAGGGGGCTAGACTAAAGGGAGGCCAACTGTTACAACTGAGACGATTCAAAAGATGTTCAGGGGATAAACAAAGAAGCTGAAAGCAGACATAAAGGCAAATGTGGTCTTACAAGCTCTTAGAGAATATTTAGAACATGTTTAGAAAATCGATTTTAAAGTTTCTTTAAAATTGTACTTGAAATTTAGTATGATTTTACATTATTTGCAAGCTTTTCTAAGTTGTAAAAATGAAGACACTTGAACACTCTAAAAAATGCTGGGTTGTTTTTTCTACCCAAACGCTGGGTTGCCGCTGTTGGGTCATTTTTCTGGGTTATTTACAGAGAGTTGGGTAGTTTTTGTGTAACCCAGCTGCTGGGTTAAAGTTTGATTGGCTCCTCCCCCAAAGTTCACCGGTGGATTCAGCGGCTGTGACTCAGCTTCGTGTCTCTTGAGCTCCCACACCGCTGATGACGGTTCATCCTCCTCGGACATTTAAGGGGAAATGGCGTTAAATACAAGGTCTGTATACACATGTTCACTCACCTAATTCACATATGACTGAAAAATTATTACTATATGTAACATTTATTACTGCTACCGTCTTAAGGTTACACACAAACTTTCCGGCTGGTCTGAGGTACTGGATGATAATTTAGCTGAGAATAGCTGCTAGCCACCCCACCTGTGTATGAAAGAAACGGCTAAGATGTCTGAGCTTTTTAGCTTTCTCTGTGGAATATTTGCAGGGTTACGAAGATGGTGAAGTGATGAATGAAAGCTAAACTGTTAACTGTATTGCTAGCATGACGCATGCATTTAGTTAGTTTGCTAGCATTAGCAACCACTTTAGAACTTTATTAATCTCACTGCTTGAGACAATAAAATGCTGGTGTGGTACAAAACACTGACCCTCTCACAAATATACAGACCTGCTAACCCTCCCGTTTTTCACTAGCTAGTAATTTACTCTGCGGTCAAATTTCTCCTGCGTTTCTCCCGAGTTATAACAATATTTTACACCTTTCTTTCCCCCTTTGGCAAGTATGCAAATGTATCACCAGTAATAGCATGTAAGCTAACCAGGTAGCTCTCTTTAACCAAAGTTAAATTAACTATCAGTCAGCGCGCCAACTACAGGAAAAAGTACCACAGCAGTACAGGTAACTACTAGATGGAAGTATTAATATTTTGGTGATTGTAATGTACCAGTATGACACCAGCTATGACATTTTTTCGGTAATTAGCTTAAAATCAATGCAGACTACAATATCAACTAGTCTGACATAAAGAGTTGTATCCTAAAAGCCATGCTTATTTTGCTGTTTTATTTTTGGTAGTAGCTGTCTCCATGTTTTTGTTTCTGGTTACCTACAGTATATCCTATCTTAATGGGCAGCTTTGTAATTTTTTAGTATCAATCGTATTTCACACGAAATTGATAGTCTTATTCAGTTTAATCTTTGCTATTCAACAAAATTTAAACTTTTTCATTTCTTTCTTTCTAAGGTTGGCACCAACATGGTGGAATACCTCCAGCAGGCTGAAGTGTCAAGGCCGTACCCCTACATCCTGACGTTGGGAGATAATGACCAGCGCTGCTCTCAGTAATGTTGTAATGTTGCTATGAAATAGCGAGGCCTACCTGAAAAGTCATAGACAGTGTTTGTATGTTAAAATGAGACCAGGGCTGGATAGTTTTGATCCTGCACTGTAGAAGTTGCTTCAGCCTATTTGTTCAATTTCTCCATTCTGCCCTTGTCAGTAATAGTATAGTAATGATGTCACTGTTGATTATCTGTTCTTGTGCTTTTGAAAAATAAATGTTTTTTCTAAGAACATTTAATAGGATGTTGTTTATTGCATACATGTATGTTTTTTTGTAATAGACCAGTATATCAAAGTAATTTAACTGTTTAATAGACATGGGTGTTTTTTTTTTTTTTTTTTTTTTTTTACAGATTCACTGTAAATCATGAAAATAATAATAACCTATTTGTGAGGTAGAATTAACCCAATTCTACCTCACAAATAGACCAATTTATGTGGTAGAATTAACCCAGCATTATAGTTAAATATGACCTAGCATTTGGATTGAATATTTAACCCATCTTGTTGGGTTAAACAAATAACCCATCTTGCTGGGTTAAATTAACCCAGCATTTAGTTAGTCCTATATTTACCCAGCAGCTGGGTTAAAAACAACCCAGATTGGGTTGTTTTTAACCCAGCATTTTTTAGGGTGAATAAAATAAAAATTAATAATTTGAGAATTTTATTAAAATTGATTTCTGCATTTCATCCTAAGCATTTCAAAAAGTTGCACTCAAATGTGCTGTAATTTATTAGTATTACTGTGATGTGATATAGTACAATACAATATTATTATTATTGGTAGTTTATACTGGAATTTATCTTGCATCACAGGGCCACTCTATCCAAATACACATTTACCAAGCAAAATTAGATTAACACAAAAAAATGAACACAACACAAATACAAAATAATAATAATTTTAATTGGAATTTTGATTATAGGACACTATCTAAAATGATGCTATAATATATGTCATAAATGTTCAATTGGGTTAATATCTGGTGACAGAGAAGGCTGTAGGCGGCGCGGTGGTGTAGTGGTTAGCACTGTCGCCTTGCACCTCCAGGGTCTGGGTTCGATTCCCCGGCCAGGCTCGATTCCCGCCTCTGTGTGCATGGAGTTTGCATGTTCTCCCCGTGCTTGGTGGGTTTCCTCCGGGTACTCCGGTTTCCTCCCACAGTCCAAAGATATGCAGGTTAGGCTAATTGGCGTTCCTACAGTAAATTGCCCGTAGTGTGTGATTGGGTGTGTGAGTGTGTGTATGTGTGTGTGCCCTGCAATGGATTGGCACCCTGTCCAGGGTGTGCCCCGCCTAGTGTCCGAAGTCCCCTGGGATAGGCTCCAGGTCCCCCGCGACCCTGAACACGGGATTGAGCGGTGTGGAGAATGAATGAATGAAAGGAGAGAAGGCTGTAGCATATACTTTAGATCATTTTCAGTGTTCTCTCGAGCTGTGTGGTTGGAGATGGTGTCATTAAATGGAATTAAATTAAATGAAATTCTATTTTTATTGTGCTTGTAACAATAGTTGTTATCACACTGCAGCTTTACAGAAATAAAGTATGAAAACAAATTTGAACATTTTAGAAGTGTTGACTATAACTACTGTATTACAGCAGTTTGCCCCTTATGAGCAAGCTGGGGGAGATGGTGGCAAGGAGATGACAATGGGATGAAACCTTGAGAGGAACCAGACTCAACAGGGAACCCATCCTGAGATCAGATAGTATGACCATAAATCAGTCCCTGGAATATCTGAGTGCTGTGAAGTTAAAGGTTCAATATAACAAGAAAGGTGTTTAAGCATGTATAAAGTCCACTTTTTTGTGCCCATAAAGATCAAGAGAACTATTTCATCACAGCAGGATGAAGGTGCTCAGTCAGAAAAACCTTGTATTAATTGCAATGACCCTTATTTCTAAGGAGACACGTAGTCATGAACCATGACAAGCAAAGCAACTGCTGTTGGGGTCAAGTGTTTAGGCATTTATTGTTGTCGTGGTGTTGCCACACATTGTTGCACCACATCACTTTTCCCTACAGCAAGTAGACCAATGCTTGTGGTTTTTGCATTACAGAACTCTCAACTGTGACTGTGTCTTTAAAATGCAAGGTTTGTACATTACAGCCATTTTATATATTCCTTCTCTATGAACTGTAACATTCTGTATTGCTTTAAAAATCAAACAAGATGGTTATTTACGGTTATTTGAATTTTTTTAATGGTATATACATCTACGGCACTGATACTACCGAACAGAAATGATGGTTACACACCAATACTGATCTCATTACTCAAAAAGACAAAAACAAACATTTAACATAAAATCATGTTACAGTATAAAATATGGACAGCTCTTAGAATTTAAAGTAACTTAGCATGTCTATTTAACAGGGAAGGAAGTGTTCAGCAAAGCCGTACGCAAGATAGGGTTGCTGTTTTCCGTCGATAAGGTGGTGAAACGCAAGTCTAGGTGATGCGCATGGATTGCATTTCATCTGTGAGCACACCAAAGCAGCATCAGGATTGATGATGTAACGTCTGGGGTGCAAGCTAGTGCTGGTGTCATTAACAAACAAACAGCTCAGGTTTTTGGATCTTCCCTCTTCATAGAAATACTTCAGAAAGCTACTTTTGTGAAATGCTGTATCCAAGTGTAATGCAAGACCAAGTTCAGGGACAAGGTGATTTATTAGAACAAGAACTGGGAATCCACACCTATTTTTATACTCTTACAGTACCATTGTAGCTGCAGCACCGTAGCCTTTAGAAAGACAAGTTAGGTAGATGTGCCTTAAGATAAGTAAGAGAACCATTTCACAATTACCATTCAGGCAAAGAGGTAGTGTGAAAATCAATAACTGCTTAAAATTCATAGCCAGACAATCCATTTGCCCTTTATGTTGCTAACCTTTGCTTAAATATTCACCATATTAAGATTTCATTATAAACAATGAATGTCACAATAGTTTGCCTACCGTTTTTCATGTTAGCATGGGTTAACTACAAATTAGTCATAAAACCCCCTATGGAACAGTGCAGGTATCAATGAAACACGAGGCCAGACATCTAAAACACAGAGGCATCTACAGTATGATCTTTGTTTTCAACACTTTTAACTATTAAACTCGCATTCCTCACTCCTGTAACTACACTCCTTTCCTGTTAAATTCACTTAAAAATGCTTTAAGATGAATAAGGGACTAATAACCTATGGAATTACGGGGTTAATATGCTGTGTTGACTTGATGAATCCAGGCTCCATTAAAGCTGCAGACGCACAGCAGGACCTGCCATGGTAGAGCCACACATAACAATTACACTAATGCATTCCAACCTTGCAGACTCCTGCAGTGAGATCTATACGGTGAATTTCAAGTATGCAGCTAAAACAGGGTATTATGGATAAATGATGGAACTGTAAGCTTCATTTATTCATAGGAACAACAATTAATACCTTTAACATACTAGAAATAGGCGCATGTTTTTTAAGCTCACATATGAAGTTATCACATCCTATACATCTTACAGATTTCCTGTGAGATATTGATTGAGTGAGTATAAACATGTAAGTGCTTTAAGCTCAAAGGCATTTTCCTTTAACAGGCATTAAAACTTTACATAATGGGAGATGGTCTTTTCTTTTCAGAGACTCATAATGATACTTTTTCACTATATTTCCTTCATTTAAATTGTCAGACGTCATAATTCAGAGGAATTTATCTAACAAAAACAAACCCATGGTAGTACAAACAAGAGTCTAGCAATGTTTCTATGATGTAATGTACATGTACCTTTTAAAGTGCTTGATAAAGAGGTAGATTATTTTTTTTGTGCCAGGGGAAGTTGAATCCCTAGGTGCCAGTACAGAGAAAAGTACTGATGCATGTCTTCCTTGTGCAGTATCTCTGTTTAAAATGTTAATCAGATCTAAACTGGGATTTCAGTAGAATGTGATTTATTTATATCAGTAAATTACTGGTATATGACTGATAAATGTAAACAGTACATTAAAAGTACAATTTTCCCTAATTTCTTAAGTAGCATAAGTCACATCCAAATCTTATACTGTATGCACAGATGTTGTGAACTCTGTGACATAAACAGTACACATGCACACAAATGCAAGTAGTAGATTGTGTTTCCCACTGCACAGTCCACATACCGACTATGGTATTTAAAATGTGAGGGAAAATGCATCAGGAAGTGAAAAAGGCGTAGAGCAAATTCATATCGCTTTCAGCCTTGATAAATAACCGTAAAACTAATACATTATGGCGGAGTAGTATTTAAAAGTAGAGCTGTGATATGACTCCTGTATGATCAATGACTCTGCATATTGGTTGATGTAATAATTTATTCGTCCTATAAGGTTTTGGTAAAGCAATGTTGAAAAGCAATTTAAATTAAATTCATTTAAATGTCAATTCTCATGGTTAGGATTTTTCTGTAATTGGCTATTTAATTAAAAATAATTTTCATAGTCATTAATAAAGCCTGCAACTTGTAGTGCAGTGACATGTTTTAATTACATGGTATTAACAAAATTGATATGCTTTAGAAAGCATAATGAATAAGAAATAATTAGACCAATCATACATCATCCCTCTTATGGGCATTAAGTGTATTTCAATATAATTGATGAACTCTGAAAAGAGAGATAAATAACTTTAATTGCACAAAGTTTAAAGTGGTACCCAGTTTAAACACAACCAAGTTTCAGTCACATTTGTTGATTGATTCATCTTGCACATGTACTGTAGACTCTATAAAGGCATTTCTTTTTAGCAGGAAGCAATTAGAATATAATGTATATATTTAAATGTTTTAAGTACATTAGGGCTTATTCATTAATCTTGTTCAACTTTGTAAGGAAATATAATTGATCTTCATACTCATACAGTAATATACACTGTATAGTACAGTGGTGTGAAAAACTATTTGCCCCCTTCCTGATTTCTTATTCTTTTGCATGTTTGTCACACTTAAATGTTTCTGCTCATCAAAAACCGTTAACTATTAGTCAAAGATAACATAATTGAACACAAAATGCAGTTATTAAATGAAGGTTTACGTTATTAAGGGAGAAAAAAAACTCCAAATCTACAGGGCCCTGTGTGAAAAAGTGATTGCCCCCCTTGTTAAAAAATAACTTAACTGTGGTTTATCACACCTGAGTTCAATTTCTGTAGTCACCCCCAGGCCTGATTACTGCCACACCTGTTTCAATCAAGAAATCACTTAAATAGGAGCTATCTGACACAGAGAAGTAGACCAAAAGCACCTCAAAAGCTAGACATCATGCCAAGATCCAAAGAAATTCAGGAACAAATGAGAACAAAAGTAATTGAGATCTATCAGTCTGGTAAAGGTTATAAAGCCATTTCTAAAGCTTTGGGACTCCAGCGAACCACAGTGAGAGCCATTATCCACAAATGGCAAAAACATGGAACAGTGGTGAACCTTCCCAGGAGTGGCCGGCCGACCAAAATTACCCCAAGAGCGCAGAGACGACTCATCCGAGATGCCACAAAAGACCCCAGGACAACATCTAAAGAACTGCAGGCCTCACTTGCCTCAATTAAGGTCAGTGTTCACGACTCCACCATAAGAAAGAGACTGGGCAAAGATGGCCTGCATGGCAGATTTCCAAGGCGCAAACCACTTTTAAGCAAAAAGAACATTAAGGCTCGTCTCAATTTTGCTAAAAAACATCTCAATGATTGCCAAGACTTTTGGGAAAATACCTTGTGGACCGACGAGACAAAAGTTGAACTTTTTGGAAGGTGCGTGTCCCGTTACATCTGGCGTAAAAGTAACACAGCATTTCATAAAAAGAACATCATACCAACAGTAAAATATGGTGGTGGTAGTGTGATGGTCTGGGGTTGTTTTGCTGCTTCAGGACCTGGAAGGCTTGCTGTGATAGATGGAACCATGAATTCTACTGTCTACCAAAAAATCCTGAAGGAGAATGTCCGGCCATCTGTTCGTCAACTCAAGCTGAAGCGATCTTGGGTGCTGCAGCAGGACAATGACCCAAAACACACCAGCAAATCCACCTCTGAATGGCTGAAGAAATACAAAATGAAGACTTTGGAGTGGCCTAGTCAAAGTCCTGACCTGAATCCTATTGAGATGTTGTGGCATGACCTTAAAAAGGCGGTTCATGCTAGAAAACCCTCAAATAAAGCTGAATTACAACAATTCTGCAAAGATGAGTGGGCCAAAATTCCTCCAGAGCGCTGTAAAAGACTCGTTGCAAGTTATCGCAAATGCTTGTTTGCAGTTATTGCTGCTAAGGGTGGCCCAACCAGTTATTAGGTTCAGGGGGCAATGACTTTTTCACACAGGGCCATGTAGGTTTGGATTTTTTTTCTCCCTAAATAATAAAACCTCTCATTTAAAAACTGCATTTTGTGTTTACTTGTGTTATCTTTGACTAATAGTTAAATGTGTTTGATGATCAGAAACATTTTGTGTGACAAACATGCAAAAGAATAAGAAATCAGGAGGGGGGCAAATAGTTTTTCACACCACTGTATATAGTATACTGTATAGTATACCAATATTGTTTGCTAAACACATTCTTCCCATGTGTGATTTGCAAGAGGTAAAAAAAACATTTATTGATCTTCAATATTTGTCTCTTGGAGGTTCCATGGCAATGACCCTATGCTTGCAGGTAGAACAATGCAAGTAGAACTGAGAATGGTGAATGGCAGATGTCAAGCCATACTGACGGACTGGAAACTATAGGGATTTTACTGACAGACATTACAGTGTTAAGCACAACATACCCAGGACCCAAGCAGTCATTTACCTCATTCACAGTAAGTAGAATTGTAGCAAACATGTAAAACAGATACACCAGCAAAGTATTCTCTTTCCCATACGGTGAGCTGTAAAAATCCATTGTTAACATAATTTGTTTATAGGCAAATTAAGAAATGTTGTGCTGTAAATGATATGACAACTTGACCCTGAATTCTGTTTGCATAGTGCTAATGCAGATTTTGATGGTGATGTATTCTCATCACACACTGATCATCCATAATATTAACACCACCACCAGGTCAATTAAATAACATTGAATAGCAAACTGGTTAAAGGATCCTGGGCATACAAGGCTCACCTGTGCTAGGTCCGAAGGCCAGCCCATCCAGCCCAATCCCTCAGAAAAGCCAATTCAAAAAAATGCACCATGACAGAAAGGTATCAAAACACCCTGTACCTTGGCTAGCTCTGATGCACTGTGCTTAGCAGGCAAATAATTCCAGGTTGTTGGTCTGGCCTTAAAATTCCCCAGATCCCAATTCAATGGAATGCACTGGACAAACAAGTCCTGGCCCCACAACCCACAGCACCCAAACGATCTCTGCTTACATCCCGCTGCTAAACACCACAGTACACATCCCCCCCCCCCCCCCCCCCCCCAGAGATTGCATTGAGCTATGGCCCAGGGGCCCAGAGCCACCCTGGTGGTACAATAGAACCAAAAACCTAGCTGGTTTTTATGATAATGGTTTTAAAGTTATGACTGATCAGTCTAAAATCAGTTTAAAAGGCAAAATAGATAGAAAATAACTGAAATGTAGATAAATGTAGTAAACATATCAATAAATAATAATTTGTAATTATTGTTCATTAATATGTTTACTACATTTATTTCATTTATAGGTAGAAAATAAATATGCTGAAATGTACTGAGATAAATGTAGTAAACATATCAATAAGTAATAATTTCTAATTACCTTTAATGCCCTTTTATTGTTGTGATGGCTAAACATTTAATGCACAGTACATACACTACCGTTCAAAAGTTCGGGGTCACTTTCTAACTCCATGATCGTTCCTGATTTTGATTTCTTTCTTCATTGTAAAGGAATGCTGAAGGCGTCCAAAAATGCATTAATCTCCTTTGAACAGTTGATATTGAGATGTGTCTGCTACTTCTGCTCTGTAAAGACTTCATAACGCCTCTAATCTGAGGGTAATTGGTCATTTTTCAGGCTGATAACTCTAAATGAACTTCTCGTCTGGTAGGTTTTGGTCTCGCCCTCCTGGGATGGCCTTCATGAGAGCCAGTTTCATTATGGTGCATTATGGTGCTTTCAAAGAAATTTGAAAGTGAACCCAAACGTTTGAACGGTAGTGTATATAAAAATGACAAATATATAGTAAAATATTACAGATTATTTGTGGACAACATCAAGCACTTCCACCCATGTTTGACTATATGGAAACTACCCATGCTCAAACCATTATTGTTAATAATGCAAAAATTATCATTTGTAATGTTGGCAATATATTGTATAAATATAAATGCAAATTGCATATGCAGCATTTGGTTTTGAACTTTGGCTTTGGTCTAGTATTCATGTGACATGCATAATCAAGTGTTATATTTTCTGTAAAAAAAATGTCAGCATTAAAAAGTCAACAAGTACAAACATCTGACTGCATATCCTCTTCAAAATATGGCCATGAATACAAATGCCACCACTTTAATTTACTCCAAAGTGTGGGAGCTGAGCTAATCATTAAGCCACATATAACTTTCAGCTCACCTGGTCATATCAGGAGTCATTCCACAATGCTTTATACAGTAACTGAAGCACTGTGGACTTTCATACTGTAGCAGGCCAAAGATTTGTGGATATCTAAATTGCAAGGTAAACCTGTATAATTGCTGTGGCTTTGATGGTTTCTGTTGTGCTCGTTGGGCAACTGCAGCAGTGATTAAAAAGAATCCCTATTGACTTCTCCATTAAATTGCTGGCAGAGGCGATCCTTTGACCTTTTGCATTGATTGAACATAACAATCACAGTTCAATTGTAATGCAAAGAGAACATTTGTTATAATGTACATGAGATGCATGAGCCATTTCCACTTGGCTCAAGGTAATCAATGAGGTGACTTCAGATGGAGGCAGCACAAAGCTCCATCCCTGTCTGATTCATGGACTCTGTATACTGTATATTGAACCTTATAATGTGTACTTAAACATTGTGATTCCTGGTGCTCTGCTCAATATGCCTGCACTTTGTGGTCATTTGGAGAAACTTTCATTTCACCATGATTTATTTTGTACAATGTACAGCACTGAATTGTATTGTTTTTGTTTTCATTTAGTCCTTTGAATCTTTTGTCCAATATATAGCAAAAGGTATGTGGACACCTGGTTTCCACACCTATACAGTACATGAGCTTTCCCTCAAACTATTGTTGAAAATGTGTTTAGAATATTTGTCTTTATATGGTTAAGTATTAAGCTTTCCCTTTACTTGAACTAAGAGGCCCTAACTTGTGTAATTAATGCAGTTTCCTGTACACAAAGGGAAGACCTTAAAGACACTGTATGCCAAGGTTGATGTGGAGGATCTTTAGCAGAGTCTGCGCAGAGCCTTGACTACAATCCCCCTCAACACCTTTGGGATAAACTGGAATGCTGAGTGTACACCAGGGTTTATCACTTGACATTCGTACCTGATCTCACTAACGCTCTTGTGTCTGAATGAACAAACACCCACGGCTACACTCCAAAATCTATTGGAAAACATTCCCAAAATCTGTGTAAATTCCTATTGTTTTGGTATGGACCGATATAGATATGATGGATAGGCGTCCACATATTTTTGCCATAGAATGTATTTAACAATATATGTTTGGTGGGCTTATGAAAATTTATTGGGGTAACACTGTGGCTAAAAAAAAGGGGAAAAATTATTTTTAAGTGAACAAATCTTCAAAAAGTGAGTGCAGGCCTTATGCAAGCTTTTGGATACTTTGGAAGCGAAATGAAATGGGCATAAGCTTTAATTAAATTTCAGCTGTGAAAAAATTATCTTTATATGCACTTTATATTTACTTGTTATTGATAAAATGCATATTTATGAGTTAAAAAAAACACACAAACTATTATAAAGTTATTGTTACTTGTATTCATAAACCAGCGATAAAACATTTGATTATATATTTGTAATGTATGCACTTCCTGAAACAGCAAACCCAATTCTGGTTTTATAATTAACATTACATTCTTATTCTGAAAGCAGAACTCGATTGTGTCATCGTAGAAACAGTCTTTGTATTCTGTATTTAATGAATTTTAGGGAACTGTGAAATTACACCTATATTAGACACATTCAAATAGTCAGATCTCAAAAGGCAGTTTATCTAATTTAGAAAATCCAGTATGTTAGTTGGGAGGGAAGTCTTATACAGTAGTAAAACACTGCTTATGCTACGTTCCTTTCCCTGCTGCTGGATACGAGGTTAAGGTTTGATTAAAATTGGTCGGCTAATCTGGACTGTAAGCTGTGAAATGTTCCACGAATGAATGTGTTTGCCTAAATGGTAATTGTCATGGAAAACCTTGCCGATGACAGATTCAATTCCATTTAGTAAATGTTTAATAAATGTTATACAAACACTGCTCCCTATCTCACTGTATTCAGAAAACAAAGAGAAACTTTAATTGCTTTAATCATACGAAGCATTTGACATTGTTATTGGCTTTAAAAATAGCAGTTAACAGTAACTGTCTTGTAAAGGAAATTGAACCACATTTGCAAAATGATCTGCAATTAAGATATGTGCATGTCGAACGGCACAGTTGAACTAGCGTGTTGTGTCTAGGAAAAAGCAGTCGATGCTATACAAAGCTATTTAATTAGCTGAAAGACCCAAAGAAAAACACTCTGCCTAATAGGTATCACTTTAATCAAATCTAAAGAGATTGTATGCCTTTTGTAGATTCCAGATCACGGACATGTTAATTAACAGATGTGAAGATCGACTGATGTATTTTCCTTTCACAGAAATTTCACATCTTTAACTTCAGGAAGCTCGTCTGAAAACTTTTGTTATCCCAGACGGAAGGCAACATTTCATGCAAACATGTCTACTCAAGAGCATGGCAGCATGTTTCAGCACAAAACAGTCCTACCTTTAATCTGCACTAAAGGGAAATAATGCATTTCCTGCCTTATTTGCCATGCTTACTTAACCAGTGGTGTACAATTAGAATTGTTAATAGATTTAGAAACAAAAGGGCCGTGAAGGTGGGAAAGTGCTGACATTATTTCACAGGGGAAAAGTGCTCCTAAGGGGAAAAAGATCTGCAATAAATAAATAGTTTCCTGCTCTATACTGCTATAAAATGCTGGTCACCATAGAAATGCCACAAAGACATAAATCAAGGACTCTTAAAAAATTATTGCTACAACACTAAAATATACACATTTGTACACAAGGCAATGATTCCGTTTAAACACTATAACCTTGCTTTATTTTTATTAAATATATGCAGACACTTTACAATCTATAAACAGATCTGGAATAAAAATTAATAAATGTCAAAATTTGCATCTGAGAAAGCAGCATCTTGCTGCATTCTCGCAAATATCAATCTATGAACCTTTCAACATTTTGTCAGACAAAATGCTAATTGTACCTTTAGGAATTTAGGAGACAGTGACAAGAAATGAGATGCTCTGTCCTTTTAGATGTGGAAATCAACTGGGGTAGCATACATAAACCCTAGCAGGAGCAAAGCAAACAGCCTGCCTTCAAGTCCATGTGGAATTCTGGGAGCATAATGGAGCATCTCTCTTAGACAGAAACGACCTGCATGCGCTCCACTGGGTTCACTTTCAGTCATAACCTACATCATCTCTACCTTCATGGCATGTTTTTTAAAAGATACTATCACATTTTATGTATTAACTGCAATGTAGTGCATTTAAATGATTCTGCTTCATTTATTCAAGGTCCTTGGCAATGAAACAAATATACCCGCTGTTAGGCTGTGAAATGTAATACTACAGTATGTATAAAACTAACTACAGTACTTCAGCCATTTACAAGGAAGAAGCAAAAAGAAGGTCCGGAACAGTAGAACCAGTAGTATAGCTGAGACAGTGTAATAATAAAGCTGAATCTCCTGTGATAAGAAAGTTTGCATTAATTACATTGTCAATATTGTATGAATTGTAATTTAATAACAGGTTATTACTGGCAATAATAAGCTACAAGCTTTGCTGCTACAGAGAAATAATGATTGTCAAACACAGCAAATCTGTAAAAAGTTGTTACAATGTGTTTAAAATATAGTACCATGCTTTTGTTGATAAATAAATAAACAAATACAGAAAGAAAGAGAGAAAGAAACAAAGAAACAAACAAACAAGCATTGCTACCACTAATCCTTGTTTTATAACATAAATAACAGAACAAAAAAGAAAATGTGTTATTATTATTATTATTATTATTATTATTATTATTATTATTATTATTATTATTATTATTAGCGCAGCAGCATTGTTTTTTTGTTAACATTGTTATTAATGTTACATAATAATAATAATAATAATAATAATAATAATAATAATTGCAGTGACATTTTTCTATTTTGTATTTATTTGTTGATTTATTTATTTTATTTATTTTTGTATATTGTTACAGGGTACTACATACCTCCAAATCTATAAATATAAGATAAAAAGGTTAAAAATGTTTAGGACATTTTATCCTGAATATTTTACAATTTAATTATTAAAATATATATTTGTTCAATAAAGTAAAAATTACAGACATGTAAGTTCTCAAAAAAATAATAAAAAAGAGGAGGGAGGGTAACTTGGGTGTCTTCTTCCTCCCCTTATTGTCCCATCACTGCAACACTGAGGCGTATTTAACAAGCCTAAATTAACAGTGCAAAAGTGCTTACACATAACTTTCTATGTTATTTACTTGGAATTGATTTTAACACTTAAACGGAATCCTAAGTAAGGGCTTATGCGGGCCAAGCCATCTGCATCTCATCCTCACATGCACATACATATGGGAATATCTATCGGCGTGGCTTAAAACTAGTGCGCACCAACACCACACCCTAATTTACTACTTATTTTCACTCACTGCAAATATACTCATCCACATCTTTATGAGTGATTAGCTGTGTTGTTCTTCTCTGTCCTTAAGAGAAGTTGGTGCTATGATTCGCAGCTTCACATTAATCCAGGCTTTGTTAAGAAGCTGCCATCTGGACGTGTGTTTCTGGCAATGAATATGATTTAGTGTTGATTCATATATGTTCCCGGAAGAGAGCGTATGGACTTCAGCATTAAATGGCGTAAACAACTGTGGAGTGTAGAGCAAATGAACATCTCTCATGTCTGAGCTCCATTATACCCCCACCCCCCAACTGCACATAGTAATTATTTCTACCAACACAAGCCTCGACGGTTAAAGTTATCATCCTGACCCAGCTCTAACACAGAAACATGTAAAACATCTATTTCTAAGGCTTCAGAGTGGTTTTTGGAAGTTATTTGAAGCAAAACAAGTTTTATATTATTAGCCATGCTGGGATTATGCAGATGATGGACTCATTAGTAGAATATTTAGTACTAAAATATCTTTAAATATAACTACATTAATACTGAAAGTTCTTCTCAGAAGAAGGCTGCTGCATCGTACAACAGTGACCTCTACAGGGATTTAACACACCGCTCTGATGAACAGCTGAGGAACAAACTTGTGTTACAGAGCTTCAGTCTGTACAATAGAAATACGAGGATAAGAAACTTTAAGTGAAGGTCCTTAAACAATTAAACATTTATACAAATGCAGACTATTCAAACCCCAGCACTTTATTAGATCTCAAGATTATTAATCACCAGTCATTTCATCCTTCTTCTTTGCCTTTATCCAAGACTATTAAAAATATGATGAAAAATATATACATATTTGTTTGGTATTGTAATATTAGTTTTACAACACAATGACAAAGAAATATCCAGGTTTAAAGTTGGAATACCTGAAGATGAGTGCCAAGGCATTTCTTTCTGTCTCTCTGTATGATTCTCAAGCTAGAAAGAGGAAAGAAAATGTCTTTCATGGATGGAAAGTTTGGAATGAAAGTGTGCCAGAGAGCATGAAACAGAGCCAAGTTCAGGATCAACTAGGAGGAATGAATGATGGAAAGATAAGGAACAAACTAAAAAGAATAGACCAAACAGGAAAGGCAGCCAAGAAGCAAATGGAAGAGGCGTCTCCTAAAAAAGCAGAGTGTGTGGTGGATACTCACGTTCCAGGTCCGCATTTTTTTTTTATTCAGAATGATTTTTAATTATTTTTATTATAAACTAATAAATAATTAAAATATTTTTTTTCACATTTTATTATGTTTTATATATATATATATATATATATATATATATATATAAATCAAATTAATAAAAACTTCAAACAACATTTTTTTAATAAGCCACATACTTAAATTGTAGTCTCAATAAATATAAAAATAAAAATATAGTTTTCTGTACCATTTTCTGTTCTGTATAGAAATTAAAAACAGACAATGTCCTTTCCCCAGCCAATACAAAGTTTTCATTAATGTATTCAAATTCAGTTCAGCAGCATAAAATCCTCCCGAGAGGCAGTATTGTCCTGCCTGCTGTCCCCCTGGGTTTCCCATCACACTGTCGCATCTCTTCACCCACGCCATCCAACATGCTGGAGATCCAGTTACATACACGTCCTTTAAGTACTCATTCACAATTTGCAGAAGATGAATTTAAAATGCTTTAAAGCAACTACTGATGGTGTCAATTGTCAAAGGTTTTGCAAACGATCCCTTTTCAAGTGAGGTCTGAAAAAAATATATGAAAAGCTTTTCACTGATTTCTTCAAATAATAAACACGTGCTGTATCATTATGTGCCAGAATAAAGGGCTACGTGTCGTTTTTTTTTTGCATTCCGTGCATTTCTAATGAGGGAAGAATGTTAACCAATCCCATAACCAATAGATGATCAGCAATTGTGTGATTTCATATGTAGGAACTACATGGTTTCATAATGACTCGGTTCAAATGCTTCAAAAGGCACAAGGGCTGCTCTAGTGATCTTGGATGTGGAGTCTGCGGTGCATAAAGGAAACATAAGGCCAACTGTCTACCACTGAACCTTTGACTAATAGGATCCAAAGCCCAAGGCAGACCGAAAAAAGTGTGTATATACTGTTGTGTAATTGGCTCAAATAAATAGAAACACAGAAAACTGTGGACATCCAGTACATTAGGACTGTTTTAGCAATTTTTTTTAGCTATCACCCTGGATCTATTGTTCATTATTTAGGAGATCTCAAATACAACAGGAAATGACTCTGGCATTCAAGACAGTCAAACATTAAAACCTTTCTTGTAATACTTTAGTAATATCCTATTATTTACAGGCTTCAGTTTCTGCATTGCCACTGAACAAAAACACTATTGTCTCTGTGTTTGCCTTTGTGCATATCACCTTGCATTATATTTATCCAGCAGCATGATGCAAATAAGCTCAATAGCGTTGTTTCCCATACAAATCTCTCCCTGAGGATTTGAGACTTGGAGCATGGGCTCATTTTGCTCCATCCACTCAGCAGTGGAGTTCTCAGCTCTCTGATCTTCTCTAGACAAAATGAGACACAACAGCTCAAACAGAGGAAGCCTGGCACACACTATTCCCTCTGCTACTTGAATAGATAATGCTTCTCTTTACTTTCTTTATTCCTTCAAAAAGAATGCATCAGAGGCCAAATATTAATTCTCTGTGTCACCCGGAGAAGCAGGGGGAGCACGACGCGCTTGGCATACCAGGCTGTGTTTTACCATGATTAAGGCTCACATAAAGGCTTCCTCCTGGTGCTTTGAACTTTGCCATGGAGTTTTTTTCTTGCATATTCAACTTATTTCTCTTTGCTGCAAGAGACTGATCCTATAAAAAGAAAGACAACATTTATAGAAAACGTTGCACGTAAAGACAATGAAATTGTTGCTGTATAAGCAGCAAGAGCATCTCTTTATGCACAGGCATGTGCGTTGTCCAGCCATTGTCTGTCCTCTGCACTCATGAATCTCCTTTAAAGAAATGCCGATAGTTGTGATTGCCTAATGCTCGATCCCCCCAGTGCCATAAAGATGCGTGTGGAAAGAATCACATAAAGTAGTGACATTGACAGAGGAACTGCTGACTCGCATCAGTGTTTGTCTTTTGATGTGAGAGATCAAATCGATGTACACGCTCTCACAAACCATGGTGTGTGTGTGTGTGTGTGTGTGTGTGTGTGTGTGTGTGTGTGTGTGTGTATACAGATTAGTATTCCACTGCTTCCAGTACCAAAGGTGCCTGCTTGCCCCACATCATTAGCATTAACATCTGCCTGTCCATATATTTAGAGCTTACTAACACAGGTTTAGTGGTTGGCTATAAGGAAACCTCCCCATTTCTATCATCTCTCCTGTTAAGTAAAAAGCAAGAGAAATACAGGCCTTATCAGGTGAGTTAAAAAAAGAAACATTAAAGACAAAATGGCAAAATGAGACTGTTTGGGGGTTTTTTTCTACTGAAAAAGGTCTGGAGACTGATACTGAAGTAGAAAATGCTGGCTGTGTAATCAAGTGTTAAGAGGGTTTAAGCAGTACGTTTTGGAGGCCAAAGAGAAAACAATATGATGGACAGCACTTAAACAGAAGACATATTATAAACAGTAGCTATATTTACTCAAACCAACCTGCACATAAAATATGTCCTGCTGTAGAAAAACAAATGTATATATACATGCATATAAAACAACGTTTAATTAAAAGAAAATGTCTCATTCTACGTCACTTCCACACACAGATCTACTGTATTCGAAAATTCCTAAGCATCCTTTATTTCATGATATTTAATGTCTTCTTTATTACTGGTTTAATAAAATAGCTTTCAAAACTTTTTATTACAAAATATAAAAGTTAATTGTGACAGATAAAAGGTCTATATGTTAATAGGTGGGGCAGCATTGCAAACGACAAAAAACAACTTTTACCTGCAAATACAGAAGCAAGTCAAACGTATAGCTGTCAAAGCTATAGGCAGAAAGAAAGAAAAAAAAAGGAAGAAAGAAAACCCCTTAATTTAATACTTTGTACATTGTTCTTTTGCTGTTGTTGCTTATTTATGTATATATTTATTTATTTATTTATTTATTTATTTTCCAGAATGGAAAAAGAGCAAAATCACAAAATTGCACAAACTGACCCAAATTCATACACATTTCACTGGCAGCATTATCTTAGAAATATTCCTTATCAGTACAAGCTACTTTTACACACTGACTCCATCCAGCTCTACAAACACTGCATACCTGCACTGTTTTCTTTGTCACAATCAATATTTTCATCACTTATTTGTTTAATTATTTCTGAATTCGGTAATTTGTTTGTTCAGCCACTCATTTTCCAAATTGCTTATGCACATGTTTGTCTGCCTATTATCTTCCACACTGGTGGCTTGCATTCGACTTGTAAGGCGTATGCATTAAATACCACCGGAATATTAAAATAGACTCCAGAAATTGCCGTCTATAAAAATGGATGTGAAAAACAAAACATCTCATTAAAATGGGAATCAATGCAAAGTCACACATTTAAAGTCCAAACTGGGCTTGTGTCTATGACAGACTTCAATGTACAGGATATATGATGATAAAATACTAACTACAGATGTGACCAGAGCGTGAGTAAAAAGAGCACAAATCGAGTTATACATGACAAATTTCTGTATTTTGCTACAGTATTTGGATTCACACGGTTTCCCCGTAACTCCATGCTAATGATTAAACCTGAAGGATGGATCTCTAGAGTGTAAGTAATAAGGATGAGATGAACAGAGAAAAACTGCTTTGCAGCCCAGCTTTGAACACTTTTACACTTTTTTTTACACTGTACTAAGCTTTGTTTTTTAATTGGCTGAAATTAATCTTAGGGATGTAGATGCCTGATTTGCATTCATTAAATCCCAACCAAAGAAGTCATGCCTAATTCCAATCAAATTTGCTTAATTATGCATGGCAAGACATTCCCAAATGAGTACGAAATTTCTGTTTGCTTTTTTCTACCCCATTGTTGTTTCCTATAGCAAATAAAATGTAATGAAGCTGTCTTTTTGTGTTGCGTTAAATGCTGAGGAGCCGAACACGAGCACCTTGAGCCTTTGTTGAAAACAATATTATGGCTAAAGTAATTATAGGAATCTGCATTTTTCATTGTTAATTGTGGATGTCAGCATCATTAATTTTAATTTACAGCAGGCAATAAAATTAAGAATACTTTGTGCTGATGTTTTAAATCACACTGGTGAGGAAGACGCATTATGCAACTTAAATTTCAAGAAGATATTGATTGGAGCAGATAGCCTTTTCTATGAATCTTAAATAGGCAGGTGGAGCGATAAAGCTTAAGACATCACTTTTACTTGCTATCAGTGTGCCAGAGGGAAGGAAACAGTCAGCCAGCCACCGTTTCACTGTCCTACCAATAAAGGAAAGATTAACATGAAAAATAACTACATTGCAAAATGCAATGGTTTTCCGAAAACAAGCAAATTACCCTGATTATTTATGCTTTAAGCTTTAGTTACTATCAGTGATAAAACAAGCTTTATGTCGACATCTGGTACAATGGTGCTTAAAAGGCAAAGAGTTGGACACTACTGTATCAACATGCAGAATAAGTCCAGCTCATACCAGCAGTATTTTCACAACAAAGTTTGCACTGATGTGTAGGCTCCAAACAATGACATTTCCCTGAAATAATGCAAAGTACACCTGCATAATGTGCTTTTCTGGGGGGGGGGGGGGGAGATTTATGAAAAAAATCCAAAACATTACCTCTTTCTTACTAAGAACTGATTAGAAGTTTACATTTCTACAATCATAATGTACTGCAGCAGAAACACACCTTATGCGGTATCTCAGTCTGTTCATATGCACTGTAGTCACCCATCACACAGATCAACCAATCTATTTTTCTTTTCCTAAAGAAATATATGTGCCATGGCTTCTTAACCTGAAGTGATTTAGCTTGTCTCTATTGTGCAGAAGGACAACACAATGTGCTCGCACCACTGCAATTTGATTAATAGCCCCCTTTTCTCCTTTGGTGTACAGGATACATCCAGCTGTAAGGAGCTTTAGCACATTGTACTTTGAAAACAAAGGAAGAATAAAATTGATCTTTCCGGAAACAAAAATCAATGAATAGTCATTTCCTGTTTCATGCATGTTAGCCTGACTGACCTACGCCGATCCTTGAACCTTTCATGTCTTTTTTTTCTTTTTCTTTTCAAGACTGGCCTTAAAAGTTCACAACAATCGTTACATTTATTTTTCCATGATTTTTATATTATAGACTGTAGCATAATAATTTGTTTTAGTCCTGCACCAGGTAGATACTGTATAAACAAACAGATAAATGTGTGCTAATGCGTGCTGTACAGTACAATTGTACACATAGAATAGACCTTAGTTTAATTCTATGCAAAAAAAATAATGCAAATGAGAGACATTCCAACAGTTGCAACAAAAAAAAAGTATTCCCTGGAGATAAAACAGACGTTGTACCCAGGCATAGCAGTAATTGCCATGTTTATGGTCTCACTAGTTTGATTTACATCCAAAAAGACTTGTCTCTACCAGTTATGTGTACAAGACTATAATTTCTTGGAGGTGATTGTGTTGCCATCACAAAAGCTTCTCCATTCAATTGTTCTGTACTGAAGCTGGAGGTCTGCCCACTGCCTTTTTTTTTATTACTCAAGCAACTCCGTCTATCAGCTCCACTTTTGTCTTCCTGCTTTTTTCCTGTCAGACACTAAGAAAAGTCATTCGCAGTGTAACAATGTGGGTGATTTCATTTGACTTATCACACACACTAACTATTAAACCAGCTGCCCTGACTTTGATCCAGCACACTTCCTGAAATGGGTCTACTAAACACACAGTAAACAGGCTGAGAGGATGCTGTCATTGACACACGCCGCAAAAAGCCTTTCCATACGCCTTTCCTTAGCCTTGTCTCTGTCCTTGCTCTGGAATCCTTCCATCAGCAGTGTTAGCAATACACTAACAATAAGACACCGGTACCAACACCCTGGTGTAGTCATTAGTGCCATATGAGCACTTGGATAGGAAACCATATTAGAGGATGGCATTGCAATAAACCTACTGTATAGCGGACAAACTGTGCTCCTTAGCGACTGAGCAATGCCCTTCATTCATTCCACAGTCTGCAGATCTCACCATAAAGCGAACATATGGTCATTACTATCACTGTAATGTGAATGAGTGAAAACAAGTCACACACTCCTCAGGGAGTATCTTCTCCATTAACCATTCTTTCACATAAAGGCCTGAATCAGTGACATTGCTTTAGGCTTTATGGTCAACAGAGCTGAATATAAAGGCCCAAGATTAATACAGCAATCGGAGACATCCTTGTGTGAATAATTCATTTGGAAGGGCAGATAAGAAATGATCTGCAAGGAAATTAATAGTACTGATTTAATAATATTCTCCCAGAGATTCTCGCGACTACATGACAGCGTTTCAGCGGAGGGGAGCAGGTTTTAAAACCCAAAGCCAGATGATTCATTCGAGCTCCTCCGATAGTTGAGTTTGATGGATCATTCTTAAAAGCATCATTGCTAATCTTCTGCTCCTCTTTTTTAGGTTATTCACAGATCAGTGAGTTTTCTGGCTAATCCGGGTTTTGATGCTACTCTGTCTGTGTACATGGCATTCATCATATCTTGACAAGTGGAGTCCTTCAGACAACAAATAACCTTCAGTCCGGGGATGCAAGCAGTAGGTGTGCAGTTATTTTGGATCTGTATCACAGCGGAGCATGAACACAGCAGGAGATGTATGGTGTCCTTGTTGACTGAAAGAATGGGCCCCTTTTCTAGTCCTTCTGAATAATCATTCTGAACCGTAGCTATGCCTTCGACAACTCAATCAGACAGCACTCTACCTGTAAAGTGGCTGGGCTGATTTGATTGCCATTTTTATTGGATGCCCCATCTATAAATCAAAGCAATGGGGCCAGCTGTGTAGACGTGACCACTTGTCATTCGCCAGTAGCCTTGGAAACATTGTTTCGGGAGCAGTGTGACTGTCAGTCGAGGTAAATCAGGGTTCTGAAATTTCTCTCCTTTGCTAGAAAACTATAGAGTTAAATCATCTTGAAAATTGATGTCAGCATGGCAAAGTGCCTCACCCATACCTTGATAGAGCCCCATCATCTTGTGTCAATGTCAGCACTTTTACCCTAAGCTTGTTTCTCAAAAGTGCCTTTTTTCGCACAAGACACTAGAACATGAATGTGCTACTGCAGGGCAACTATGCAGTGATAACAGGTTAGCAAAAAAAATATTTTGAAAGATCTATTTGCCCTGTATGACCACACTAAACCTTTTCATTTTTACTTTACTACATAGTCAATAAACTAAAAAAAAAACCACACAAAAAAATTGAGAGGCATTCTATAAGTTTTGTTAAAGAGCACAACATCAATTGGATGTTTGATGCCGCTCTGCCGCTTCACATGTACTCTAATAACTTCAAATCCATTAACAAGGGCATGATTTGGTGTGTGGAACAAGGGGTTGCTCACCCTATATACAGTAGTGAACTGACTGCTCATCTACCTCTATTTGGGATTCGACCCTGGAACCTGGAGGTCAGCTGATGTTATAAAGCAGAATAAGTGGAAATATAAATATAAAGAGACGTATACTGTAGGACTGTCCACCACCTCCAAGGTCTATTCTCTTTATCTTTTGGCTACATACAGTACGTACTGTAGTAGTGGTAAGAATTTAAAACTTCATTCACCCCTGTTAATTACACTAATTCTCATCACCAGCTCAACGTTAGTTCCACCACTTGCGGAAGAATATGTGTTGGTTGTGTAAAATAACTGATTACATTTAAATTTAGATGTACATTAAAAATAATAATCTGTTTGTAATAAATGCCATAGAACTTTTATATAGAGGTAATTTCACCATGCTGTTGTACAGTGGTGTCAAAAGTATTCACATTCATTACTTGAGTAGAAGTATAGATACTAGGGTTTAAAAAGACTTCTTTAGAAGTTGAAGTATCAACTCAAGCTTTTTACTCAAGTAAAAGTGTAAAAGTACTGGTTTCAAAACTACTTAAAGTATAAAAGTAACGTAAGGGGAAAACTAGCATTAAGGATAAAAGCTTAGGCTGTGCCACGGGCCTATATACTACTGTACACTAACACCTCATAAAAAAAAGAAAAGAAAAATGTGTTGTTGTTTTTTTGTTGTATTTTTTAACGGCCATAGTGATTTGGGATACTGTATATGGCAATTGAAAAAGAATGCATTTTAGTACAATGCAAATACATTAAAGACCCATGTACAGTATGTGTACTACTGAGCATTAACATGTTTTATGGAGAAGAAGATATGATAACTAGTTGCCTATAAGTATTTTAATGGTGCAAAAAGTCAAACTTCAGAGGCATGTCATCAGTAACCTTCCAAGCTTAGCTGCAGGAATCTGTGAGGGCAACATACAAGAAAATGTGTACCCAGTGCAGTAAAAATTACCCTTGTATGGTTGTCTACAATAAACATTAGTGCTGTCAGAATGAATGAATTATCCAAGTGGGTAATCCAAAAAAAAAAAAAAAAAAAAAAAAATTATATATATATATATATATATAGATAGATAGATAGATAGATAGATAGATAGATAGATAGATAGATATCATTCCTGTTGCCTTCCTGGTGCTGTTGCCTTCCTCACTGGTGCTTGGTTGTGACATTTCGCTCAAATCTTGAGTCTCTATCACGGACATCTTCGTCTACTTATCACAACGTTATCAAGCGAAAATGCTATTTTATTCAAACGTCCTTGCTGGAGTGTGTGACGTGACATCATGTGCAGGTGCGATGGATTGCGTACCAACCAATAGGGTGTCGGAATGGTATGTTTATACTTCTCATCCAACCACAATCAAATTCGCTCCATCCAGATGGTGCGATTTTTTTTGTTTGTTTTTTGAATGACATGCTGAAATAAAATAGGAGTAACGAGGCTATTTTTTAAATGTAAAGAGTAGAAAGTACAGATAATTGCGTGAAAATGTAAGGAGTAGAAGTAAAAAGTCGTCTGAAAAATAATTACTCCAGTAAAGTATAGATACCCAAAATTTCTACTTAAGTAAGGTAACGAAGTATTTGTACTTCATTACTTGACACCTCTGCTGTTGTACTGAATATCAGCATTTCTGTGATACAGTGTATTCAGCACTTGGGCTGCAAGCTGATGTTTATGATGACATTCCAGTACAACTGCGTGACCTCGAGTGTGAAATTAAACATTTATTTTTGTTCACATTACATATTTTAGTTGAGTTGAAACTCTGCCCTTAATTAAAAAATGTTGATACATTAATAGTTTTTCAGTGTATGTAGTTGTTATTGCATTTGCTTTACAATTTCAGCTCTATATACACTTACAGTGGTGTGAAAAACTATTTGCCCCCCTCCTGATTTCTTATTCTTTTGCATGTTTGTCACACAAAATGTTTCTGATCATCAAACACATTTAACTACAGTATTAGTCAAAGATAACACAAGTAAACACAAAATGCAGTTTTTAAATGAGGGGTTTTATTATTATGGAGAAAAAAAATCCAAACCTACATGGCCCTGTGTGAAAAAGTAATTGCCCCCTGAACCTAATAACTGGTTGGGCCACCCTTAGCAGCAATAACTGCAATCAAGCGTTTGCGATAACTTGCAACGAGTCTTTTACAGCGCTCTGGAGGAATTTTGGCCCACTCATCTTTGCAGAATTGTTGTAATTCAGCTTTATTTGAGGGTTTTTTAGCATGAACCGCCTTTTTAAGGTCATGCCACAACATCTCAATAGGATTCAGGTCAGGACTTTGACTAGGCCACTCCAAAGTCTTCATTTAGTTTTTCTTCAGCCATTCAGAGGTGGATTTGCTGGTGTGTTTTGGGTCATTGTCCTGCTGCAGCACCCAAGATCGCTTCAGCTTAAGTTGACGAACAGATGGCCGGACATTCTCCTTCAGGATTTTTTGGTAGACAGTAGAATTCATGGTTCCATCTATCACAGCAAGCCTTCCAGGTCCTGAAGCAGCAAAACAACCCCAGACCATCACACTACCACCACCATATTTTACTGTTGGTATGATGTTCTTTTTCTGAAATGCTGTGTTACTTTTATGCCAGATGTAACGGGACACGCACCTTCCAAAAAGTTCAACTTTTGTCTCGTCGGTCCACAAGGTATTTTCCCAAAAGTCTTGGCAATCATTGAGATGTTTTTTAGCAAAATTGAGATGAGCCTTTATGTTCTTTTTGCTTAAAAGTGGTTTGCGCCTTGGAAATCTGCCATGCAGGCCGGTTTTTCCCAGTCTCTTTCTTATGGTGGAGTCGTGAACACTGACCTTAATTGAGGCAAGTGAGGCCTGCAGTTCTTTAGATGTTGTTCTGGGGTCTTTTGTGGCCTCTCGGATGAGTTGTCTCTGTGCTCTTGGGGTAATTTTGGTCGGCCGGCCACTCCTGGGAAGGTTCACCACTGTTCCATGTTTTTGCCATTTGTGGATAATGGCTCTCACTGTGGTTCGCTGGAGTCCCTTTAGAAATGGCTTTATAACCTTTACCAGACTGATAGATCTCAATTACTTTTGTTCTCATTTGTTCCTGAATTTCTTTGGATTTTGGCATGATGTCTAGCTTTTGAGGTGCTTTTGGTCTACTTCTCTGTGTCAGGTAGCTCCTATTTAAGTGATTTCTTGATTGAAACAGGTGTGGCAGTAATCAGGCCTGGGGGTGAATACAGAAATTTAACTCAGGTGTGATAAACCACAGTTAAGTTATTTTTTAACAAGGGGGGCAATCACTTTTTCACATGGCCATGTAGATTTGGAGTTTTTTTTCTCCCTTAATAACGTAAACCTTCATTTAAAAACTGCATTTTGTGTTCAATTATGTTATCTTTGACTAATAGTTAACGGTTTTTGAAATTAAGTGTAACAAACATGCAAAAGAATAAGAAATCAGGAAGGGGGCAAATAATTTTTCACACCACTGTATATGTCTGACTAACATTGTTTTTTTTTTTTTTTTCCAGATATCAGTGTTATGTCCATTAACCCCAATGTTCTGGAAAAGCTTTCTGCTAGATACTGGAACTGGGTTGTGGGGATCTGTACTCATTCAGCCTCAGAAGCATTAGTGAGGTCAGTCACTGCTGTGGGGTAAGAAGGCCTGGGGTGCAGTCAGTGTTCCAGTTCATCCCAGAGGTGTTCAGCAGAGTTGAGGTCAGGGCCTTGTGCAGGAAATTCATATTTATACACATTATCCTCGGCAATCCATGTCTTTATGGAGAAGATCACTTTGTGCAGCGGGGTGCCGACAAGTTCAGGTCTTAGTTCATGTGAAGGACACAAAGACATTATAAACAATTGTGTGCCGCCAACTTTGGGGAAGAACCACATTTAGCAGTGATGGTCAGGTTTCCACAAAATTTATAGGGTGTTTATCTTGGGAAAATTTAAAGTATATATAGTTCTGTTTTACTCCGGTTTCCTCCCACAGTCCAAAAACATGTAGGTTAGGCTAATAGCGTTCCCAAATTAACTGTAGAGTGTGAATGAGCGTGTGAGTATGTACTGTATGTGTGTGTCCTGCGATGGATTGCCACCTTGTCCAGGTGTACCCCGCCTTGTGCCCTAAGCCTCCTGGGATAGGCTCCTGAATCCAGGATAAAGCGATATAGAAGATGAGTGAGATGATGATAGTTCTGTTTCTCTTTCTCATTATAGACTGTTGAATGGTAAAAGTAAAAATAAAGAAAATCACATTATATTGAAAGAAGACCTCAGTTCTCTGCACTTATTGTGTAATTGGTGAGGTATGTAATTATCTGTAATTATATACTTATAATGGGAAAGGTTAGTCTTTATTCCATTGATTGGTTCGGTAAGTTCTTCTTCCCGGCCATTTAATCATTTTAAAACTTACTGACTGTTTTTGCAAAATCTAGCCGTAGTAACATGTCATATTCCCAGGTTGCTACACAGATCAATCATAATGTGTTTAATCAACACATTTCAAGTGGATAGTGTCTCATGTTCCTTAGAAGAAATATATACGATGATTTTTAAAAAAAACGATATTATATGTCTTACAGGTAGATCTCTGTTTGTGACAGCTGTAATGCGATAGAGACTTCAATGATGCTTCAGAATTAAACCTGATTTGATGCTGTTAATTCTTCTCCTGTATATTTCTGCAGTGGTTTCTTTATTCTACACTATTATGCATATTTTATTTTTATTACTTTCCCAGTGGGCATTTATGAATCAAATTCATCAAGCATAAATATCACTAAATCTGTGACAAATTTGATAAAATCAAAAACTGTGGAAATGCAAGAGGCTCTATTGAGATGTCCCTTCCAGCAATGTGTCAAACGCAAAGACATTAATGATATGCTAAGGGTTGAAAATTACCATCTCGGATATGTCTAAACCAGTAAACTGGTAAACAAGCTGGCCATTAGGAGAGGGGATGATTTGAATCAACAAGGGTGAACAGATATGGAGACTCGGCGCATTAGTGTTAATAGGAATAGATTATGGAGGGATTTTGTGATGTGACCTTCAGTGCTCTAATTGAAATAGTATTCAGAGTCAGCAGTGGAGTAATCAAGTTAAACACAGAATCATAAATCATCATGAAAAGCGCTGTCACAACTAAGCCATTAGCCTCCTGTTTTTTTTTTTTCCTCACATGGCCTCATGGAAATATCTGCCACAGAGATCTGTGGGTTAATAGGAACAGAAATGGCATTTAAAGCCTATTTAGATCAAATGTACTATGTGCCTGAAAGCAGAACTTTACTAATTTGCAGGTAATGTGAATTGATGTAGTTACGGATCGAGATACTTCACACAACACTTGTAGGAAGTCTAGCATTACGCGCCTTTCACATATTATACCTGCATATGGACTTTCACCTAGTTATAATGCTTTACATGTTTTCCTTATTTGGAGCTCATACTAGTCATGGTGACATTTGCTGTGATATTTAAGAGGTTAGAGAGCTGTTCCCTTTACACTTAACAGCAAAACAGCAGTGCATGAAGGTGCTTGATGAGCCATCTTATTTGGCTTGCACTGTAACAGGGACCGGTATAAGAGAACACGCTTTATTAGATTAAGAAAAGGCACCATAAATAAAATCTGCACTAGGAATAAATCACTTGTATTTAAATGTAATGGGGATATTTTCCTCCCATGGTGCTTTTGGCCCCCCTCTCTAGACAGATGAAGATAAGAAGCTGGAAAGTGAGAATAATCTATTACCACCTTTTCATTTCAGCATCTGGAGATTGTTCTATTGTCTTCCCAAACATCTGCCATAAAAAAAACAATAGTGTTAAACAAGTAGCTATTAATATCTGACCTGGCTGTGATTTCATGTTTGCAATGGAAGACAATGGCGTTAGAGAATTAAAGCACATACATACATAAACAATGTTCTGTAGTGATAAATGAGACACTACATCTGTTATTATTAAATATTTAAGCCTTTTGGAAAATGAAGTTTCACAGAGGTAGCGGATATAAAGGATGTGTTAATTAACAACACACATTTTGTGTTATCGCAATTTTATCACATTTTGTGTTGAATATGTGTTAAAAACAGTGAAAGAAAACAAGACAAACAAATGGCCCAAACACATCATGCTGTTCATCGGTGTCCAGACGAATCATTAACTACTGTTAACTGGCCCTCACGTCTACAACTCTGATTCTGATTGTAAGCATGCTGAGGTTGTTGAGTGCTATGCAAACATCTTAGTTAATCCTTTGCTGCGAAACTTTATTTTAAAACTTATTTGTAGGTAAAATTGTCCGTTTTGGAGATGGATTATATCTGGATACAGTGCTTACTGAAGACAAATGAATATCTGATATGACACTTTGTGTTTCTTTCATCTTATTCCACACTTTGAAAGATTTTAACAGTTTACCAACAACACTACATCAATATTATAACTATATTGTCATATTACCAGTAAATTATTTGAGTCAGTTATAGTTATTTTTTATAGTTATTTTATATTGATGTATACCATAACTGTCAAATTCTCACCTCTGAGTGAACCTAAGATGGTTGTTGTGTTTTTATTACAGTAGTTCTGACAGTAGAGCTGCAATTCAAATCACAGTTTTATACTTACACGCTCATTCTAATCAGTTATCACAAGCAGAAGGGACTGCATTGAGACTTGCATGTCAGTCTCCAGTGTCAGTGCCTTTGTAGTCAGAGGAAGAACTTCTCCTTTAAGATTTGAGACATGGTAAAATCTTAAGAACGGCGCATTTTGTGGTTTCCGAACAACATGACATTGCATGGCATTTTTCATCTCACTAACTTCAAGGGAAAGACAAGAGACTGGTGTAGATCTGAAGAATGACTTAAAAATGTATAGTAAGTGGTTACAGGAATTGAAAGTTTCTCAGACAACTATTTTGCACAATGCTGTTAATTATTTTTCTAAATGAGCATGCCTTGAAATTTTTAATTTGTAGCATCGACGTCTACAGAACCTATCCAGTTCCGGTTTAAGATTTGCTTCTATTCTACCATTTGCTGTATTTTGCATAAAACTTTATCATTACAAAATGAAGCATGAGACATCCATAAACATTTTTTCTTTTATGTTTGATATTTGGTACTGATTTTCCATGTCTGATATTGAACCTATGAATTTTGTCAAGTTTTAACGTTTATTAAGAGCAGCAAGTACTTCACTTTTGGTAAAAAACTGTTTAATTGCTTCAAAGTGAGTAAATTAGATGCTAAACAGCTGGATAGTGTCAATAAAATGCCTTTCACAGAACAGTAGCCAGCAAACTACTCAGACCCTGATAAGAGGCTGATCTGGAATGCTTACATAGCATTAATCATATAGCTAAGCCTAATTAAATGTGCTTAAAACACAACTTTTTTTCTAAATGTTGCTCAGGTATTGCAATAATTTTTGATCACCCAAGCCTGGAAGACAAATAATTAGAAGTGTCACACCATCCTGATGAGTGATGTCAGCGTCTTGGAGTGACCTTCCCACTGCTAATTAATTTTCATCCAGAGGAAAAAAAGATCCTGTTGTTGCACATTATTAATTGAGTTCGTGAAAAGATGCGCCTGATTAATTTTTGTTGATAATACTTGTCATTTCAAGCAGCACTGGTAATCATTTTATGGGTTTTTGTTTAGGGGCTTTAACACTGATCTAAGTCATCTTTGGAGTGATTAATATGATCTTAAATCAAGGATTAGGTGGACTTTGAAAGCTTGATCTATTTAATCGTAATTAGAAGTATAAAACTTCTGTTTAGTGAATGACTGATAATTATAAAGAGTTAAAGTGCTAAAGAGCTGGTGCTTATTATCAGTTATGCTATGAGCCAGCATGGAAAGAACTTCACCTATTGTGGGTGGGGGGAAAACACAAAAAAGGGCTGTCAATCTGTGAAGCAGCACAATGGTCATTTGTGTATACAGTATTAGGTATAACATTATTGAGCATGTTTTAAACTTTGCCTTTTATTGCTGCACCCAGTGAAAAGCACTTAGAAACATATCAGCGTTCTGCGTAGGTCTCTCTCAAAGGGAAATAACTTCCACTCTCAGAAGGGCTGCTGCAGTATGATAAGGTAGGACGGAAAATTTTGCTGAGGAAAACCCATTCAAAACTGATAATACTAAGCACAGTCACGTAAAAGTATAATTTATCTGAAATGTTCTCACAGTCATCTGTGAAATGCAAGATGTCATTGAGCCAATACAAATGTGTCCCTTAATGAGCACACTGACAATTACATAGAGCTGTTCTTGACAGTAAAAATGGATGTGAACACCACAGCTTGTCAATGCTACGAATAATATTAATAATAACTGCAATTATAATGAAGAAGATTTTATATATTGCCGGTTTATTCATTGTGCCCAGTATATAAAATAGCGCTAATAAACCAGATTCTGCGTATAATTACTGGAGCAGTCTACAATTTAAAAAATACTCATAGCATTAAAATGCTAAGAATATAATGATTTAAAAGAGATCCATAAAAGTTAATTAATCCTCATGTGAATTGCTTACATCTCAGATAAAGGGACACACCACCTTTACAACAGCAATTCATCCACTGCTTTGTTTTAATGGATGGTCCCAGAGTACTGAGATCATATACATTCAGATCCACATCCACAATAAACTCCTTAGAATTACACAAAATTGATTCACGCCCTTTACATAAACTTTCCCTATTTTTTCCCGAGGTCTTTGGTATTTGCAGCATTAGACACAGATACTATCGATCCTATAACACAAACAAAAAATATACATCGATAAATTACACATGATCTACAATGTTTGAAGTTGAATACAAAAAAGAAGGAATGTTAAATGAAAGCTCTTATTAAGAGAGTCCAGGAGATTTCATTGCTAAAATTTTCCCAAAACACTCAGCCTCAGGAAGCTATGAGATATTTATTGTTTCTAAACATGACGTGGATTGAATGGTATGAGGGTGATTTCTGAAATAAATCACCCTCATACCATTATATGCTTTGGAAATAAACACTAGACACTGTTGCCAACTCAGGAAAACCAACCTACTGTAAATCTTGCCTTCTAACCCAAAATACACGCATGGGGCATGGAATGAAATGAAAATGAAAAATGTGTTTTAGTCACAATAATAATAATAATAATAATAATAATAATAATAATAATAATAATAATGAAATTTATGAGTTATATATGCTTATATTAGACACATGCTGACTAAGTTTAAATCAATACATTCAAACATTATCTTGGTTAGTACATTGTTCCATAGAGAATGTTTCATAGTGTTAATCTATACTAATAAAGGGGAAAGTTTGTATGTATCTATGTATGTATGTTTGTCCGGGTTAGAAAGGCAACTTCTACATGAGCTAGAAACTTGAAATTTAGTACAGAGGTGTGTCATGCGACCCCCTCCCCGGGAAAAATCCGGAAATCTAGGTAGGCCCTCTAGAAACCTAGAAATATACTAATAAAGGGGAAAGTTTGTATGTATCTATGTATGTATGTTTGTCCGGGTTAGAAAGGCAACTTCTACATGAGCTAGAAACTTGAAATTTAGTACAGAGGTGTGTCATGCGACCCCCTCCCCGGGAAAAATCCGGAAATCTAGGTAGGCCCTCTAGAAACCTAGAAATTTATACTAATAAAGGGGAAAGTTTGTATGTATCTATGTATGTATGTTTGTCCGGGTTAGAAAGGCAACTTCTACATGAGCTAGAAACTTGAAATTTAGTACAGAGGTGTGTCATGCGACCCCCTCCCCGGGAAAAATCCGGAAATCTAGGTAGGCCCTCTAGAAACCTAGAAAACCTAGAAAAACGTTTCCCTTCACTTGCAATCTTGAAATTTGGCACGGGCGTGTGCCACGTGGTCCTCTACACGGGAAAATTATAAAAATGTACGTACGCCCTCTAGAAACCTAGAAAAAAGGCCCTCTAGAAATGTACAAAACCTACCAAAACGTTTCTATTTGAAATTTGGTACGTCTGACATAAATTTGGTAGGAAAAAAACCCTATATCCAGGTAGGTGCCCGAGAACCCTACAAAACGTACGTCCCGTTCTCGCGAGATTCCCGCTTGCGCGTACCTCTTCGTCGTCTTCCTTCTCCGGGCCCCTTCCCCGCGTCTGTCGTCTGCGCATGCTCCCCTACCAACCCACACTAGGCTATATAAGGCCGCACGCTGTTACCCGTCTTCATTCCCTCGCAATCGTCGCCTGGAGCACACAGTAGCAGGCCTTTCGGTGCTCATTTGTCGCCTTTGACTTTTGCACTCCATCCATTTGTTTACAGTCGTAGGTGATAATGTTTATGGGCATTTCGTGTTGTTGTTGCCCAATACACCTCGCATTGTAATGGACGAAACGGCAGAGGTTCTAATCGCCCGTTGCTAATTAGCCACGTAAGCACATTGCACATTTTGATTCGGTACCACTTGCATTTCAACATTCCTTATCCATGCGGCACATTTTGATTCGGTACCACGTGCATTTCAACATTCCTTATCCGTGCGCCAGTAGTGTTCGTCACTTTCACCGTTGACTGGTTGTACATTGCCGTTCCAATGGACGAAACAAAAGAGGATCCAATCGCCCGAAAGCGTCGGAAGGCCAACGAAAGGAAGGCAAGGTGGCTAGCAAGACAAAGCCAAGAGACGCTACGCCGTATTCAAGCAGCAGATGCCGAAGCTCACCGCGTACGCTGTCAACACGAAACTCCAGAACAAGCTGCGGTACCCACGTACCCACCCTTTTTGCAGGACTTGCTTACCAATCCAGACAATCCTGACTATCAAAACATGGATACCCAGATACTACCATTATCACATTCTGCAATGAATGAGTTGATGAACAATGACTATTTATCGTGTGTATTTATCCAACAAGAAGAACAACAATAAACTAACAACAGAAACATAATAACGTTATGAATAATGATGTATTTATTCGGTATGTATTTATCCGGTATGTATTAATACTTCCCTTAATACTGAGTATGCCACACAAACATCGTATGACATCACCATACTTCATGCTTATGTATGTATTTATTCGGTATGTATTTCTCCGGTATGTATTTACCCACTGTATTATTTTTGTCCACTGTCCTCTTCATTCATCATTGCATATACTGAGTATTATACTTCTCCAGTTCTGCGCGCAGCGAAGCGCGCGGGTACTGCTAGTATTAATATAAATTGATTTGATAGGAAGTAGAAGATGACAAAGAACATTTTGTTCTTTTTTTGTATGTGTACTATATGTGGGCCTTCCTCAAACCTTTGCACAAAGCAAGCACACAATTATCTTTGTGTATTATCTGTAGCTTTACACATTACAATTTCCCTTCACTGTAATGAAGAGGCTCAAATCCTCGTCCAGCAGGACAATGTCCCTATGCCCAAGCAAGCTCCATGAAGACATGATTTACAACAGTTGGTGCGGAAGAACTCGAGTGTCCTACGCAGATCCCTGACCTCAACCCCACTGAACACCTTTATGATGAACTGGACCGCTGACTGCACACCAGGCCTCCTCGTCCCACACCAGTGGCTGACCCCACTCTCTGATCCCCGCAGACGCATTCCAAAATCCAGTGGAAAGTCTTCCCAGAGGAGAGAAGGCTTTTATACAGGAGCAGCAGGGGGTGGGGTGAGGGATGTTCAACAATCTACACTCTATTGCAATTTTTCTTAGAAATTCACCAACCAGTTGATCTCAACACATCTAATGCTTCTGTAATGTTTTGTTTGCTTTCTTTAGAATTTTTGCCTTTTATATGACCTGTACTATATTACTCGTTCTGTTCTGGAGACTGGTGTAGATCTAAGATCTTCTTATATAACATATTGTATATTGCTTGCAAATTACTGCACACAGAAATGTACTAAACTTAAAAATAAGAAGTGTTTCTAGGAGCAAGTTATATAACATTTTACTCAGGATCAAAGGACTCCACAACGAAACAGACAAAATAATTAAATGCAAAGTTTTTTTATTGTGGTAAATGTTGTAATACTAAATATCATCTGATTTTCAAATGATAAGTAAATAAATCTCGCTTGCTTCTAGAAGTGTATCAAACTGACATGTGGAGATGAAGCTGTGGGTAGCATTCATCACTTAACCCGAGCAAGGTGGCCTGTTTGAAACCCCTTTTTCTCTAGAGGGAAGCATATGGCTGATGCATCTGTTCTCTGAACACCACATTCAGAAGAGTCATTCCAGCAAACAAGTTGTCCTTATTTTAACATATACTGTATGTCGTTCATTAATTCATTCTTTATATATACTTACATTCTGTTGTTTTAAGTTAAATTCCCCTGAGCTTATAAGTCGAAATGTTTTAGGAAACTGTCTGATTAATCACTTTTTCAGGGATGTATTTAATAGCAGAAAACTTCCTGAAATTAACAACCAGTCCATGTGCTTTAATGTATAAGGGATGCTCAAGTCAAACCGGGATCATATATATATATATATATATATATATATATATATATATATATATTTTTTTTTTTTTTTTTTTTTTTTTTTTATTTATTTATTTTTTTTACCTTGATACATCATATATAACATGATAACATATATATGAAAAGTTTTAATCGTACTTCAGAGCAGTATCCCGACTGCCTGTTTCATGTCTCACATGCTGGTCTCCCAGGAACTCCTTTAATGGCTCAAGCATGTGAAAATGGCTCAGAGTGAGGTCAGGACTGTACAGAGGATGTGGCTGAGTTCCTGTAATGTACAAGTGGTGTTCGTACACAGTTCAAACAAACAGATGTGTCTCTTCTGCAAGTTGGTGACAGCTTATCTGTTGATTTTTAAAAATCAGGCATTCCACTTGCTGAAAGTTCACGGGAACAACTGCAGTGGGCTCTGAGCCACCTCGCTTAGGATCGTCATTCACGGACATACAGCTCTTTTTAAAAGTTACTGTAAAATGTTTTGCTGAGGCCAAGAGCCTCATCTCTGTACTGTGCCTGAAGTCATTTTACACCTTCATTCCCTGAGAAGTCTTTTTTAACAAGTCCCGGTTTTGACTTGAATATCCCTCATATTTGAACAATAATCATTTTTATTATTAATACCGTACACACAAATCTTTTTCATGATTAGTCAATGCATCTGAAATTCGAAGTTTGCATACAGTATAATATACAGTATTAAATTGCTGTAGATAGATACTGTAACAGTTACTGTTTTCCAGCAGGCCCTAATAAACAATCTGTACTGTGCTGTTTGACAACAGAAGATACTCAAAAGCACTTAATCTTTCTTAAGACTACATCTAGTTTTAGCTTAAGAGCATTTGGGCTAAGGAAATGCACATTAACCTTTCAGACTGCCAAAGACAGTGAGACATATGGTCAATGATATGGATAAACAGTGCAACACTGGCCATTAGTTTCTCCATCTGTTAGTGTATACATCTAGGATCTCGGTGTAAAAACCTCACAGATTTTGTCTTTCAGCACCACCGCCTGGTGTGACAAACAGAATAAGCCACTGGTGGCAAGAAAGTGAGTCTTTTTTTTTTTATTATGGGCCACCGGCCATGTTCTGCCTGCAGGCCGCATCATCAGATCACCAAACATTTGATCATCTGTAATTGTGATCACACATGCCTCGGAAAACAACTGCTGCAAATGCAATCTAAAACGAGACTTTAAAGGGCCGAATGGAAATCCCATTCCTGGGAGCTCTTAAATAAACAATGGGCATGTGCAGCATTACTCATATCAGTAACCTCTATCCTGTGGGGACAAGGTTAACATCAGCCCTGTGCGAAATGAAGGTCCCAAAATAACAATCACAAAGTGCCTCCACTAAACAACACAATCAAAGCCAAGCCGCACACTCATTGTTTAATTCTCTCGTTTTTATCTAAGACATCTCCCAGCATGCTCTTATCTTTGACCCTCAGCTTGTTGCTTTGTTGCGGTTTCCTCTAAGATGCTAGATGACCTTGAGAGGCCTGTCATTAAACCCTGACCCATTTGATGATCCCTTCATGTGGAATGCATATGCTGAACAGGAGCTGCTTTCACACAGTAGGGGTGAAGCGAAGTGCTTACAAAAATATGACTTGACACGCTTTATCAAATGGGGAAAGATGAAGACAAAACAGCTGCTGCTGCTGTCGTAAGCAATCTGGCCGTGATTGAATAAAAGTGTCAAGAAAAGGGCCGCTTGATGGTCTTTTGTTCTTTTCCATCCAGCTTGATGTTAGTTTGAGCTGTCAGGGGGGAATCACAGCTGTGTGATTTATCAATAGCCGAGTGACCTTGTAGCCAGTGGCGGATGCACACACAGCAGCCCCATATTCAATCTCCAAACACCACGAACACATCCGCAAATGCTGAATATACATGATTGGGCTGCAGTGGACTGATGGAAAGTGACTGCTTTTATTTATGAACCTTTATGAAACAAATAGCTCCATCATCAACAAATTCCACTTCTGCGTCATTGCTGTGTCATTGTAGATAGCACACCTATATGATAAATAGGCAGGAGGACAGACGGACAGACAGACAGACGGACAGACAGACAGACAGACAGACAGACAGATAGATAGATAGATAGATAGATAGATAGATAGATAGATAGATAGATAGATAGATGTCTTCTATTTGACCAGTGGTTAAAATCCAATATACGTACTGTATGATACGAATAAATAAAATGAATATACTACGAGAAAAGATTGACGCATTGAAATGTAGAGCTGCTCTGCTTCCCCTATTGATCAGAAGTCTACTAGATTTTCTGAGATGTATTTCAGCAAGATTTTCGTCAAAATCAACGCTGCTTTTTTTTTTTTCCTGAAGACGAGCACCATTGTGATGAAGCAGATGTTATATTACAGGCTGGCACATTCATTACTCTCATAAACCCATCTGCAGAATAGCTTTTTATGCAAATTCTTTGCAAATCTGCATAAATAAAGTCCTAATTAAAACCTTTGAACAAACCTCCAGACTATTTGATACCAAAGTGATCATAATTATTAAAAACAGGTAAAACTCACTAGAAGAGGCTGATTAAAAAAAATAATTACAAAAAAAAAGAAAAGGATAAAAAAAACAACAAGTTATTTTACCTGATAAACATATAAAAGACAGAGACCGGTTCTGCATCCACCAAAGCGGCGCTATATATTTTTCATATTGCTTTATGGTGCGATTATCTGGGAGTAATGAATCCTTGCTAACATATCTGGGAACAATAAAATGGGTTTACTGCAGATTGTAAGAGATAAAATATTTGAAATAGATATTAGGTTTTAAGCAGGCATTTCATCATGCAGGGTGAATATGTAACCCAGAGTTGAAGCGAATAATAGATCCAAGGTTGCTCTAATCAAAGTGTTGTGTATTATCCATTTACCTCACATTTTTTCTTTTTCACTGGGTATGTAAAACATGAACCCAGGCGACTGCCTTTAGAGAACCCCAGTGACTGACAGCTCTTTCTTTCTAGGCATTGCTAATCACTTTAATCATGAAGGTGCCCTTTTGTTCAGACTTTATTCACCTCAGAGGAACAGCGCTGTTTGTGTTCATTAATATACTCGGGAACAAGTTTTAGGGTTTCTTTACAAGTTTCATTTATCCTGGCACTAAGTAATAGGGTTGATCAATTAATTGATTATCAGAATGATGAAGGCTAAAATATGAGGCAATATGAGATTTTTTTTTATATACAGCTAACTTCAAGTGAGTGGAGGGCTAAAGAAGGAGCGAGGCCAGTGGAGGCTAATAGAGACAGCTTTGTTCGATGATTAGTGGTCTATTCTGAAAGAATCTGGGCAATGACTGTGGAGGAGGAGCTGAGGAAAGATCAGGTAATGATTAAGAATGTGCCTGCTGAGGATCCACTCATCTCTCAGACTGCCATATATCATAACATATTTAGTCTTAAACTTTTCATACTAATCAAGGCAAGAAAATCTTAACATGAGGCTCACATACAGTATACGGTGCATGAGCCGCATGAAATCCTTCAAAAAGCGAAATGTAGATCTGAGTAAACTTTCTAATAAACAAACACAATTTAAAGTTTAAAACGCGGATTAACACTTTTTTTAAACAGGTAATAGACGTTCATACACTCATTCTGCTATCTAATGTACCATTTTGCACATCTGCTCATTTGCACATTTGCTCTATTCTCAGTTTCTCTCACACATGATAAACAGTCTTCACCTTGTACACGCCACATCCATGTTCTGTCTCCAGAGTGCAAATTGGCATCTGCTTTAGCAGTTCTTTCAGGTGAAAAGCTGATCGTTCTATATGTTGTCGAATATTGTAATATTCGTCTCATTCGATATTACACTCTGACAGATATCTTACACTCTATGACACACCAGACTCCTGCTAATGACCAGTGGATCTCATGTTACAAAATTGTATCTGTATGTACTATAAATATTCGAGTCGAAAATAATCTGCAATTTGTATTGCAGGCATGATTTTGCCATAAAGTGTTTTGTGTGCAAAACGCTGTCCTGCAGGTCCGGAATATTAAAATAAGCACTGTTTATAGAGTGTTATATCTCCCTATAAAACCTAATCTACCTTTCAACACACATGTTCACGTTACACTTACAGCATTCGGATTTAACATGCTTATAAGACTTTTCTTGCCTTCTTAGTAAGAGAAATTTCAAAAAGTAGAAAATAGAAAGTTAAACATTGTATTTCATATTGAGAACAATAAAAATGTAAACAAATGAAACAATGTAAAAAGAACATTAGGAAAATGAATTACATTTTTAGTCGCTTCACTGCTTATTTCAGAATTTTACACATCATTCTCACTGGCAGATAAATTCTTTCAGAATGTATTTCTCTTTCTCAATGTGTGTGTGTGTGTGTGTGTGTGTGTGTGTGTGTGTGTGTGTGTGTGTGTGTGTGTGTGTGTGTGTGTGTGTGTGCCAGAGCACCTGTAAGGTGAAGGCTGGTGATGAGCTTACAAGCTTATTGCTGTCCTCCATCTCATTTGAATCACTAGGCAAATATTTTGAGTGAAGACACAACACTGTCCACATCAAACGCACCACATTCCTCGAGAAGATTAGCCAAAATTATTCATCATTATTTCGCCTTGCTTGGATGAATCGAACTCTATCTAGTTGTCGTTGTGATGAAATTGGAGACAGTTTAAAAGGCCTTGGTATGTTTGGAGTCTGGATAATGCTCAGTCTCCTTTATGAAAGGGCCAGAGGCTGGAGCAGATTAATAAGTGAACACTGAATGCCTTTCACTGATACTATCCCTCGGCTCTCCATGTAAAAGCCTGTTGAGAGGTTAAATTAAATTGCTGTAATAAATGTTTGGTTTCAGCCAGCAGTATCACTGAATATCAAACACACACCCTTGTGTGCAGAACATCGGGGTGTGTGTGTGTGGGGGGGGGGGGGGGGCATGATCAGGCAAAGCAGGTGGGGGGAAGCACTATGTACATTAGAAACAGAGTTGTTTCCACTTAAACATTAATTATAACAGGGACTAGAAAAACAATTTATTGTTGAATGTATTCAGAGTTACTGTAATTAAATTATTCCATTTAATTAACAAATTATATTGAACTATTCCCCAGAGACTGGCATTAGTCTCATCTGCTGTTTTACAAACACGAGCAGAATAATACTATCAAAATGATCAGGGACTGATAACGTGATGTTAAATGCAGGCAGTGAAAGTACGTGAGAACTGCTATGTTTTTTCCAGTATTTATTATTATTATTATTATTATTATTATTATTATTATTATGCAAAATACTTTTCATATGTAAAAATCATAAATATGTTCTTTAGCAAGCCATTTCATTTTTCATTTCTAAGCAGCCTAATAACCCAGTGCTATTGTTTATGTTGTCTCGTGCAGCACATTACACAATGAAAAGTGGAATACACTGAAATTTTGATGTTTCAATCAACATACACTTTAAATTAGCAGACAGGCAGAAAAACTCTTTCACCTCTGCATACAAGGAGGCAAAATATAATAAGCTGCCAAACATTTGATGCATATAATAGTAATAATAATAAATTAATAAACACAGTATTTTCTTCTCAACTGTAGCTTTCTAGTTAATCAACCAACCACTCACCAGTTAAATAGCACATAAAGTGGCAGTGTCCTCGTAAATCTTTTTCACGACTAAACAGTGCCACCTGCTGGGAATAAGCTGCAACTACACAACTACCTTGTCAAAAACTCAAGTAGTTTTATACAGAAATGTTAGTTTCATAAAACTAACATTTAAAACTAGTAAAACTTATAACACTTACAGTTAGGTATACCTTAGGACTGAATATAAAGCAGTGCATAGTGGTTAATAAAATTATTTATTAGTGAATGTCTGAGAGAATTAATGTTTCAATTTACATTTTCTTATACACAGCAATCTGAAACTCACTCTCTCTCTCTCTCTCTCTCTCTCTCTCTCACTTATTTTCTATAGCGCTGTATCCTGTGTTCAGGGTCACGGGCACCTGGAGCCTATCCTAGGAGGCTTACGGCACAAGGCAAGGTACAACCTGGACAGGGTGCCAATCCATCGCAGGGCACACACACATAGACAGAGACACTCATTCACACACTATGGGCAATTTGCGAATGCCAATTAGCCTAATCTGCATATCTTTGAAGTGTGGGAGGAAACTGGAGTACCCAGAGGAAACCCACCAAGCACGGGGAGAACATGCACACACAGACGGTAATCGAGACTGGCCAGGAATCGAACCCGGACCCTGGAGGTGCAAGGCGACAGTGCTAACCACTACACCACCGTGCCGCCCAATATGAAACTATAAAATTATTTTTTTAACAATAATAGAAAAACAACGACAATGGCATACCATACCTGGACAAAAACTAATTATATAGATAAAATTAAATCTTAATTAAATAATACTTGATCATCTGAATGCTCCCTGCTGAAATCCACCTTAGACTGACAAGTTACCAGCTGCCAAAACATAGGCTGCCCAAATCAGTCGACTCTCTCTAGCAGCTGGAAAGTGTTGGTAGGAGGGGAAAACTTGCTACATTTTCACTACAATATAGGATGTGGCTGTGTCAGGACAATTACTACTGGTCAATGTAATTTACCAGTAATAATTTACCAGCTGGAAAAGATGGTCTACCGGTTTGACCAGCTGTTAGACCAACTGGGAGTTGGACAATTTAGCAGGAGTTTTCAGGAAGGATTGTTACAAATGCTAGTATAGAAAGTAAATAAATGATCTAATTAAATGATTAAGTGCTTAAGAGAATAAATATAATTACTAGAACAAATAGAAAGAAACCTGACAACAGAAAGAACATGTGCTCCCTGAGGTAGATCTTTGTAACGGTAGACACTCGTTGTTAGAGAGACATTCAGACTGGAAGGGGATGTTCTCAGAGCGGAAGTCCGAACGCTGAATCTCTAGGAATATAGAACAGCATCCCAGAAAGGAGAAAAAAAAGTTCTAAAAGGAAAGCTTCAGATCATAATGTCTTAGTAGTCATAAAAAAGGCGACAATGCGACTTGGCACAGAGTCTACAAGTCTCAGGACAGTAACCTTCCAAAAGATATTTACTTAATTGTAAGGACTACCGATTAGCAGTGACCTTTTAGTCTAAGAGGGCAAGTGGACACGAAGCCAGCATATCACCATCTACTTGTCAGTGAGGAATGATTTATCTGACCATATCACTTTTCCAAATCTCTGTAGACCAGTGATTATGGTTTTCACCACTGAAGTCTTACATGTGCATTTGTCATTATAATGAGGGGTTCAGTTGTGCACACTGCATCCCTTCGATAATGTCCCTGTAGATGTGAGTGGCCTGTGCTGACATTCTTAGTCACATAAAAAACCCTTGCTCTTACAGCAAGAATTACCTTAGATGTCTAATTAATTTGCAGGTATTATTGTGTGCATATATTCTTCCATATGTTCTTCCAGTGTTAGGGTGTTGACTGCTTTATTGTATCATATACTGTAGTACACCTGCCTGAAAGGATCTGCACCTCATTCTGTTTTGGCCTATTATTGCTGATGCACAAAGTGAGTTCTATTAAGAAACAGTTTGCCAAATTTGGTGCAGAAGAACTTAAGTGGACTGAACAGAGCCCTGTTCTCAACCCCACTAACCACTAACCCTAACCCTCCCCCCAATTTTTAGCTCTGAGTAAATCCCCACATTCCAAAATCTAAGAAAAATCTTCACGGATGGTCCCCAACTTACAAATGAGTTCTGTTCCAGGAGCGTGTTTGTAAGTCGAATTCATTTGTAAGTCTGACAAAGTGAGTTTTATACACATTTGACACAAATATACAATGTAAAACATAAAAAAAATTCTATTTCCCATGTTCCAGGATAAAGTGTTTGCTGAAATGAATGACGTACAAAATCCAAAATTTACAAAATGTATATTTATATAATTCATAGGACCTACTGTATTGACTTAATTATCAGCTGTTTTTGATAAAGACATACTCCAAATATAGGTCTGTACCTACAGTTCGTGCAGGGCTTTAATTGGACCTAAACCTCTGAAATTTCAGCTTGTCATGTCATTGCACACTTTCTTTGCCAGCTTTTTGTGTGTTACTGGAAAGTGCTTTGGACTATAATAACTCTGACTCACTCACTCATCTTCTACACCGCTTTATACTGTATTCAGGATCGCAGGAGTATAATAAAAAAATTATTAATTAGGCCATTTAATGATTCCTTAGCTTCAATTTAACACTATAAGACGAGGGAAAACCAAAATGCCTTTTACTGTATACTTACTACTAGAGATGACATGACACCACTTTTTCTTTTCTGATACCAATAGTAATACCAAAATCTTGTGCCGATATTGAAACCCATCTGATAACCTTTTGTTAAAAAGTGTTTCTTAATAAAACACTGAAAAATAAAGAAACATAGCATAAAATACAATTTATTTAATATCTACTAACTTATATACATTAGCAATTATTTTTATACATTGTGAATGGAACAATCAGGTGAAAATTTAAATCTCCCTCATGGAATAAAAATTATTCTGATCCTAATATTGATTTTAAACCCTAGAATCAGAAAATCCCATAAATGGCTGTATTTAAGCAACCTGAGCAAAGTAGGTCATGCTATTTAATCTTCACTAATGACATGCCAGTTAAAGTATGGCCTCTATAATCCTTCTGTATTATTACTACTACTGCTATGATTGTTAAGTTAAGTGAACGCCTAAAATTTTGATCTGCAAGTTTGCTGTGTTTGCACGCTATCAATATAAACTTTTCATTCCTCTTGTTTTGTTTTGCTTTGCGTCAAAGACTGGATAATGCTGTACCTGTACCTGTAAATACAGGTTCTGATTCACACTATAGAACCTGTTCACATTTATAACCTTTGTTTCACTACAGTTTAACAACAGATATTTTGATAAGTAACACCCTTGCAATTAAATACCTCTAAATAACCGGTCATTAGGCGTGTCTCATGTTGTTCTACTTACTGTATTTTTCCTGCAAAAACCAAACTTCGTCGTTTGTAGTAAAAACACATACACTGCGTTTTTTTAAAAGTGATTTTTAAAATATTTACAGTTTCAAAGCACCACCCTGTTCCTCTCTGTATGTGCAATTTCGTAGAAAGTAATACAAAGAGAAATTTGTTGACAACCTGAAACATCATTTCAAATAACTCTGTATTAATTCTGTTTATACTGTACATCTGGCCATCTTTTTTAACTCCCTTGAGTGTTTCAACTTTCACTTATTCATTTTTTTATACCGTTTATCCTGTGTATGGTCGCAGTGGGCCTGTAGTCTATCCCAACTCTCAGGAACTCAGGGCTCATGGAGGGGGATACAATTGATAATGTGCCAACTCATTGCAGGGCACAAACACATACTCACACATGTAATCATACACTACAGGGAATTTGGGAACACATCTCTGCCTACAGAGCGTGTCTTTGGACTGTAGGGGGAAACCAGAAGGAAACCCACAAAGCACAGAGAGAACATGTACACAAACCAGAGCTGTGATTTTAACCGACAGCCCTGGAGGTGTGAGCCAACAGTGTTAACCATGGAGCCACTGTGTGCCTGTGTTGTAAATCTTGTTCAGTTAATTGACCTATAGTAGGAAACACATAAGAATGTTTCCACCATGTTATCGTCCTGAATTATTTAATAAATACCAATGCCAATTACTTATTGTACAAAGAAGAAGTGCAGTTAGCTTATTTTTTTTATGCTATAAGCTTCAGCACTTCATCAGTAATGGGGCTATTGACTTACTGTAAATTTTGTGTGTGTGTGTGTGTGTGTGTGTGTGTGTGTGTGTGTGTGTGTGTGTGTGTGTGTGTGTGTGTGTGTGTGTGTGTGTGTGTGTGTGTCTAAACGATGGGGAATTTGAACAAAAAACCCGAAACACCGCTGTGCACTTGGTTGCATTTGACTTTAAACCTGTTACTCCTTACTCAGCCCCATTAGCGATACAGTAACCACTTTATCTTTATCCCTCTCTACCTCACTTACTCATCCTTCATACCGATTATCCTATGCAGGGTCACGGGTGGCCTGGAGCTTATCCCAGGGGACTTGGAACAGAAAAGGTGGGGGGGCGGAGTACACCATAAATGGGGTGCCAATCCATTACAAGGCACAGACAAACTCACACACTCACTCACACACTATAGGCAATTTGTAAATGCCAATTACTGTAGTCTAATCCCCATGTCTTTAGACTGTGGGAGGAAACTAGTGGAGGAAACCCACCATGCATTCAGCTGATGTGGCACCACCTGCTGAATTCAATGTATTAGAATTGAAGATGAGTAAAATAGCAGTCTTAATTAAAGGTGGGTGAAATGTATAATATTCTGCATTTTATCTGTAGTATATTGAGAAGGAAACAATGCAATTGACTTTTCATGGATGGTGAAGGATTTTTTTTTTGGTGCCATGGTTTGAAAGAAAGGTACTGTGAGATAGTTAGGCCATAGTACTGTACATCTATGAGGTACAGTCAAAATGATTATTTGTATTATTAGAATGTAATGAAAATGAACATTTATGAGCTTACTCCTTCACTACAGTACATGTCCTTCACCCAAGGCGACTCACTTCTAACAATAGATGAGAGCTGGTGGAGCCCTTCTTTGAAGAAGCCTTCATTTTGGTTCTTGAGTAAAAGATACACCTCGGTAATCACCTTGTCATTGTCAAACAACTGCCACAAAGTGGAAGGAAGCGTTCACTAGGTCGGGGAGAGTAGGGGGGGATGAGGTAGAACTTCGTACTCCAATTCACCTCCAAGTTTCACAGTTTCATGAGCTTAATGGGCTGGCATAATGCTGCCATGAGGAATACACACTTAAATTCTTTCAACAAGGTACGATTTTTCTCAAGCAGGAGCTATTTTGCTTTTGACCCTCCAGTGCCAACATGCGGAACTACAGTATACCACTAATTCATTAAGCAAGAAGAAATGTTCTTGAGCATACTCATTGCCGGAGACATAATTGAAGCAAATATTTTCACTTTTTTCCTACAATAATAGGAACTTTATGACCACCACTCATACAATTACTGTATACATTATTCATTTTAACCAAATCTAATGGTTACTTGGTAGGTTCTTCTCAGGGCAATCTATCATATATCCAAACCTTGAAACTATGGGAAATTTCAGTAAAAAGAACTGTAATACTAAGTCTCGTCAGGTCAAGTCAAGTAGGCTTTTATTGTCATTTCAACCATATACAGTTCAGTACACAGTGAAACGAAATAACATTCCTCCAGGACCAAGGTGCTACAGTACATACAACATAAATTAACAGAAAACTATTTAAGTCAAACAAGAGCGACAGAGTGACAACACGACAGCATGACACATTTCAATACTTCATGGTAATGAGGTAATGAGTTGAGGTAGTGGGAGGACAAACAGTAAACAGTAAACATTTCTTGTAAGTAGCAGCAAAGATAAAATTGCTTTGTGAAAATAACAAGTAATAAATATTCTGCAAGAGAGTGGTTGTTGATCAGTGTGTTTGCAGGTGTGTGCTTATCAGTTCAGTCCCAATGTTATTAGGTAGTTGAGTTTATGTGAGTGATTGTATGTGTGTGTGAGTGTGTGTGTTTGTGGTTGTGTGTCTGTTTTTCAATTCAATTCAATTCAATTTTATTTATATAGCGCTTTTAACAATGGTCATTGTCTCAAAGCAGCTAAAAAAAATGAAAGAAAATTTACGAAAAATGAAAGAAATTTTTTTACAAAAGAAAATTATTGGAAGTGTGTATGTGTGAGAAAAATGTGTCTAGATAATAATGAGATGAATGAATGATGAATGAAATGGGTCTGATGAGCAAGCCAAGGGTGACGGCGACGGTGGCAAGGAAAAACTTCCTGAAATGGCATTAGGACGAAACCTTGAGAGGAACCAGACTCAACAGGGAACCCATCCTCATTTGGGTGATAACAGATAGAAATTATATATCATCATGTGTGTTGTGCAGGTGAAAGTTCAATATGATAGAAGTTCTTTAAATTAATATGTTTTTCTGCTTAGTCCCTTTTTGTTGAGGAGACGGATGACTTGTGGAAAGAAGCTGTTGCACAGTCTTCATGTGGGTCCCCATATGCTTCTGTATCTTTTTTGAGGAGTGAGTGTGGGGGGGGGGGGGGGTGGCGAACTGCAGTGGGTCCAGTGAGGGGGCAGGAGGGTCTTGATGTGTCTCATGATGAGCTGCTCGAAGCACTTCATGATGATGCGTGTGAGTGCAACATTACGGTAGTCATTGAGACAGGACTAAGTCATTATCCCTTCAGGAAAGGCATCTACTGTAGAATTTCTTACTCTTTTACTGCACTGGCTCCTAGGAACAATATCTTGAAACCTATCTGACACAAGAAATTGTCTATGTCACAAACATTTAAGCAAGAAAACTTGCATGAATAAGTACTGCTCAAGCTTTAATATGGATGACTAGTGTTGCTTTAACTTTGCACTATTGCATTTGATTTTATCAAGGATATGATCACTGTTTATTATTTTTTACTGTCTAAAAAAACTGGCAAATTCATAATTTTTTTCATTAAATGATACCTAAACAAACATGTGCCTATTATGTTATAAGACTGTATCATTGCTCAGTTATTCCCTTTCAACCAGCTGGCAGTATATGAGATTAAGTATGACTGAAATACCACAAGACAACTGGAAATCCTGATATAGACATGCCGTGTGTCAGTTAAGGAAAGGAATCAAAATGTGTCACAACATCTAAAATACATTGACTGCCTTCCAACATTTTACTGCAAATCTGTGACCGCTGCTCCTCCTAGCATGCATAGTACTGTATGTGACTTAACAGGGTCATCTCATGCTATTTTGATCTAACATTCTCAATATTCATCTCTGGCAGTGTGCTTGCCTATTTCACTACCTCCTTTGGCATGCATTGGCACGGAGCATGCCGTGCTTGCAGACAGCTGTAGCGCAGTCAGGCAGATCTGCATATCAGTACAAATGGCCCAAGGGAGAGAAAAAGAGAGCTGGAGTGACTTACTGTATGTTCTGCAATTCCACTCTGAATGAACCTGCAGATATTGAGTTCAGACGCTTTCCTTAAGTAAAACTGTTTCAGATGCAGGTGCAAGGCAAGACACTACAAGCAGAAATGACAAGTTTGATGAGGCCAGTCATTTTTCAGATTTCTGGAGAAACTGTACATTTATTACGTCTTCTTATGCACTTTAGATGCAAGGGCGCAGGAGATTCAATTAAAAATGGTCTTTTGGCTGCCCCTGGCAAGGGGTCAGCACACTGGACCATCCAATCTGCACACAAGCTTGGCACAGGTTTTACAAGGGATGCCCCTCCTGATGCAGCCCTCCCATTTTATCCAGTCTTGGGACAGATACTGCATCCAGTGACTGGGGTTTGGTCATTGGCTGGGAATCGAACCCTGGCCTTCCACATGGCAGGCGAAAAAACTTACCACTGAGCCACCAATGCCCATTCAACTAGACATAGATACTTTATTTTTATTTCTGTACAAACATTGTTAGAGATGCTTATTTTATGACTTCTGAATTATTACATCAGTACATCAAATGTAACAGTAAAATGCTTTTCATGAAAGTTGTATATCTACTGTACCTATTCAGAAAATAATAATATAAATGAATTTTACAATTTGTTGATAACTGTTGTATCTGCATTTGCTTTTATACCGAAAATAAAAAATGTGCTCATAACAGCACACTTTATAATTACATTTCTCTTCAGAGTACTGCCTTCTTCACATCATCTAAAGAATATTCTCTTGAAATGTTTGGTTATTTTTAACTTCGCTGCTAGGTGTAACTTGTTGTGTCAGGTAACTGGGTCAGTGTGACTCACACAGAGTTGATAATGGGCAGCATGCTGAGCTAGGGATGTGGACCTAAAACGAAATAAGAACATGTCACCATTAATTGTCTGGAATTTTCATTGTGATTATTGAGACAAAGTGCTGATCAGAGGTCTAAGGTTTTGTTTGCAGACCATTTGCACTCTTGAGTCACCCCTCATTTATTCTCATTTTATTCAGAAAAATCAGACTTTATTGTATTTTTATTGTCTATAGGCTTGATGAATAGCTCTACAAGCTTTCAAACCTGTCCAGTTTAAGAGGCATGTTTTTGTTTGTTAAACAACACAGTAACCTATGTATTATTCAAACATAAAAAAAACTTCTACAGGTCCGTCTTAAAAAATTTGCATATTGTGATAAAGTTCATTATTTTCTGTAATGTACTGATAAACATTAGACTTTCATATATTTTAGATTCATTACACACAACTGAAGTAGTTCAAGCCTTTTATTGTTTTAATATTGATGATTGTGGCATACAGCTCATGAAAACCCAAAATCCCTATCTCAAAAAATTAGCATATTTCATCCGACCAATAAAAGAAAAGTGTTTTGAATACAAAAAAAAGTCAACCTTCAAAAATTATGTTCAGTTATGCACTCAATACTTGGTCGGGAATCCTTTTTCAGATTCTTGTGTCTTCTCTCAACCTTCTCTTCACAATATCCCACAGATTCTCTATGGGGTTCAGGTCAGGAGAGTTGGCAGGCCAATTGAGCACAGTAATACCATGGTCAGTAAACCATTTACCAGTGGTTTTGGCACTGTGAGCAGGTGCCAGGTCGTGCTGAAAAATGAAATCTTCATCTCCATAAAGCTTTTCAGCAGATGGAAGCATGAAGTGCTCCAAAATCTCCTGATAGCTAACTGCATTGACCCTGCCCTTGATAAAACACAGTGGACCAACACCAGCAGCTGACATGGCACCCCAGACCATCACTGACTGTGGGTACTTGACACTGGACTTCAGGCATTTTGGCACTTCCCTCTCCCCAGTCTTCCTCCAGACTCTGGCACCTTGATTTCCGAATGACATGCAAAATTTGCAACCTGTAGCCCATTTCCTGCACACGCCTGTACTCGGTGGCTCTGGATGTTTCTACTCCAGACTCAGTCCACTGCTTCCGCAGGTCCCCCAAGGTCTGGAATCGGTCCTTCTCCACAATCTTCCTCAGGGCCCGGTCACCTCTTCTCGTTGTGTAGCGTTTTCTGCCACACTTTTTCCTTCCCACAGACTTCCCACTGAGGTGCCTTGATACAGCACTCTGGGAACAGCCTATTCGTTCAGAAATTTCTTTCTGTGTCTTACCCTCTTGCTTGAGGGTGTCAATGATGGCCTTCTGGACAGCAGTCAGGTCGGCAGTCTTACCCATGATTGCGGTTTTGAGTAATGAACCAGGCTGGGAGTTTTTAAAAGCCTCAGGAATCTTTTGCAGGTGTTTAGAGTTAATTAGTTGATTCAGATGATTAGGTTAATAGCTCGTTTAGAGAACCTTTTCATGATATGCTAATTTTTTGAGATTGGGATTTTGGGTTCTCATGAGCTGTATGCCACAATCATCAATATTAAAACAATAAAAGGCTTGACCTACTTCAGTTGTGTGTAATGAATCTAAAATATATGAAAGTCTAATGTTTATCAGTACATTACAGAAAATAATTAACTTCATCACAATATGCTAATTTTTTGAGAAGGACCTGTATACTGAGGTATCAACCAATGAAAAACAGGTGCAAATTATGACAGATGATCAGGCCAGTGATTAGTATACTGGTGATGAGTGGTTGGAACAGACAAGAGGGGAAATAAGATTGCTGTTGAGTTTGTTTTTTTGTATTGTAATTGTATCTTTAGGCACTTTGCAACCTGTCACAGTAAACGTGTGTTCCCATTTCTTTAATTTAATCAAAATAATTCAGTTTAATCTAATTTAAAATGATTTTTTTTAGGGATGAATCAAGACTTTTGCACTGTACTGTAAGGTAATTTAATATTTATTTGGAAATTATATTTCTGCATTATAGTGTGGTTTGGCTAAATTAATGGTAGTCTGTTGATATGCTAGCTGAGTATGCTAGCTAATGTCATTTAATTTATCCATTTCTTTTGTGCTTCTTGACTGATTCTTTGTTGTAAATGATTTTGTTTTGCTTCATTGGCTTAATTAGTAGTGCGACAGAGTGGTTAGCAATGTCACTTTGTACCTCCAGGGTCCGGGTTTGATTCCTGGCCAGGTTTGATTCCTGCCTCTTTATGCATGGAGTTTGCATGTTCTCCCTGGGCTTGGTGGGTATCCTATGGGTACTCTGGTTTCCTCTCACAGTCCAAAAACATGCAGATTAGGCTACAGTAATTGGCATTCCCAAACTGCCTGTAGTGTGTAAATGAGTTTGTCTGTATGACCTGCAATGGATTGGCACCCTGTCCAGTGTGTACCCTGCCTTGTGCTATACATCTCCTGGGATAGGCTCCAGCCCCCATGACCCTGTATACAGGATATAGATTATAAAAGTGAGTCAGTTTTAATTAGTACTTTTTATAGCAAAGCAAACTGTGCCAAGTTGTAGTGCGGACTGGATAGTCCGCTGTGGCGACCCCTTGTCGGGAGCAGCCGAAAGACCAAAAAAATAAATTAAAAAAATGCAAAGCACTTTGGTAGTGGCTTTTTATAAAAGATGCTATATAAATAAACTTTTGATTTGATTAGATTATGTGGTCACACACATAGAGAGCATCCTGACAGGAAACGACCTGGTTCAGAAACAGCACCATGCAGGACAGACGTGATCTACAGAGGGTGGTGCGATCAGCTGAGCAGAGAATATTAAAATTTTTATTTTATCCTAGGTAATTTTTTTTTCTATTGTAAGCTTAACAATTTTGTGCACTCAAGAAGCAGTTTCTAAAATACTCCAGCCACCCATGGTTTCATGATGGTACTCTGGAAACAACATCAGTGCCATGGTTAAAGTCACAGACATCACCATACTGATGTTTGATATAAGGAAGAACATCTTGCTGTTATTTTTAGAGAGACTTCTCTGGGAACTGAGTTAGATATTCAGGTGAGTGACCAGGGTGGTTTTTCAAGGTGTTTAAAGATGAGTAATTTACATCCAGGACAATAAGAGGTGTGTGTCTGTTGTGAGTGTGTGTGTGTGTGTGTGTGCGCGCGCGCGCGCGGTGTGTTTAACGCAGGCCACGTAAACGTTAACAGGCTGAAAGCCGATGCGTAATTATCGAACGTTACGCTTGCGCGTGTGGCGCCCCGCCCAGTCTCGCGGCGTTGAAACGAGCCTCGTGCGTCATGTGTCATGTCAGACGCGCGCGCCGCTCCTGACAGTTTCGCGTTGCCCTTCAGCTTCCCAGCGCGAGAGTGAATGACTTTAGCTCCATCGATCTGTTACGTGAACAGCAGCGTCTAATGGCTACCGCTTTGCTGAGGATAAACGCGTCTTCCACTGAAGCTCCACAGGAGTCGTATAACACGCCTGTGACGGTGGCCGAGGCAGCGCAGGGAGACGTTTTTAGACCTCAGGAGCGTCTCACAGGGAGGAGCAGATTTAATGGCACCCCAGCAGATCAGCACACTCTGGTACGGCACATTTCTGATGGTTCAGATCCAACAGGATTCTGATCTATATTATGTTATACAGGGTTATTGTTTTCCTCTCTGATCCTCATCAAGGGTGTTATTTTATTCTCCCCCTTTTATTGTAAAACGCATGAACCTTGAGTCCTTGAGTGTATGATGGTTTCATTTCAGCTCTCCAGATCAGGCGAGCAGCTGGAAGAGCTAAATTCAGATTCCAGACGAACATGTTCAGGCTGTGTGCTTGGCAGTGATAGAGCTTTGTAAGGATTTGTATCCCTGATACCACTAGCAGGCACTGCTGGAGGACATACCACTGTACAGTATATCCGCCTCCTTCTGTAGACCACTTCTGTTTACTTCTACAGTGCAGGTGTTTGTTCAATGCTAAGATCCTTCTCTGCGTCCCAACCTGATATTGAATTAATCCAGTAGTCTAATCACATAATTAACTACTTCATGGTTTCTCATGACGTATACCATAACCGCAGTGACACGCGTAGACAAGGAATGTAGCTCAACTTTTATAAACACTATAAAGTTTTATTGATGAAGCTCGTTTCCGTTTGCCTGATTCGTCAGTCATACTGAAAGAGCATGTATTGGAGTATGTAATGCCATAAACATGTCTGGTGGTTATGCCAAGATGCTTTGTTATTGCTGTATTGTTTATTTACAAGTCAACTGCTATTTATTGATAGGCAAAAGTCCTGATTATTCACCCTGATAAATGTTCACACATGTATTTGAATTTTCGGTGTAGTGTCTGAACGTACAAAATCATGCTTTCTCTCCTCTTAGATGGACAAATACATGCCGCCGCAGTTCCAGACCATGCCAGAGCATAAGAAGTTTAATCAGAATGGTTTCATAACCATGGACCAAGGTTCACCTTACAGCATCAACATGAACGTCTTCCTGCCTGAGGTCCCGTACCTGCGTGCTGGTCTCTGTCGACCTACAAGGCCCACCCTGGCACCCCAGATGAAACCAGAACCCATGCATTCAGTCGGCTACCCAAGTTGCCACAATACCACCTCATCAGCTCATCCATCCTCAGAATATACACAGCACTTCAGCCCAGCAAGCGCAACATGCAGCTCTGTGTACATCAAGCAAGAGACACAGGAGCTTGACTATCAAGATGTTCCGCTATTTCAGCTTCTGAATTCAGACCTAGATGCTGTAATGCCTGGTCCACAGTCTTCCATTTGCACTTCAGTGCCATCATACAACAGCATGAATTCATCCATCGCTCCAATAGGAAGGAGACCCATGTGTGATATGAGCAGTTGTGGGTCGTCACCTGCCGGCCACTATGGTCAGCATCATCACCAGCCCAGTGTGCCGTACCTTCCCCCTTCCCCTCCAAACTCTGAGCCCAGTAGTCCTGACAGGAGAAAAGAACTCTTACACAAGCTCTCACCTCCTCCCTCATACGCTGCCAGTATTGCATCTAAACTGGTAGGGCCGGCTTTAGGCCCTCAAGCAGCTGTACCAGTACAAACACAAGCCGTGCCTGCCAGGCACAACCGTAGGAACAATCCTGATTTAGACAAAAGGAGGATACATCACTGCAATGTTCCAGGTAAGCTATAAGAAACAACTCTGACCTTAGATGTTGCCAATTGAGCACCAGAACTGGCTTTGCAGTTTTTGAGCTGAAACCATTATCACTTAAAGACCTTTTAATTCAGTGTATACGCCTTTCAGCATGACAGATATAAGCATTAAAAATGCTAAAACAATTGCAGTATAAAATCAGAATATATTTTCTGGTATGATTGTCACACTGCCTTCTGCTGCTACAGCATCATGATAGAAGTCACACAAAAAAAATCCAAGAATTTTAAATAATCCTACAGTATTAACAGTTAACCGTATCCGTAATTCTGTATAGTGTGATATTCCCAACACTCCTGCATAAAATAATCAGGGTTTGAGAAATTGTGTGAAATTATGTCATTATTATTAGAGGTTAAACTTATTTTGATCACATCTGCTCATTTATTTATTGGTTTATTTTTGCATCAGGTTGTAAGAAAGTCTATACCAAGTCCTCCCATCTGAAGGCACACCTACGGACTCACACAGGTAAAACATTTAATCACAAATATCCCAAAAGCCTTTGTAACTTTCTAACTTTTTTGAAGGATAATACACTAAATTATTTTAAATGCGATCGGGCTACCATCATATCTTGGCATGTCTATTAGGCTGTAAGAGTTATTTAACCTTGGAGAGATGGCATCCCCGGCTTGTCGTAAATGTACGGTGCCGTGTCTTATTTCAGGAGAGAAGCCGTACCAGTGCTCTTGGGAGGGCTGCGATTGGCGTTTCGCCCGCTCTGATGAGCTGACACGTCACTTCAGGAAGCACACGGGTGCTAAACCCTTCCACTGCTCGGTGTGCAGCCGCAGCTTCTCGCGCTCTGATCACCTGGCCCTCCACATGAAGAGACACCAGAGCTAGAACCACGGTGCCATGCGGCCTTTCAAACCTATCTCTCTTTCTGTCATTAGGGTGTGTTTGTTTTGCTTTGGTTTTGGCAGCTCATGATGCACTAGTAAACTGTGTTGGCACTAGACCAGTAACCCTGTGGAACACAGCCACCATGTGATGAGAACTTGGCCGGGAGTTTTTTTTTCATCTGCTGTTTTTATTTTGTTGTTATTAATAGTACTAAAAGTGTTTTTTTTTTCATAAAAATGTGCCTTTTTCCTATTTTAAAAACCAAAAAAAAATTACTTTTAATGCATAATGTATTCCTAAACCCATTTCACTTCACAGTTAATTTCACATTTTTGAAAGTAAAATGGAAAGCTTAACTTGTTTGGAAAGCCCCGAGGTGTTAATAAGATTAACAGGCATTTTCAAAGAACAAGCTGAGTATGGAGTGTCTCTAAAACTCCAGTATGAAGCACAGAGTAAACAAAGAATCAAATCTAAAATACCAAAGACAGAAGTTTAACCCATTTATTCCTGTACCTCTGTCACAGCGAAATGATTTGAACCATTTATAGGTGGGCTTTTTGTTTTTATAGGGAAAGATTTTATTTTTACTTAAAGCACAGAATCTCAAAACGTTGACATAATATTTTAAATATTTCGTTTGCGACATTAATAGCTATGTGTAAATATTGTAATTCATTTACTCAATTATTTATTTTTTATTCAGATGATTTTTTGACTGTGTAAAGTACTTCTCTATGCACATCGCACATACTGTATGTGAAAAGAGCTATGGGAATGATGGTTTTATTGATTAAAATAAATCTTTTAGGTAGGTTAAGAACTACATGATTTTTTTTTTTTTTGAATAACTGCCCTATCAGATAATGCATTTTCTACATGTCAAGCTTACAGTGTTTTTTATTTCGTGCTTATGTATGCTAATAATGTTTTCAAATATTCTGTTCAAGTTCTGCTCTCTTACAGTGACAATATAATAATGATAACAGACATCATATAATGAATTCTGAAGAAGGACCGTAACATCTAATGGCTTTTATATGCTTCACATCGAGACCTAATTTCATGAACACAATTTGTGTCAGCATTAAAAGCAGAAGCTTTAATACAGTGATGCATTTGTATTTGGACAGCATTTGAGTCACAGATTTCATACTTCATTACCAATTCATGCTTCATTATTTTCTATAGAAACATTATGTGCGCATAAATCAGAGTAACTCCCTTGCTGTACAAGTTAAACTGGCATTTCCTGCTGTGTTGTTCCTAGGCACTGTCTTGCCATGTCTCTTACCACACCTGTCATGTTTTAGGCACATAATTCTATGATCATACAGTAGGTGTGGTGCAATTACAGTGTAATTAAACTGAATTGATCGAGGGAACAGCACTGGCCTGTAAAAATGTAGCGATATTGTTAGAGAATTTCGTGTTTGTAATGTGCTGGTACAAGCCTATAATTTTAATACTATTAGCATGTACAGATTTACTCATACTGTATGTACAATATGAAATAAAATATTGTTTTATTTTATACAATACAATAATGTATGTGAAGTATGGTGTGGATTTTCTGTCTACATGCACCATGTCAAATTGTTTGGATGGTTTTAATTATGCCGTAAGAAACGCATGAACAAATGTCATGAGTCAGTGTGAAAGGGAAGCACTGCCCTCACATTGCACCTCTATGAAAAGAGGTACAGGTCCGTGGCAAGTGGCAGACTGCTCACTCAATCTCTGATGCTGAATTTATTCCTGATTGGTAAAACAAGGGCTTGAAGTTCTTAGGGTCTAAAGGACTATGAACCTGTGCTCGAATGTGGCTTTTAATATGCATGTGGACTAACTGGTTTTGTCCTGACCCAACCTTTCCAAATAATTTTATTGCTAGTTATTTATCATAAATTAAAAATGAAAGAATGGTTTAGAATTGTGAGCTTATTGAAACATCAAAACAAGTTCAACTGTTACACAAGAGGGAAGATTAGTTATGAGTTGTCACAGGTGTTTGATATACATTACAGGGTCAAATCCATCAGGCAGGTGTAGTTCTGCTGTATTGTGTGTCACACAGCCACACCCTGTCTCATGTGAAAGTTCTGTGATGTTACTGTAAGTGGCTTTTGTCAAGAAAGCACTTTTTCCCTCATATTTGTACCAGGATGAAGATAGCCGCCATCAGTCCACTTAAATCAGTCATGTGTCTTCCATACAAAATGCAACTTTTATTAACTTCCATGCCTCCGATTAGATTATCATACAAGTATCATGTTAAAACTCAATTTAAATTCACAGCTCAATCTTCAAGGGAATAAAATGAAATTACAGATAAAACCAAAAGCACATAATATCTAGACACCTTCTGGAGAATTCAAATAAAGAATAAACACATTCCTTTTTATTTGAAATGAAGACATTCTGTGATAGGATTCAGTGTGAAGGGATTCCCTTTAAAGCAAAGCAGGGGGGGAAAAAATCACAACTCTGCAGGAAAATGAAAAGCTCTGAAATATATATTTACAATACACATACACTATACATAAATACAAGAACGATAGTCACAGAATATCAGGAAAAAAAGACAAAATAAAGTGAATATTTCGATTAAGAAATGAAGCTGATATTGAAACTGAGGCAATACTGTACAGAATAAGTTGAATACAAATCAGAAACGCGCATTCACAGAGGATATAACAAAGCCACGCTGCGTTTTTGTGCTGTAGGTGTTTTTGTACACTCTGTAGGCACCGATTTGAGCTGTAAGGGTGTGTTACACTCAACTTCAGGTGTGTGTAATATCAAAGAGGTAAAAGTCAACCTTAATAATGGAGAAACTGCGTCCTTCAGTTAAGATGATATCGTAAGTATAAAGTATATCCATTAAAATCTTTTTTTTTTCCGAGGAGACACATACAGCATTGCTCGCTATGATATTAATGGGAGGATGTTCACAGCTTTCATTTTTAAATGTTGTCTTTAAATGGTCCGTAAGGCTCAGTGCATTACAAACAGGCTTGGTACTGTACATCAGGATTGGATATTTTGTACAGGTTTATTGGTACCGGATGCACGTTTGTGCTTATGGCATATCTTTTGCCTTTCCGCGTGTGCTTCTTGAGTAATATATTAGGCACTGGTCATTATTGCATAACTTTGACCCTGTTCACCGTTACAAAATTATGCGACAGAAAGTGTGAGAATGCCAGAGAAGAAAGTAACACTTCCTTTTTTTTTTTTTTTTAAACAAAAAACAAAAAAACAAAAAAAAAGAATGCTCCTTTTAATGATTATAAATAATTTTCTCTTTAAAGATAAAATAAAATTTTATAAAACTGATTTGAGAATGCACATTTGTTAATACATAAATATAGGAAAAGTTTTCCTGTACAGGAGCAGAAATAATGCCAAATACAAATTTGAATGATATTAGTATTTAAAAAAAACTATTAGAATGCTGATGGCTCTTGAATACTGTTTGGGAAGGGACATTCATTTTTGGACTAGTTTGTTTTTTTCTCTTTTCCTTTTACATTTTGTGAAATTTTATTGTTATAAAAACACTTAAGAAATGGCTGAATGAATGTGCACATAGGCAGCTGTTTAATCCCTACACATCAGTCAGTAGGAACAGGAGCATTTAAAGATGATATAACCTCAAACACTCTCCCACACAGTCCCATTATATACTGTGTACCAATAGGTAATGATCATCTCGTTATTGTAGTCATATAAAGTTATCCCTTGTATTAAAAACAACAAAAAAAAAAACATAATAATAAAAAGCCCTATTTTCAATAGGTATTTACAGCCTTCGAAACCGAATAATAACTTTCACTTTCACATATATTACAACATTTTTAAAAGATTTCTTTTTACATAAAATAGCAATATGCAGATGAAGTGCCCCATATTGAGGAGATTTCTCAAAAATACAGTATAAGTTGATAAGATACACCGGTGATTAATGTTATGTCTAACTGAAAATAATTCATTTCATATTCTGACTTCATAAAAACAAGGTGCTGATGATACACTCTAGCCCATGTACCAGAGGAAACACGCATGTGTAGACAAACAAACAAACAAACAAACAAACAAATAAAACATAGATTATAATACTTCAGATCACAAAAAAGCAAGGTGACATTGGTCACGTTCGTTTTTGTAACGGACACATTCCTTTTACAGCATTTCACAAAACTGCGATTCAGTTTTGTTTTGCTTGTTGATAGTACAGACGTGGAGATTCCAACAGCAGTGCACATAAGTGAGTGAGTGAGTGAGTGAGTGAGTGAGTGAGTGAGTGAGTGAGTGAGTGCGTGCATTTTTTCATGTTGTGTGCATGTAATTATCACTGAGGCATGTACTGGCCATTTGAAAATGCTACTCTACACCAGTCTGATGACATTCCCACCATACAATGGATGCTTTAACACTGTATATAGAATGATATTTATTTAGTATCAATAAAACAAATTGTGTATACTGTATGTCATATTACCTATGTATCATCTAATAATTATCTTAAGGCCACTTAAGACGAGCAGACCATCTGACAGCTCAGAATGAATGAGTTATTAATTGAAGCATTTAATTATAGAAGGTAATTATAGAGTTATGTATTATAGACTTATTATTGGACACAAAATGCCACAATACTGTATATAATCATACAAGAGATTGTGTATGTATGTATGTACTGTATGTATGTATGTATATATGTATGTATGTACAATCATGTTCTGAAGATGGTACCCCTCTTTCAATTTTATTTTTTAAATGTGTGTCTAAAAACACAATATGATCATAGTTGTTCTCAGTATTTAGCAAATACAACCTCAGATGAACAACAGTGTATAAAATTTGTCACTGTGACATTATTTATAATTTTTTTTAAAAATCAAGCCAAAAGGAAAAAAAACATATGTGCAATACTATGTATCCCATACTGCTTCCACAGGATTTAAGAGGGTTAGTTGCAGTCAGGTGCTGTTAATCACCAGGCTTTTATTAACTAATTATCAGCATGTGTGCAGACCTCTATAAAAGCAAAAAGTTTTTGGCTGTTTGCTGGTCTGGAGAATTCAGGTGTGTGTTAATACAATGCCAAGAGGGAAGAAGACATAAGCAATGGACTTAGGGAAGCAATTGTTACTGCACATCAATCTAGAAAAAGTTATAAAACAACTTGGAGTGGAACAAGTGGTAATCATTCCAGAGTCGCCAATCTTCCCAAGAGTGGGTGTCCCATCACCTTCACCTCCAAGGTCAGACTATGCAATACTCAGACAAATACAACAAAAAACTACATCTCAGACCCCATAGGCCTTACTGAGCATGGTAAATTTTAAAGTCCATGACAACACAATTAGAAGAAGACTGAACAAGTATGGTTTGTTTGGAAGGGTTGCAAGGAGAAACCTATTCTGTCTAAAAAGAGCATGGAAGCATGAGGTAAAGTTCTGGAACAATGTGGCATGGACAGATGAGATTAAAGGGAAGTTGTTTGGCCTTAATGCCCAGCGATATGTTTGGTGAAAACCAAACAGCATTTCAGCGAAAACACCTCATACTCACTGGAGGGTGATGATTTGGGCTTGTTTTGCAGCCACAGGACCTGGTCACCTTGCAGTCACTGAGTTGACTGAGTTGGCTTGCGTTATGCGCGTTCTTATCATGCGACCGGAGGGGTTGCGCGTTCTGATCATAAAAATAGAGTAACGAGGCTATTTTTAAAATGTAAGGAGTAGAAAGTACAGATAATTGCTTAAAAATGTAAGGAGTAGAAGTAAAAAGTCGGCTGAAAAATAATTACTCCAGTAAAGTATAGATACCCAAATTTCTACTTAAGTAAGGTAACGAAGTATTTGTACTCGTTACTTGACACCTCTGCCATGACGATGTGAGAGACTGATAAAGCTATACATGAAATTATAACTTTAAGTTATTGCTGCTAAAGGTGCATCCACAGCTACAGTATTGATTCATGGGGGTACTTATTATTGCTCACATGTTGTTAATTTATGGCTTAATTTTTGTTGATATGGTTTTGTTCTTCTGAAGTTGTATTCACCTAACACTAAGATCCACAACAATCAGATGACTTTTATGTTTTTACACAAACCATAGAATTAAAAAGGGGGTACTTCTGAAGATGCCTGCATGCATGTACTGTATGTATGTATGTATGTATGTATGTATGTATGTATGTATGTATGTATGTATGTATGTATGTATGTATGTCTATATATCAGTCATAACATTAAAACCACATAACATGAACACCTTAACATTGATTATATTTATAATTATATTGCAAGAAACTGGTGACAGAATCATGGCCACTCAAGACTCATTCATGCCTGTGGCGAGCAAAGGCTGGTCAACTGTTCCGATCCCACATAAAAGCAGCACAACTCACAGAATAAAGAGGCAAAGAGCCCAAGGCTGCTGACCCAGCCTCCAAACTCCTCAGACCCAATCTGGTTGAAAACCCATTGGATGCACCGGCCTATCCACAGAAGCTCCACCCTATCATCCACAGCACGCAAAGGATCTGCTGATGGCGTCTTGGCGCCAAGGCATAATGTTTTTGCATTGTAATGTTATGGCTGATAGGTGTGTGTGTGTGTGTGTGTGTGTGTGTGTGTGTGTGTGTGTGTGTGTGTGTGTGTGTGTGTGTGTGTGTTTCATGTGTTATTTACTGGACAATTATCACCATCTAGTGGCCTATTTGTATTTGGGAATCAGGCTGAAGGTGAAACATCTTATTGTTTAGTGCACTAGACAAGACCACCATACTGCACTATAGTAAAAAACGTGAAAACATATGAACTATTACAATTTTTGTTAATTCAAAGTGACAAAAGGAATTCTTCAAAATGTAAATACCTTAAAATATGACTTCTGTGAAATGTTTAATTGAATGCCCCCTACATCCATTGTGTGCAATCTGTGTTTGCATGTGCGTGCATGTATGCGTGGGTGCGTGTGTGTGTTTGTGTGGTAAGAATTTATTGAAACAAAATGAGGAAATTATTCAGGAAAACCTGCAGTGCCATACTTAACGGCTCTTAAAAAAGAAAATGGATTCTTCTGAGTGCAATCAAATCCTTTAGGTGTGAGAGAGAATAGCAATACTGTATGCTCTTGCTATTTTAAAAATTAGAGCTACAAATCCATTAGAAATATACAAGATTCTCTAGTATAGAAAAACAAGTGGCAATGATAGAAAGTCAGCGATTTGTCCATGTTTTGAAAGCCCTCTACTGGTGGAGTGAGTGAGACAGCCAAGGAGGCCATCTCTCTCTCCCATCACTCTATAGTGAGTGTATTGCTCTCCTGGCTTGTATTGTCCATACAAGTACAAAAAAAATGGATCAGGCCCATGTTAGCAGAAATGTTTTCCTTTTTTTATGCTTTTGCACCTAAATGTCCTGAAAGCTTAAGAGGGAACTGCGCTTTGTGTCAGTCAGTCAAACATAGTGGAGGTCAGTGTTGTGTGTGATGAACATAGAGCTCTACTGTATTGGTTTATTCTGAGGCCGATCCTATTCAAAGCAAGCAAGAATCGGAAAAGGCCTAAGCAGGGAAAATAATTAAACATTAAATTATATGAAAAAAGCACAATCAGACTCACTGGATTATCACAGAACTGAATGCACTGCCTTATATCCCTGTTTCTCATCATAAAGCACAAAAAACCCCGACAAGCTGAGAGTCCTTAAAGCCAAATGTACCCCATACTGTATACTTCAGTGCCTGTGCAGCAGAAAATAGCTTTAGTGTGAAAACTAATACAATATATGAACTGCATGATTCTCTATGATGCGTCACCCACTTTGTGTATAATCTCATTCTATGTTTTGCAGACTTGTGCTATATGAAAAATCTCCAAGCACCTCACCTCAGGAAACGCTGACTCAGGGTCTCTCCTCTGTTGCCAAAGAAATGACTCCTCATAATCAGGTATGCTGACTTAGGAGGAAATAAAGATTTATGAAAATGTTGTTCCTGTAGGAACCTGGATGTGTCTACAATATCAAAGCTCCAGATCTCAAAAGAGGAAGCAATTAAATACTGTAGTTCTTCACATTGTTGATGGCAAAAGGGAAGCAGACATTTTAAATGAAAACAAAACAAGGATCCTGCCAAAAAAAAAAAAACTGCAGACAGAAGCAGCAAGAACTAAACAACCAGGATCGGGACAAGTGCTCCAGTTCAAGATGTCCTGAAACTTCAAGAAGAGCCCAGATCTGTAGAGCAGCTTTGCTCCATCCTTGAGGCAGACCTTGTTCGGATCTATCAGCACATTCTGTCCATCATGCATCCCCTTAAACTTCCTCACTCTTGTTTTTCACCAGGACGTACTGTAGGATGGCCATGTTTGTGTCCAGCCCAGCTGAACAAGTACGAGGAGAGACCCAGCTCTCCCGGCGTGCATGCGCACGTGTATGTGTGTGTGTGTGAGAGAGAGAGGGTGTGTGAGGTGATCTTCACTCAGACCAGCATGTGTCTGCGCCGGTGCAGGGCCAGGTGGTCTGAGCGAGAAAAGCTGCGATCACAGTCCGCACATTTGAAAGGCTTCACCCCCGTATGTTTCCGATAATGCCGCGTCAACTCATCCGAGCGGGCAAACTTCCATGTGCAGCCATCCCAGGTACACTTGTATGGCTTTTCACCTACAGAACAAGATGCAAAAATTAAATATCATGGTAAGAATAAATCGGTACTGTTGCTACAACAGAGTAGAAAAATTTCAAATTTGTCTCTCGTTTTTGTCTATAATTTTTAGCCCAGTTGCTGTACCTGACAGGTTTTAGTGACCTTTAGACTATATCAACTATAACCAAGGCATAAACCAGTGAGAAACAGATGCAAATGATGACAGATGATCAGGCCAGTGAGTTAGAAACTGTCCAACACCTTATTAAAATCCGGGAATAGGATATTGATGAAGTGTTAACTTGTGGTCAGAAATGTGGTCAGAAATATAAATCATGAACGTAGATTAATTAAACGCTTGATGAAGGTGAGACCTCATAGGCTTCTAAATTGTAGAGGCTGTGTGGCTGTGTGGTCCAGATCAATGTAATTCCAGAGTGTCAGGGTAAGCAGCCATGTACAGTACCCATCATGCACAGTGGTCACTGTACAAGCCTCTGAAGGCAGTGTTATGTTCTGGGGTTGTTTTAGTTGGTCAGGTCTAGGCTTAGCAATGTTATGTGGAAATAAAATGAAGTCAGCTGATGACCTGAATGTACTAAATGATCAGGTTATCACATCTGTTCCCTGATGGCAGAAATATATTACAGGACTCAAATTGTGCAAGAATGGTTCTGGGAGCGTAAGAGATCATTTTCACACATGAACTGGCCACAACATAGTCAAAGCTTAAGTCTGTCAAATAAAATATTAGATTGTGTGACTTAATACAGGTTGAAAGACATTTCTATTAATATCCCAATGGCTATATTTTCTTACTTGTGACAATATTGAACATAAATAAATAAGCTAAATAAACTAAAAAGACACCAATATTATTACAGTGATTTGAACTGACAGGTGTATTTCTGTGTGATAGATTTACCCGTGTGTGTTCTCCGATGTGCTTTTAGGTGGGAGCTCTTAGTGTAAACCTTATTGCAGCCGTCAAAGTCACATCTGTGAATTCGCCTCTTCTTGGAGTCTGGAGACTCGGACCGGCGTGGCCGTCGCATGCTCTCAATACTGAATGGTGACATGGAACTGTGACATGAGAAATAATGGGTGTGAGAAATTCAGAAAGCAAGTGGAGATTGTAATGTAAATCATACTTCTTCAATGACACATATTTTGCATACAGTCTAAACTCAAAATGAAATAATTTACATAGACAGTGATGTTTAATGTTTTATTATATACAGTATATTATATTATTGTAATTTTTTATTGTATATTATATTGTATATAATATATAGTAGATAGATAGATAGATAGATAGATAGATAGATAGATAGATAGATAGATACCAGAGAAACATATTTATAATGACTTATTTTATTATTAGTTATTTTATTATGGATGTTATAAAACATCATAGTATAAAAGAAGATAATCATATATGATCTACAGGCAAGAACTGCCATAATATTGGATCTGCTACAAATGTAAAAATATATTCCATCCATCCATCTTGGAATCTCTATAGTCCAACTAGTGACTGTCGATCAAGGTGACCCTTGTATTTATTCTCCATTTTGTATGACCTTTGCACATTAGCACACTACAGGCACTATTAGCCTAATCTGCATGTCAATGGCCTGTGGGAGAAAACCGGAGAACCCGAGGGAACCCACCAAACACGGGGAGAACATGCAAACTCCATGCACACAGACCCGACACGGAAATTGAACACAGGACCTGGACAGTGCTAAAATTAGTTCATTAGGAATACTTCTATATCCTCTAATTACACTGCAAAATCTATTATTGATTGATTTATATCCACCCTACACTCTAATAACTAACCAGAAACTACTGTAACTCAGCTTCCAGACAACAGCAGACCTTTAAATAGTCCACCACTGGATGGTGCTCTAGGGCTGATTTTTCTTTCTCCTTTTTTATTTTTTTGCTTCAACAAAGTGACGAAGTGGCCCGGCTTGATCATCTCTCTTCTCAAACCAACCACCAATTTTGTACTCAAAGCTTTTTGTTTTTCTTCGCGTTATTTGCTACCCTTAATGATAGCTCACTGCTGTGTTATGAATGGAGAGTGGTCTGCCTTTTCAGGCCAAATCAATATTATATGGCATCACATCACTAATGGGGGGGGAAAAAACCTGGCCATTATTAAGGTATGTGTGTTTGTGATGGCTCTAGGGTAATGGAATATTGATACATGTGAACATGAGGCTGTTTTTCAATTGTGAGGAATGGTGGCCATGCATTTGTGTGAGGTGCGGAGTGTATGAGCCGAGGACAAAAGGATCAGAGAGCAAAGTCACATCACTGTACATCCAAAGTGGAGGACAAAATGTGTTTCAAATATCTGGGCAGAAAGCATAGTCACTGCTTTTTTAATATCTCGTTTTGGCTCCCTGCTTGGTGATTGGCATGGCCAGGGCAACTGGGGAGACCTGAGAGGGAGGAGCCAAACAATGTCTCCTGCAAGCTGTCTCGTCCACATGTAGCCCACTTCCCGTTTCCACCCTGTCCTACCGATCACCTGTTGGTGTTGGAACGCGACCAGGCTGAGGCCTAGCGGATATGAGCCAATGTATCAGAAATGATGTTGAACTTTAGATCCCTTCTGTCGCTGCACAGAATGAGCTAATGCACACATACACACACACAGTCAGAGGAGCGAGCAGGGAGAGTGAGTTAAGATGATAATGAGAAAGAGAGAGAGAAAGAGAGAGAGGAATGAAAGAAAGTGCAAAAAAAGAGAGAGGAGGAGGAGGACAGAATCAAACAGAAGAAGAGACATAGTTGTATATTCTCTAGTCCAAATGAATGTCAGCAGTGGGATAAAAAGAGACTGCAGACTGAAAAAGAAAGAGGGGGGAGTTGAGAACGCCAAAAAGCCCCTCACGCAAGGACGACAAGCACTAAGGGGAGTTAGCGAGGAGACGGTTTGGATTTACAGTGGAAAGATTTTTCAACAGCGAGATCTCTCACAGGATGTTTACACACCAACTTCACTCCAGAGGACGCCATAAGAAGTACATACATAATGTCAGTTTCAATCCGTTACAGCTGATCCTTCAAACACAGAACGTATGTCTGACTGTGTAGCTGTGTGGTGTGGAAAGGCTAATAAGTACAGTGCAACACAGCACACACAGCCCTGTGTAAACAGGACACCTTGAACCCTGAATAACCCCGACATCCTGCCTTTGTGTTTGTCTATGCCTGTGTGTGTGTGTGTGTGTGTGTGTGTGTGTGTGTGTGTGTGTGTGTGTGTGTGTGTGTGTGTGTGTGTGTGTGTGTGTGTGTGTGTGTGTGTGGATAGGTGGATATTGGGGTGTGCTGGGTTTGTTGGATATGGGTGTATGTATACAGATGTTTGTGAGTGTGTGTGTGTGTGTGTGTGTGTGTGTGTGTGTGTGTGTGTGTGTGTGTGTGTGTGTGTGTGTTGGGGAGGGGTCGAGGTGTTTGTGGGACTGAAATTTTTGTTTTTTTGTCGCTTCATCTCAGCAGCTCCACAAGCTGCCTGTGTAAGCAAATATTACCACTTGAAGCTTCTAACTATAAATGACAATAGCAATAAATTTTCATTAGTGAGAGTTTTTAAGCATCAGGCCTGAATTATATCAGGATTAACTAATATAATTCACTGAGGCAAAGAGAGAGAGAGAGAGAGAGAGAGAGAGAATGAGAATCTACAGAGACTAGCTCTGACAGTCAGATAGTGTGGCTATCAGAGATGGGCAGTAATATAATTTCTCTCATTCTGATACATATTTGCTAGTAAATAAGTGAGAAAATTGTAAATTTATTATTATTATAATGCATGCATGAACTATAACCTGAATATTTTTTATGATTACTTAAGAAAATTTATTTATAACAAATCAATATTCGTTTACAGTGACATTCAATAAACTTCTGAATTTCTTAGTACTGTAGTGCATTTCATATTACATACCCTATGTAGTGAGAATATTTAATGAAAAGGATTTAATTTGGAATTCAACCTCACGAATACAGACCAGTGCAGCTTGTCCACTGCCTCGCTTGATCATCTTAAATGTGTATAAACTGGTAGCAGTTTTATTGCCAAACACACGCTACCCAATGTGCCAAGACTTTTTTTTTTTTGGTTTATTTCAAAACTTTCAAGTATATGCTTTATAAAGGCCTACAGTGTTTATGTAATGTGTGATAATTTATGGTAATAATAGCTTAATCACTGAAAATAACCGATTCACATCATTTCACGTGTTTATTCCCATAAAATGGATGAAATAAACTGTAAAAGATTTAATAGGATTAGAAAACCCTTTATATAGACATAGACAAAGTTTAAAATGGCACATGTACAGTAAGATGTGCAAATCACTGCATTACTGCTACAGTTTTTCAGAAAGAAGAGGTGTATGTTGTGTATGATGTGATACTGAACACATGATAATGCATGAATTTACAGTACATCACATTATATTTGTCCTTGTTCATTTATAATCAATGGTTGTGATCTCATCACCATCCTCACTACCACAATGTTGGAAGCGGACAATTGTATAGAATGTCTTTGTATGGTGTTGCATTACAAATGAATAAAAGGTTTGCCAAGTTTGGTGTGAAAGAACTCAAGTGGCCTTCATGGAGCCCTGACCTCAACCCCACTGAACACCTTTGGGATGAACTGGAATGCTGACGATGTACCAGGCCTCCTCAACCAGCATAAGAGCCTGACTTCACTAACACACTTGTGGCTAAAAGGACAAATCCCAACAACAATGGTTCAAAATCTATAGTGGAAAGCTTTCCCAGAAGAGTGGAGGTAATTATAACAGCAAACAGGGAAATCTGGAATAGGATGCTCAAAAAGCACATATGGCTGTCATGGCAAGATGTTCACATGCTACAGTAGGTGGTGTCACCACATATTATAGCCACATAATGTACGCTGTTACTTATAAAGTGGTTACATGGATGGTATTTGATCTTTACTTACAATTTATTTTTTTTTGTAGCTCAGTCAAGGATTTTGTCTATTCTCATACTCTAGAGCATGGCTAATGGAGGGTGTGGGAGGGCGTCAGAGAAAAACTGTAATTGTAGTCGAGGTGTTCTAGCACATTTGTATAGAGTATGCTGTATCGGTTTCTATACAAACAACTTAAGTAAACATAACTTTAGAAAAATCCCTCATTGTATTGCCTAATCAGTCTCAGTGTGTTGCACTACTCTATTATAAGGTTATTGTATAATACCCAAACAAGCTGTTCCTCTTTCTCTTTTCTACAGTAACGTTTTAATAATGTAAAGTGTTGGTTTAACCCCTTGATACAATTTGGAAAAACTTAGTAATTGAGAATTGATAAGTAATTATCACAGGAAATGGCACTACAATTGCAAGTCACAAGGTTGCAAGAAATATTTAGCAACCTTAATTCATAAGGAGAAATAATGTAAAATTTTCTATTGATGTGATATCACTTAAAAAATAATAAAAAGGCATTGCTTTCTTTGTGATTATATTAAGGGCAAAAAGTAGTATTAATGCAAGCCAAAAATGCACTTGCTGCTGTGATGTGATCTAGTACAAAAATGCTCATAACATCTATTCTACTCAACATTTTCAGTTATTTTATGGTGCAGATTTAACTTCGGATACATAACGAAGGAATGGCATCATTTATGAAATGTAAAGATATAATTGAAAGAGGCGGCGCGGTGGTGTAGTGGTTAGCACAGTCGCCTTGCACCTCCAGGGTCTGGGTTCGATTCCCCGGCCAGGCTCGATTCCCGTCTCTGTGTGCATGGAGTTTGCATGTTCTCCTCGTGCTTGGTGGGTTTCCTCCGGGTACTCCGGTTTCCTCCCACAGTCCAAAGATATGCAGGTTAGGCTAATTGGCATTCCCAAATTGCCCGTAGTGTGTGATTGGGTGTGTGAGTGTGTGTATGTGTGTGTGCCCTGCGATGGATTGGCACCCTGTCCAGGGTGTACCCCGCCTAGTGCCCGAAGTCTCCTGGGATAGGCTCCAGGTCCCCCGCGACCCTGAACACAGGATTAAGCGGTATAGAAAATTAATGAATGAATAATTGAAAGAGTGGGATCTGACCAATGTACAAACAAAACTTTTATTTTTATAGATCGTAAACAAAGCAAAACACAACAAGAATGTGAGCAGGGCAGTGGTTACTGACCAGGAGGTTAGGGGTTCAAGCCCCAGCTATCCCAAGCTGCCACTTAGACCCACAAGCTAAGCCTTTAAACCTACTGTATCTGCTCCAGAGGTGACATATCAACACCTGACCCTGCTTCCTAACAAGGTGGGACATGCAAAAAAAAAAAAAAAAAATCTTCACTGAGCTGTAATTTTACATTATATTTTGAGAAATAAAACAACTTGCTATAAATCTAAAATTAATTTTAAGGCAAGCAGTTGCCTAACATCATTTAAGTGCAATCAACTGTGTGTGTACATGAATTCCCCGACCTGTTTGGCCGAAGGGCCCCAGATTACTTATTGAACTGGGAAGAATCTGTCTGGGACACTCTAATAATAGAACAGCATCTCTTCCCCCAGCGTTCATGAATATGGAAAACGCCATGGAGAGCTTGTGTGGTTCATTTTACACACACACTCGAACACACCTGAGGAGATTTATACACATGTGGGAGGAGAGTGCTTGAGACAGAGCTCGAGGCAGCTGGAAGTTTCCCCCACAGGGTTGATCAGGTGCACACACTGGTGATCATGCCATCATCACCTCTCCCTCGATCCCTCACTCCCCTGCATGGCAGCCCATCTGATGACTCACATCTCATAAAGTGTGACATTTAAGAATGATAGTGATGGTCGCCTCTCTGAGTGCTGCCATATGCTGTTTGCGGGCCAGGTCGAGTCAGGGGGCAAAAAGCTTCCTCTCAGTCTGCTTTAGAGACGCACTGTGGATGAGACGGGAGTCTGTTCGAGGTTATACAGAGTGGACACTGACAGTTGTGTGTGCCCGAGGGTTATTTTCATCTCTGAGGGGAAGGCAGTGGCAACAAACTCAAGCACCTACACCTACACATTTACCTCCAATCTGACCATTTTGATTCATACACATTCACATTGCATACAAACTTAAATAATTCTTTTGATTGTGTGAAGCTGCTTTGCGATAATGACAATTGTTAAAAAAGCGCTATACAAATAAATTGAATTGAATTGAACTTCCGACAACAGGATAGCAAATGACTTGCAGTGAATTGAAGCAATTTAGAACAAAAATTTAAACAAAATGCACTGTCAAAATATGCATACATACATACTCGCTATGATGTGGTAATTACACACACCAAAATACATCATATATATGTGCACACACCAAAATATAAAGTATACTTATTTTATTCAATAGCTCCTGTTCTGACCTGTATACTGTAAGTATGTCACTATACCAACTATTATAAATGTTTTTTTTCCATCAACATATTTTTAAATGTGTTTATTATTGGCCTAAGAGTATTATTTGGCATCCACCATGAAGTTCCTCTGAATAATCAGTTGTTACCATAGAATCAATATTTGAACAAGTGAATTAAATATAAACCTGTGATTTGTATTACAGATTCACTGCCGTAGGTGTGCTGTTACCGTGTAATTAATGAATCAACAACTTCAAAACATTGGAGAATTCAACAGCTCTGTGGAATAATCTCATTGTGTGAGCGAGAGTGAACACATCTGCTCTCTCTCTCTCTTTCTCCACCCTTCCTCACTTGTGTAAACACCCAAAAAGCACCTCAGTCAAACAGCATGTTTTTAAAACCCCTGGTTAAACCTTGGCTCTGGCGTGCCAGCCGAGGCAAAGTCCCATGTCCATGGCACACTCCCAGCAAAGGGAAACATTTACTCGACGCTGTTCCAGAACCCTGTGACACAGAGCAGAATCCTGGAATACTTTCCAAGCAGTTTGCCTAAATAACAAGAGGGTGGCTTGTCATTTGCGTGAGTCTGGTCAGGGAAAAGTCGCAGAGTTTCTAAGAGACGATAAAACAGAAGCCTTAGTTGAGTCCACGGGACTAGTTCTAATGAGAGATGACTTCATTCTTTTAAGAAAGCAGGACATCTTCATGACAGATTCGCCAGTATTTAAGCCATTTTCAATACGTGCAGGAAAAACCAGCACTGAATGGAAGCAGAAAATAGCATTTGAATAGGCCATGCATCATTTGTGTGCATCATGAGTACTATGCTACAATATGCTCGCACTCCCACTCATAACTCAAATTGGCTTTTTTTCCTTTTAACAGACTCAACATTAGTCAGAGGAGACAGACTGGATATATAGTGTGTTTGTGTGTATAGAAACTTTACTCACTCCTGCACTGCTCTTGCTATAGACAGCGCAGTGGATCCTGTTTCATTAACGCTGTCCAAGGTTACATTTGGCAGGTCGTCATCGTCACTGTCACTTCTGATTTGTCTTGGTGACAAGCCGTTTAGTTCTGTTTGTGCTGCAGACAGAGTACATGTTAGTTGTATCACCAGGGTACATATACACACACACACATGCACAGTTACTCTTAAAGCTGTGAAAGAGGATTTGCTTTTATTAATTGGCTAACATGGGCCACAGTTAGTTGTAATAATAAAAAACTGTGTGTAATACATAAAAATTGGTGTGTGGGCTTAAGGAACCGGCTGGCATGATTTTACACACGCAAATGCACAAAAAAATAAATTAGTATGTTACATAAAGTCTTGTGTGATTTTTTGCAGCATAACTTTTTTATTATAATTTTTTTTTTAGCATTATCATGATAAAATGAAATATTTCTCAGATTTAGAAAAAAACCCTATGTGCTTGATAGTCACTTATAAGGTTGATTGTTGTAGTATAAAGGGTAGTGGCTGTTAGCACTCAATAAATATTCATGTCAAACATTTATTTTTATAGAGCAAACGTAAAATTTGCAATAAAAGGTTTAAGCGCTAGACCAGCACTCCGGGCAATTTTTCAGGGGGAATTAACTGTGATTATGAGTTATTAACACAGGGATAGATATATCACGATGGTGCTTGGACCACAAAATCGTTACATAATTGTACCGTGCAGTTGGAAAGTTAAATTAAACTACACATGAACATCACTGATTAAACACTGGTTCTCTTCTATCTTGTTCATCCTAACACCCTAATTCATAAGGGTTAAATAAGTTCATAATATAATTGATGTGCTACTGTATAACCATGGGTGAAAGTACAGTATATGGGTGTGGCCTAGTACTGTGTACCACTAAAAGATTCAAGGGTTGAAAAAAGGGAGAGCAGCTGCCTGCCAAAACCCATGTTCACAACTGGTCACAGTAGCACTTTCAGCAAACAATGCACACCTGATAATGTTATGTCAACTTAAACAGCACCTTTTCTCTTTAGTAACTGCTTCAAATTTGTGTTGAATTGCCTCTGAACCATCTATGTTGTATTTCAGTCTTTCATTACTGTTAGTTTATATGAGCGTGAGGTTTTGACAACAAGACTTCAGGACTCACCTCACCACTTTGTTCATGACTAACATACTGCACTACTTGGTGTGTGGAACAAGAGATTCTAGACCCTACATAGTGCACTTGCTTTCCTTTTTATGCTATTTGGGATTCAACCCTGGAACAGTTAGATACAGTAACTGAGGCTTCTCTAAAGTGGAATAAATGGACACATTAAGAAAAACTGAAAATTCACAGAACTATTCACCGCCTCCATAGTAAATTCTTTTGGCAACCTTTAAACCTTTTGGCTACCCGTAAAAATTTAAAGTTTAAAATAATTTACCACCGACTGGCAGTTTAAGAGAGTTTCGTGATCTAAGCATGCTTAATCATCTTTTCTCAGTAGATGGAATAAAAGATGCATAAATTATATGGTATAATAGTTTTACTTATACTGCACATAATAATAACCTGTTGTTCTGTTTCTTGCATTAATTATTATTTGAAATGGTTTGTTTGTATGCATACTGTACATGTTTATCAAATCCTCATTTTTTCTATTCTGTTCTGTTCTGATGCACAGTTAGCCATGAAAGTCTCCAGAGAATTAGAGTCATATTTTCGCTGATTAGCCATGCAAGCAGCATATACAGTACTGTAAGCTGCAGAGAAATCAGCTAGTTAGTGGTTTAAATAAAAGTGCATAATCTTGTATTAATCTATCAGAAAGTCCAAACAATAAAACATTTTACAGCACATCGATACAAAATACATGCAAATGAAAAATGTCTTTTTCAGAGGTTTTTCTTTATATTTCAGTCATTCAGCTACAAAGTTACAGTATTAGATATTAATTGTTGGTCGAGGGAAAGCATTTAATTAGCCATATAATCAATTTTTCATTACGGCAAATATGAAGACACTGAAAGTAACGCAAATGTGGGAAAAATTTTCATAAACTGACATAGGTTGGTTGTTCAGTTTGCAGAAATTGGCAATGTAACATATTTTCCTGTTCTTCTGTAATTGGGTTCTTAACAAAAGAGGAGTACAAGCTGTCAGACATCAACCGAAGGCTACAGAATGTTTACGGATGTCTTACAGCACTGCAATTTTTTTTTCATTTCCTCCTTCACAATTTGTTCTTTCTGATTATAGTATCATGTTATTCTGTCCAAAGCTGCTATTTTCAATAAACACATCTTTTGTTTATCACCAACTGTATATCTTTTTATCAGCGCCTGGGCAGAGTCACATTGTCAGCAGACTCCATTTACACACTATCACACTCTCCTCCACCCATGCTGAGCTAAAAAAGCTACCCAGCCCAGACGGAGCTCCACGTTAATAAAACACATCTTACACCACACTAGTTGCAATGTACTATACATGTAGGTACTCTGTGAACCCAGTGCTCAGTTTGTCAGATTTCTCTTCTCAACGATGATGCAGGAAAGCCAATCTACAGTGTCTCGGTGACTCGGAGAGGACAGTCCTAGCCGAAGTACAGCAAACACTCAGCAGAACTTCTCCCAATAAAGATTCATTGGCTTCATTACAAGATCCTGGGGCACAGGCCTCTTACTCATACCGCTTCCATTCTGACTAGACAGAGCTCAGTATAGTGACCTACTACCACATACACACACTCACACACACACACCCACAAACATATTCGGAGCCAACAGTGATGTCTACAATTGCTCTGCAGTAAGCCATCCAATTTACCTACACTTTTGGTCAGTATGTTTCGGAAAATGTCCATATAAAGGCAGCGACAAAAGCAGGGTTCATGAGAGGTAGTGAAGCAAACCCCAGGATTTCTTTCTGCTGTTGTTTCCAGCCTAAGCCTGTTTCCATGGTAACCTCACCAGAGACCGAGCTGTAGACAAGGGCACACAATTCCTTTTAAAATGATAGCCAACCTGTGTGTGTGTGTGTGTGTGTGTGTGTGTGTGTGTGTGTGTGTGTGTGTGTGTGTGTGTGTGTGTGCGCGCGTTTGTCTGAATGTGTGTGTGCTTTGTGATTTGGGCTGTAAGTGCCCCAAACTTGTGCTATCACATAGCCATATCACGGACCGCCACTCAGCTGACTCCACCCGAGCCTGACTCCATTTCCTCTGTGCTTCAGTACAGCTCCCTGGGTGGAGTTCATGCTGCTTAAACAACCACCCACACCTTCAATATCCGTCCCACCCGATTATGCAAACTTTGTTTTTCCTCTCCTTCCTCCTCACAAGCTGTGCCCGGCCATGCCCAGTCCTTTGGGACCAACCCCAGTCCCAGATAAACAATTGGTTTCTAAGACACCGCTCCCCAGTGCCTGTTCAGGGCAGATCTTTGCTCACCCAGAGCCTGGTGGGTTTGGGCCAGCCTTTCCCTGGAACTCGCTCACTTTAAAATGCAGCCCAACAGCTGCCTAGTGAGGTCTTGGGAGTTTGGGGGAAAGCTTGGCTTGAGACATGTGCTTTTAATTAGCCAGTGTGGCGCAGAGCCAAACCTGGTCTCTGTTACCTGGACTGGAGGCCAATGCACATGAAAATATCACACTTAGGAAAAGTCACTTTCATCTTCCAAAAACCCCTCCTAGCTCACTAAAAACACATTAATGCTCGGAGACACCCACACCACCAGACAGTGTCGGTGAGGGTCTGTACTTGAGTTAGAGGCTGTTGGCATTTTCTTTTTCATCTTTGATCTCAAGAGGGTTCATTGAGAAACAAAGACCCAAGTCATGAACAAGGCAGGGCCAGACAGAAAGTACACATCAGGATCTGCACAAGCAGCTGAGAACATTTAAGTCCAAATTTAGGTATTTTCAAAAGATTCACAGTAGTGTCAAAGAAATACTATTTTCTAGCCTAATGCATTGAACCTGAAAAGGAGCTTTATCTTTAGACCTAACAACTGCTACCAGTTCTCATGAATACTATAGTGCTAGGACACTGTAGTCATAAGCCACCCCTCATTTCTTCTTATTAAATGTAATTAAATTAAATGCAATAATTAAATAAAATTAATGGGAACAAATGTTTTACTGACACAGGCTGCAAAGTATTTAAAGATCCAATTTAAAAATTGGTTGTTGAATTGAGGTTGTAACAACCTCAGCAGCATCCTCATTTCCCCTCTTGTCTGTTCCAGCAACTCAGCATTCAGCAACACCAGTATACTAATCACCGGCCTGATCAAATGTCATCATCTGCACATGTTTCTCACTTGTACATGCCTTAAGTTAGATTGTATTTTTATGCTTCAGTGATTTATAGGTGTCTGTGTGGCAACAAACAAAACCTGGTCAGGTACAGTACAGGGACTTGACTGAAAACTAGAGACAAAAACTTGCCAAAAATGAGAGCCAAAAAAAAAAGACCACCTGGAAGCCTGGAGAACTATTGCTCACGACTACATAAAAATAAAAAGAAAGAATGTCTGAAAACAAAATATGAGGACATAAAGCGTGGTTCAAGACTTTTGCACAGTACTGTATGATGCTATAAACAACAATAAACAATAAATAATCATTTCAACTCAATACTATTGTATATGAATTCAAATAAAATAACACTGGATTAAATATCAAACAAAAATATATGTTATGCTGTAGGAATTTGACAACCCTGAAAATTATATTTGTAAATAGAATAAAGAATAATTATCTTAATCATTTAGTCAGAATGAAAAACACTTATGGACTCACCTTTGCCCTGGCTCTTGGGCTCGTCCATCAGTGGGACCATGATGGTGGAGTTGAGATGGTTGGAGGGTGAGCGTACTGCTGTAGTGTACATTAGTGGCAATGACTGCACCACCACTGGGATGCGCTGCACCTGTCTGGCCAGTTTGCTGGGGCTGGAAGGGGGCACTGGGTGGATGATATGTAAATATGACTGGCCTCTGACTCCCGAGGGACATCCCACCAGTGGCCCAGGAGTCAAGACTGAGGACTTTCCTGAAGAAATGGAGGCGATTACAGAAGGCGAGGATGATGATGAAGATGAAGAGGAGGACGGAGAGAAGGCTGAAGTGACGGGCGAGGCAGTGGAGGATGGAGGTGAGGACCGAGTCTTGTTGATCGACAGGTCCACAGGTTCTGTTTGAGTGTGAAAGTGCTCAGAAGAGAGCAGGTCCTCCGGTGGCTCTGACTTCACTTTGCTAAGGAGAAGGGGAACTGCCTCCATATCAGGGTAGCTGTGCACTTTAGGGGACTAAGGAGGAGAGACAACAAAAATATTAAGCTCTATTCAAGCTGTTACTGTATGCAGTATGCTTTAAAACAGAAAACAGTACTTATGAGTATGAACACTGTTACACACTAACCTTCACCCAGATAAGCTCTCTCACATAGTGACACTATTTTGGAGGTTTAAGATATGACATCACATGGCTGGGATGAGTGCCATTTGCTGCAGTTGTGTCTCTTTTATGTTGTTCCTTTCAATCCCTGTGACTCATCCCTCTTGGCTTCACTCATACTGTATCTCCTCTAAAATCTGTTCTCCACCACTGCAAAAACATCATATGGGCCCAATTTCCTGACCAGCATTGGCACTGTCATGTGCCTTAAAGGAGCTGGTGGCTCAGCCAGGGCGTCCCTCAGCCTCTCTTTCACTCCCCCACACATGCACTTACAGTACTCCTTATGCTAATCCCAACATAACAAGCATGCTCAGATTTTCATATGTTCATATTTGGTTTGGGGTTATTTATTTATTTTTTTTTTTTTGGAGTTCATGCCCTAAGCATTTCTGGGACCATTCCCAACCACCAGCTTTAACAAATCTTAAAAGGGCAGCAGTTTGGAACCGCAAAGTACAGTACAGGAACGTGAACAATGCAGCTTGTCAACAGTGCAGTCTTAACTACTATGAAGTAAGAGCCATAAGCATAGAAGAGGGCACAGAATGAAGACTGAACTCTCCAAGCCTTGGCTAATGACCGTGCCATTGTGAAACTTTCACAATAATTTAAAGCCTATTACTGACCAATGAATCACTAGCATAATGAAGTAGCATCTCAGTCTAAAACACAAATGGTGGCCATTTTCGAATACATTGAGACATGATTTTAAACACAAAAGTTAGTCGGTTACGGTCAGAGCAGTTGGCCAGGTTAGAGGTCAAAACCCATGACCACAAGGTCTGGATTTCACGCTTCAATCGATGGGCATTGATAAAAGATTGTGTGACTAGCCTTTCACTCTGATTATCAGGTCACTGTGGCTAACAATGGCTCACCAGGTTTTCCTACACAATAGAAATCAACAACAACTAAAATATATATAATGATAACAGGTCTATCTGTCACATTATTTGGGGGCAGTGGTGGCTCAAACGGTTAAGTTACTGATTGGAAGGTCAATAGTTCAAACCTAAGCTCAGCCAAGCTGCCATTGAGCAAGGCCCCTTACCCTATGCACTCCAGGGACACTGTATCATAGCTGACCATAAATGTACATGTGACAAATAATTAAATATTAAGATTTTTAATGTTTTTCACCTGCTGTATATGTGCATTTTTTCATTCCCATACAAGGATATAAATAACCTGTTTACACTATAACGAAATCAGATCATTGGTTTTGCTTCATGAAAATGGAAAAGAATGAGCCAACAAAGAAGAAATGTTTTTTTTAATTGACTTTATAATCCTGCCTATATTATCTGACTGTAAAACCATTCAGTCTACCTGTAGATGGTGTTTCAATTCCTAGATTGCTAAGTATGCCTTACTGTATCTTTCAGCCATAATGAAATGAGCATAATTGACTAATTATTGACATAATTGACTAATTGACTAATTATTGCATAACTAATTGATTCAGTTTGTTAATGGGTTAATTTGTAAAAAAAGAAAAAGAAAAAAAAATTAACCACAATCCAGAGACACCACTGGTTACACTGTAGAGACTGCAGCGTTCTAATGTTTAAATGTTAATAGAATTAGGATATTCCAGTTAAAAGAGCCTTGTAAGATAAGGGACTTTGGTCAAAACTTTGTGGTAAAATGCATCAGTTATCCAGGTTGTAATAAATAAAAAGAGTGATGAGGATCTGGGATTATTTCAGCAAACAGTGACCTGTTAAGTGACAACAACTAAGCTTCATTGTGTCAAATGCTATGATTAACATTTATGCTGACGACAGTACATTGTTATTTCTACAACTTTAACCTGCTCAGTCTCAAAGTCTAACATTTTGTACCTTGTCAGTTCTCATCATTCTTTATTACAGATTACTTGTTTATTACAACCTGGATAACTGATGTATTTTCCCATGGGGTGGGCACAAAATTCCTCCTCTTACTAGGATACACACCTAGCCGTAACTTTCAAACCAATAACATTAAAACCATCTAGATTTTTTATACTTCAGCAACAGATTCTTATATGGTGGCTCCTCCAGGGATCAGATTTTTTTCAGTTGGATTGAGATCTCAGGAATTTAAGGGGCCAGATAAACAACCTTGAGCTCTTTGCCTGCTTGGCCCCATATGCAGCAGGCTGTGATACACTGGATGTTCTGATACCTTTCCATCTTTCCCAGCATAGACTTTTTCAGCAATTTGTGCTGTATTGACTGATCTCAAGTGTTGATGAGCCTTAGTTGCTCATGATTCTTTCACCAGTTTAGCGGTATACACAGTAGTTGATAATCAATGTTATTCAAATCCCGTTGTTAGTGCTGTGAATGACTGGTCTATACCGATCAGCCACAAAACTAACACTATACACTGATTGTGAGAAAACATGATGCCTTCAGATGATGACTGTGTGGTCTCATGAGGTTAATTGTGATTGAGATACATGCAAAAAGATTCATTTCAGTGTCAGGAAAACCTAAAGTTTAGTAGAACTCATCAAACCTTGATTGTGTGATGTTTTTGATGAGCCCCGACAGCGAGAATTGAAAGACTTTGTCCATAAGGTGAGACAAAAACTATTTTTGTTAAGTTCAAGTCACTAAGAACGATGACATCTCTGGTTAACCACTCTGAGGAGACTGAGGAACTGCAGCAGGACTACTTAACCACAGCTTTAGTTGCAAATGTGATTACTGAATAACTTCTTGTATTTTTGAGCTGTGTTACAAAATAGCCAATTTTTCTGCAAAAAATAAGTGCACTACAATCAGGCAGTGCATCAAGCTGTTAATGTTACTTTAACCTTCTGGTACATTTTTCTCCAAAAGATGTACTCTTTCACTTCTAGGAGATTGAGTGTGTGTTTTTCTATTTGCATGTGTGTTTACAGTATGCATGTAGTATGTGGTTGGAGCATCCACTCTCACATCTCTCTCTCTCTCTCTCTCTCTCTTTCTCTCTCACACACACTCACAGCTCGACACTGCATTGAGTTTGAGCTCACAGAAAAATAATGACAATCCACATTATTCACCTGGCTTGTTCAGCTCCGAAGCAATTTGTTTAAATGTGTTAACTGATCAAAACATTACATTACATCCTGTTAATTAAACAAAACAGTACAAATGATTTGCAGCCGGTGCATTTACGGAGACTGACACTGTGATTAGAGAACAGGTCATTATAAGACGCCACCATGAAACCACTATGGAAAACCTCCTTTTTTTTCAAATGTGTGAATGAGTAAAGTGATCCTGAACCTCACGGTGAAATCCAATCTAAAATAAATAACCTGCTTTCAATTTCTGGCAAACTAACATCACTCTAAATCTAAAAAGGTTTGTGGGAAAGCCAAAAAAACAAAACGAAACATGCATGTCACATTTCCTTCCCTTGTTTGAATGTCATTGCAGCAGAAAGCAGTGTGTTTCTAAACCTCAGTCAGCCCACTCTTTCATATTCACGCCTCCTCACTCCTACCAGCTCGCCTTCTGTCTCGCTGCCTTTCGTTTTTTAATTTGAGGCTAGTGTCTGAGGTATTTATGTTAGCTTGTTGGGGTAAAGGCATTCACTGCCATTTCCAGCTTGGTCTTGGCAAGTCTCCACCCAGATGAAGACCACATCTGACTCCCGTTGTGGTGTGATATGCTTTAAAGAGACACTTTACATGTACTGTAGTTCGCTTCCCACTATAGCCGTTTGTGGGTAAACGGTTAGTGCTTTAAGTGAAATACTGTATGCTCTGTGTGCAAGATAATTCCTTTCTAATCGCTCACACTACATTGAGTTGAACAGATAGACTACTTATCATACACAGTATTTATCTTAATTTAGAAAGAAAAACAGAAATAAAGTCGCGTCACTACGTTACAGCGTGAACAACATAACATACAATAACATTCTTAGGAAGTTGGAGGGACTGCAAATAGACCAGTTCAGTATTCCTATACATGTAGTAGAAGCAAAGGGAGTGACACACGCACACACACATATGATGTGATGATATAAAAAAAATCAATATATAACAATAAAGAATGAGAGAAAGACAGCAGTGTGTTTGTGCATCTGTGTCTGTCTCTTGCCAAGATGGCCAGCCTGATTGCAGACTGGGAACCCTAAGAGCATTCCTTCTTCAGCTGTGATTCTCTCCCCATCCTATTGCTCCGTCAGGGTCACCATGGCTACACCCTGCCCCAAAAGTGTACCTCTAAAACTGTTGTACCAAGTCTGGAAGTAATTAAACTATCACATTGTGAAAAGCAAGGTTTTTTTTTTTTTTTTTTTTTGCCTGTACTGTATGTATCAAAGCGTATGGGTTTGGGAAACATACACTGGGTAAACATGGAGAACTTGTGATATAGGGCAATGTGAAAAGGCAACAGACTCCTTACCCCTCTCTCAGATTCCAGAGGCTCTGCTTTGACTCGGACTGCAGGCATTCCGTCAAGCATTAACATCCTGTTATTGATGGTGTCTGTGAGGACAGACAGAAGCAGAGAGAAACAGACAGAGGTGAGACTTGGGTAAGTTGTGTTTACCATGACTCAGCACTCATATGCTACTCCTTAGCTTTTCCACACTAAAGTGAACTGCTACTCGCACTAAACAGGAAACACTGAATACAATAGAGTGGCTGATGATTTCATGAAGGTATGTAGTTAGTAAACAGATTTATGCCCTGTAGTAAGAAAACACATCTGTGATGGCATTTTCATTACACGGCTGTTAAAATGGTGCACACAGATGGTTCTGTTCTATAATGGGATCATAGACACTAAGCCAGTCTAGAGTAATTAGTCTAGAACAAATGTAGAGCGGTTCAACATGTGGCTTACCTTTTTTGCAAACTAAAAGCCTTGTCTGAAAACATACAGTATTGTGTGCGAATCCCTGAACAGTGCGCATAAAAAACATCAAGAGGAAAGGAATGATTTTAATGCTCGCAAAATTCTTACTTTATGCTAAACATAAGTCTGAATTGTATTTGACAGATAACTGAACTGAACAATCCAACAACATTGCATTAAATTAGCCTCATGATCTCATTTTTAAGATTAAAATGAAAGGGTGAAAAAAGATGTATCGCTAGCCATACAGCTTTGTGTGTGGTTCAAACTAAAAGGTTATAAAATAAAAAAAATTAATAAAAGATTATGCTAATTCAGGTATTTACTTCCTGGCTTTTTTAATATAATTACTTCTGTGTCTGTTAATTTATGCAATTCCCCATTCGTATGTAGCTTCATATTCCTTCAGCTGTTGGTGCCCATCCACCTCAAGGTTCCATGCTTTGTACAGTACTGTGCAAACGTCTTAAGCCACCTCTCATTTCCTCATATTTTGCTTCCAAGTCGGCCAAATGTATTTTGAATGCAGTCTTGAGGAATAGTTCTCCAGGCTTCCTGAAATACTTTTTTGGCTCTTGATTATGATAAGTTCCTTGTACGTGCAAGCGTACTTGGCAATAAAACTCTTTCTGATTCTAATTCTGAAGTTTTTACATTAGCTCTCATTTTCTGACGGGTCCGTGGACCTGACCAGTTTCAGAGGAAATTTTTTATTTGCTATGCCACAAAGTGACCTGTGAGTCATTCAAGCATAAATCATTTAAATTAAGCCATAAACGTAAAAGTGAAAAACGGGTGATGAAACGGGTGAACACTGATGATGACAGATGATCAGGCCGGTGATTAGTATACTGGTAATGCTGATTGGTTGGAGCAGACGAGAGGGGAAATGAGGTTGCATAAACAACTTTGTAATGTACAGTACATAAAACAAAATATATATATATAACTACATAATTAAAAACTACATAATTAAATTTAATTTAATTTAGTAAGAAGAAATTTGTGGTGGCTCCAGCATTTTGCACAGTAAGCACATGCTACGATGCTTTTCTGCTAACCACTGTTTACCAACTAAAGAGTGTTTATGTGAGTTACAGTACTACAGGCTTCCTCTCAGCTAAAACTGACCTCGCCGTTCGACTCTGACCTCGCTCACCAACATGGCATTTCCCCTGGCAAATGTGCTATTAGCTAGAGGCATTTTTTTACTCTCACTCACTCATTGTCTATACAGCCTGTATACAGGGTCACAGGAGACTTAGGGCATGAGGCGGGGTACACCCTGGATGGAGTGCCAATCCATCACTGGGCATACACACACAAGCTTATACACACACCACAGGCAATTTGAGAACATCAATTACCCTAACCTGCGATGTCTTTGAACTGTGGGAGGAAACCGGAGGACCTGGAGGAAACCCACCAAACCCATTGAGAACCTGCAAACTCCATGCACACATACCCTGAAGCGCCACTATGCCACCGCGCCGTACACATTCTGTGTGAACTACTGCATAAGGACTGATGCATGAAAAACATTTTTACAGAAGCATCTGAAATACTTAAAACAATCATGCCATGGTCACCAATATCACATTTCCCTATTTCCGATGTCTGATGGGAATATTAGCTGACACTTCTGACCTCTTGACTGTGCTGCTGGCTGATCAGAAAACTGCATGAATACACAGGTCTACTGTACAGGTGTACAGGTCTTCCTAATAAAGCATCTAATCAAATATATGCAGTGCTGTATTGAATATAAGCACTGTTCCATATTTCTTGTATCAGTTCCTCTAAACATTTTACAAATCAAATGGAGAACACAAACAACTAACAAAAAAGTTCATTAAAGCATTAGGACACATGTTTAATATGAACAGTGTTTCGGTCAAACTTCTAAACTAAATTAACTACAGAGATTTTACAGGTAAAACAAAAAGCTCTGCATTACCTAGGTGACTAGCTACATCTCTCTCTCTCTCTCTCTCTCTCTCTCTCTCTCTCTCTCTCACACACACACACACACACACACACAAACACACATCCAGGGAGACATACATAAATACACACACAGACAAAAAAGAATCTACAGACAACAGCCTGCCTTATAGAAATGCTTCTATATGAAAACTGCCCTAGGTGGTTTTATGTTGGAACAAAAGGCTGCAGTCTTTTTACCACCGTCCCCTCCGGCCTGATCTTCACTGTAAGAGGCACTTGAAAAACAGAAGAGTGAAAAAACGCATCCGCGTCCCAGCCCCGACAACTAAAGACGAGCGGCGAGACAGGTTTAATGAACTGGTAGAATCTGATTACAAGCTAATATACTTCTCAGAGCATAGCCACAGTGGAAAGATGAAATGGTTTAGTAGTCCCACTGAGACCATCTCTTCTTTCGTGTCTACTCAATTTGTCATTTTTAAAAGCACTGAAGCACAGAAAGCACATCTAGATCAGAGGGAAACTGACAGTACTTGGTAAAATCACAGGAGATGCATTAATTTTCACAGCGTTTGAAGCCAGTTTAGTTTTGCATACCATTAACGGGCAATAACACTGTAAGATTTAATTGAGTCCTGTCCTTCTTTTCGTTTTTTAAGGACAAGCATGCTATGGACAAGTCATGATGCAAATGAGAAAATAATGTAATCGGGCAGGTGAATATCATGAGTTCATTTAACCCAAGCAGAGCTCATGTAGTCTCCACAGAGCATGCAAGGAAACAGCGTACAGTATCTCGCATGTGGTTGAATGGATATGCAGGGATGAAGCTGTACAGTATCTTTTCAATACAAGACCTTTATGAAAAGAGCCAATCATAACAATAAAAGTGTGCCTCAGGAGGAGGTGTCCTGAGGTAACCTGCTCCCTTATTATTTTAACAGCAGCATATGAAGAAATGCAAGCATAGCAGATATGTTTTCAACATCTCCATTACACTTCACTCCTGGTGTAGGCCACTTCAACGATCCAAATCAGCAATTGGCCCAGGCTATTCCAGCTTGCAGAGAGCCATCAGCTAGCGAATTAACCCTAGCACACTAGAGTGTGAAATTAGTAGTTGGCTAATTGTCAGCCAGCCAAATGACTCAGAGCCAGATCTACTAAAGCAATTAGCACGCCTTAATATGGTTAACACTTCTGAAACATTCTATAACAGTGGTCAATACAAAGGTCTTGCCAAAAGAATGGCAAGCTTTTATATATTTGTACAAATAAACAATGCCTTTAGTAGTGACTTAGTATTTCTCAGACACGCTTATGCAGAGAGACTTTCATTTATCTAAACTTAGATGAAAGATAAAATTTATACAACTGAGCAGCTGCGGGTTATGAGTTCAGCAGTGCTAGGATTTGAACTCACAACCTTCCGATCAGGAACCCACCCACCTGCCCACTGAGATACCACCTCCACATTTGCTGTAGAAGGTTAATGGGCCAGTTGGTAATATGGATTTACTGTATGTGACCTAAAAGAAAGTTAAAGCAAAAGAATTTACAGTCTTTTACCCTTGAAGCATTCAAGGGAAGAAAAAAAGTGGAAAATCAGAGCAAAAACAGAAAAAAAGGAGATAGTTGTTGAATTGCAAAGTGCTTGGTTAGCAATGACGACAGTGATGTGGTTTTGTTGAACACCTTACACCTTTCTCCAAAAAGGTGTAAATGAATGAATGCCCTGAGTATTGCTTGGAGCTTATTGCTACGTGCGTGCCTTTTCTGCAGAAAAGCAGTTTTTTATTCATTTAAAAAGATATTTTAGCTTAATTTACAAAATGTCTACGATGTTAAGCACATTTTATGGTACTGTTAGTTGGCTGAAAAAAAAATCAAATGGAACGTTTGATCATGTCCCTGGCAGAAAAATGGGAGTAAGGGAGACAATGAGTTTTGTTACGCAAAAAACCTTTTCTTACAACAAAGATTGTTGAAGATCATGAGAAACATTAAAAACAATACCAAAAGTTTTATTTCACGTGCATCATCAGCATTGTACTTCACCAGTCTGTGAAACTGCACTAGCAGTAACAGCCTGTAAGCATCCTTTTCTTGGCTTTAACATTCTCCAAAAGTCAAATGCATTTAGTTCATTCATGCAGCTGCTGTGTTGACTAACGGGTTGTTTTACATGCCTATCTGGCTGTTTCAGAGGACAGAAAGTAGTGGTCCGATTGGATCATTTATTTATTTGCCTGGGGAATAATCTGAGGAAAATAATTTGCCAGATTTAGTGAAAACCCCAAAAGTCCAGTTTCAAGTCAAGGTGACCAATTTCAGAGCAATGTTTTTGTTTGTAAAGCCACAAAGTGACCTCTGAATCCTTCAAGCATAAAACAACCAAATAACTTAAGGTATGAACCAGTGATAAACAGGTGCAGATGATGATGTGCTATGTGGCATTCTTTCTTTTTGGAGAAAGGTGTAAGGTGTCCAATAAAACTATGTGCAAAAGAATGTTGTTGGAACGGCTGAGAGGGGAAATGAGGTTGCTGCTTAGGTTATTCTATAAACAACATACTGTATATAAAATATGTATGATATCTATCTATCTACAGTATCTATCTATCTATCTATCTATCTATCTATCTATCCCTAGCTATATATCTATATCTAGCTATATATCTATATCTAACTATATATATATATATATATATATATATATATATATATATATATATATATATATATTGCTTTTTACACAGGAATTTACTCCACACTGCATTTTGTAGGTGGTTCCAGGTGCAGTTTGCAAGAATTGTAGCATTAATAAACCGAATGTTAATGAAATATGTACATCTGGTCCATAGTCTTTCGTTACATAAAAACGCATGGTCCTCCACTGATCTAGCTGTAGTGAACATGTATTGTGATAAGGATGTCTTCAGGTAGTGGTGGACCAAGATGATGTTACCATGGCAACCTAAGTTGGAGCACTGAGGTTTGCTGTGCCTCTAGATCAACACATGAGCTTTATCAGTGACCAGAGACCTTGCTGTCTGACAGGCAGCCATTCTTATATGCTTGCAAACAAGCCCTATATTTGTCATCCATTCACATCATATGATATCACACCCTCCAACAGTAATGGATATCAAATAGAACGGTACCTATATGAGGAAACCTCTGGCCAAGCTAACCGCACAAAGACCATTCGAGAAATCCATGTGAAATCAATAAAGAAAATCAAGCAGCTGGGTGTTTCATGGGAAGTAGTTTAAATTACATCATTAACATAACTGAGTGGAGCACTATGATGTTAACTATTAGCTTTTTATTTTCTCACATGTCTCGCCAATTGATTAAGATTACAGAAGAAGAAAGACAATAATAGTAAATTATCATAAATAGCCAACCCAAAAAGAATTACAAAATGATGTATGAAATATTTTATCTTAACAAATAAGGTTTAAAGTTAAGCAGCTTTATTATTCAGCTATACATTAATCCGCTTGATTTTCAGTGAGAAAGGAAATCATTTTGGTTTAAAACTGTGAATGGGTTACTGCCACTTACTATGCCTTCTTTTCATATCCCTGACTTAAGTGCAGCATTTTAAATGTGTTGCCTTGTAAAGCGATCATTAGTAGTCCATGCAGTGACCTATCACCATTTAGTTCCTTTGCTAAAAACATAGAGTTAGAGTTTGCAATTAACCGTTTTTAATCAAGCTATGATTCATATATTACTGTAATAGCATGCACGCTGCAGAATAATGGCTAAATGTTGTATTTTATAGAGCTTGTAGCAGGAACGTTGCCAATGAAGAAAATAGGTTCATAAACTGATCTGATTAGTTATTGCAGCAGCAGTGTTAACTCAAACCCAACCTCTTTGCACCACTCTGTGCAACCGTACCAGATGCACTGATGGTCACAAAGATATATAAAAAATATACATACAGTCTTTTGCTTTGCTTTTGGATTATTTTAGATATGAGAAAGGAAGAATTCAGTATTTTATTGGTAAAGAGAAATAGCAAGAATATACAATTAATGTATACAATAATATGTAATGAGTGGTAACAACATTAAGTTTAATAATATTTGCTCATCACTAAAATGCTTTTCGCAATAATGAGCTTTTTCCAACTTTGCCATAAGAAGAACAATAATAAGTTATTAAACCAAACACTTCTACATAGAATATATCTACAGAGCTAATTAAAAGAAATGACTCTCTTAATGTAGACATTGATAGAACACTGTTTAAGCATGCACATACCGTAAGCTTGTGTTTGTTATAGAGAACTGATTAAAATCATCATTCCATTTCACTACGGCTTTGAAGTGTGAACGGTGGCGAATGCTCAGGCGTCTTGTTGCCATGCACTACCAGAACTAGGTCTCAAAAGGCACATGAAAAGAATGACAGCAATTCAACTAGAAATGGCCAATGGGAAGAGTAATCTCCCAGGACTTGTTCGGGCAATAAGGGAAACAGAGAGAAGGGAGGGGAGGAGATGTTGATGACATTCCAGTGACCACTCACAGCTCAAGCACTGTTCTGAAGATGGGTGCTGATAGAGGCCATTGCATTTCATGGAAAGGGATCTGTGTAGACTTGAGCTCAGCAAATGACAAGCGGATCAATACGAGGTGGCAGCCCAAGACACAAAAGCGTGACCTTCCCAGATCCAGCAGTGACCCCACCACATAATAATTTAAAAGAGCACTGAGCATTCAGCCCTCTACAGCCAGGGGCTCACTAAATTGATGTTGCATTCTTGCCAGACTTAATCTGGCAGTGTTTCTTAAAACCCAGTATTGCATACATACAGTATATATATATACGTGATGTGAAACTGGGGGTCTGGGGGTCTGGGGAGTACAGCCTATTTACAGTGAGCGCTTCATATGGAATTGATGGAGTTATACCTGGTGATATTTTACATTTGTATATATAGTACAATATTGTTTATTGTATTGTATTAGTAATTTTGTAATATGCAAAAGTAGGTGATAACTGGAAATAAGTGTTATATACTGTACATTATACTGTAAGGTGGAGGTGTATCTGCTGAGGCTTTCCTCCCATGGTGACCCTGCTGCCACAAGCTAAGGGGCAAACAAAGGATGGTTATGAGTGTGCTAGTGTGTATCTGTGTTGGTGTGTGTCTGACCAGAGCAACAAAATAACTTCAAATTATATTCAAGTCAAGTGGCTGGTACTTCTCCATTGTAAGTTTTATTACATGCTTTTTAAGGAACATTTATATTGTGAGTGTGCAACATTCTTATCTTGTTTATCGTATTTATTTGTTCTTAAGCTCAGAGCATCTTGTCCTTGTCTTGTTCATGGATTTATTGCAGTAGATCTCTAGCCACTTTCTAGGCATTTTTCGGACAGTGATTTAAGTCAGAAATGTCAAATGTGCTGGTGAGAATTCACACAGAGCAGGGCTTCGTTCGGCTGGATCTGCACTGTGTCTGAAGGAAAGAGCCACTTCCGTCTGCAAAGACCCTCCGAACACCCCCAAACGATGAGTCAGCCTGACATCGACTCCAGCAGAGCACCAAAAGGAACCGTTATGTTCACTTTGCCCTTGTGTTTCTCACAGGAACTTGTCATGCTTTTAGCGACGGGAAAAAAAGGGGGAATAGCCAGTTCATTACATGATGATTGCCAGGCTAATTCTGTTGGCTTTTTGTTAATTTTTAAAGAGCTTGTCAGCACTGCCAGCACCACCCACATATGTGGCTGTAAGCCTTCCACTTTTCTCTCTCACAAATCATTTTAGTGCTGTCCATTCAAACAGTACATGCCAATGTTTCATGTCACTGGAGGAGTGAGAGCAGAATGACTGTGTAAAAGCTTAGCAGGAATATTAGCTCTGACTCTTACTGAAGCTGAATTGAAAGTCAGATTCCGTGGGCATTGTATAATTTATTTTCCACACATGCTTCGTCCACTAACATTGCAGGGGCCCCTAACCCCAGCCCCCTATACTCTGGTGGACACTTTTTTCGTCTGTTAATCTTTTCTGGCACATGCTGAATGACTTCAGACTTTCCATTTCATAAGAAGCATTTTCTTTGGCAGGCAGGTCAATCCTAAGGCTGCGGATGCTTTGGGGACATTTTTTAATCAAACTCAAGAGGAATATGCTACCTCAATCCCACTGAGATCTCTCTCTCTCTCTCTCTCTCTCTTTCTCTCCCTCATCAATGTATTTACCTCAGGAGACCCTCTTAGCCATTCTCTTTTGGCTAAAATCAGCAGTCACAAATCATGTCTTTCGTGTGATGAATTATATTTTCATCTTGTTGCTTCCATTAATTGCATAACTTTGACTAATGTGCTCCTACTGAGAGATAAACTTCGAAAAATCTTTGAAAAACCAGATGAACTGTGTAAATGTACTGGAAGTGATGACTTTATCCTCACTGGCTTGTATTGGAACCTGGCAAGAGTGTAGTTTAGAGACGTTGGAATGCAGTGTAGGTACACACAGGCTATTTTTACCCTGAGTAAAAAACACAATAAGTGGACAAAGTGAGCAAGCCTTAATGCTCCCAACCCCCCACTGCAAGACCCTTTATCCAAACAGGGGGGGAAGCACAGATACAGTACAGAATGGCAGC